>OZ038423.1:43107052-43481699 GCA_964036155.1 Diploscapter coronatus
TCAGGAGGATCTGTACCTGCAAAATTATTTGAATCGATCATTCATGGATTTGTTGAGCAGACCTCTTGAAATTTGTCCAGTATTCAAGTCATATATTTCAAATGATTTTTCTATGTTGCTAATTTCATAAATCTGAAATCTAATCAATTATTCAAAATAATGAAAATAAGAATTTACTTTATTCTGTGTAGTTGCTACTCTATATGGCTGATAACATTTGTCGAATTTTGCAATCTCTTCTACTGAGTGGGTATATGAATTGAACAAGCATATTCTTCCTTCATACTCATCTTTAAGATTATTTCGATAACAAACTAAATTACGAATCGTTTCAAAGTCTTTTACTTAGCTTTTATCTCTATTTCTTACGATAAAATAAGATTTTATGCGAATTATCGAATGAATTGTCTCCGCCAGTTTGCAAATCATTGATATTTCGGGATAATTCACTAATTGTATTGTTAATCAATGGCATTTGCTTTTTCTTCTAGAATACTTTGTTTAAATATTCGCAGTATAATAATTTCTACCTCAATAGCATCTGCCAACATAGCTGCCCCAAATACGACGGCTTCATCGGGGTTGATATTGAATCTTAATTTCTTCTGTCCAAACTTCATTTTTAAGATATCTCTTATCGCAGGAATCCTTGTGGATCCGCCAACCATTATCTGAATGAATAATTTAAGAAAAATATTTCCGATTAGAATGGAGGGTTTTTCGTGATTATTTACTACGTAGTCGATGTCATCTATCCTAAGTTTAGCCATTTTAAGCGTATCATCAACTAGATTGAATGTTTTTGTGTAAAGCTCCTCGCATAATTCATTAAACTTCATCTTCGTTAATTGTACATTTAAATCCAAATGGCCATCTGGGTCGATGTCCAACTGAATTATAAAATTCGCTACTTCGATTATTTTAATAATGCTAACATGAATATTATAAGAAGAAGCATCGAAGGAGAGCGCTTCTTTTGCCTTTCTGCACTCGGCCCTTAGCCGTTTAACCAAACGCTTATTCCCAAAAATCTCATTATTCGATGATTCCATATATTTTCGTAATGCATAGTTCATAATTATTCCATCGAAATCCTGACCCCCTATTAAAATGTAAATTCAGGCACATTATGAAAAAATATTAAATATGAACTTACCTAAATGATCATCTCCATGAACTGCTTTTATAGCAAGTTTTCCATTTTCAATTTCACAAATGTTAATGTCAAGTGTGCCTGAAAGTTCATTGATACAACTGTTCGGTTGTTTATTTTCAAATGGTGATATGTACCTACCTCCACCGAAGTCGAATATCATTATGTTTGAATCCTCTAACTTCTTGTCTTCATTGTACGCGATTGCAGCAGCTATAGGCTCTTTAATTAGCATCTTTAACTCGAGTCCAGCCATTTGAACAGCTCTTTTCGTAGCCTCTATTTGAGCTGTCTGAAAGAAGGCCGGAATCGCGACAACAGCTCCTGTTATTCGTTTTTCCGTGTAATTCTAGAAGATAAATGCTAAATAAGTATTATTTAAATATCAAACCTCGGCGATTAATTTAAGTTTTCGTAGAATATCAGTTGACACCTCTTCCGGAGAAATAAATCGCTCTTTCTCAGTGCCTTTATTCAGGACATATCCTACTGATTCCTAGGATATTATATTTGTTATAATGAAAAATTAATGCAATACATTTCTTGTATCCAAATCGAATGTCCAAAGTAAACGATTCTCCGCAATTGGCAAATTATTCATACATTTCCATCCAAGAAGTCTTTTTGAATCTACAAAATCAATCCGAAAAACAAGGTAGCACTTTGGGCATTATTGAGTCCGAAATCAAGGAGGTCGAAAATGAGGAGAAAAAGAATGATTTTTTGTCAAATTATTGGATGTCTTTCATATTTCCGATAAAAGCACTGAGTTTCTTAACAAAAGTTACTTCGTCAAATAGTAGCTGCCAAAAATAGTCGTGCACCACTTTTTGCCTCCCGGATTACGGACTAAAGAATACAAACCGTATAGAACTCGTGAGAGATCAGAATAGTGCAGTGCATGATTACCAACTACTATTTCGTTATCCCCATACGAAACAATCGATGGTGTAAAATTTTCTCCTGAACACAAATTACAATGGAAAGAGTAGATAGGGATTTCATAATTGGTTTACCTTCTTCATTGAAGATGATCCTAGGCTTTCCATGTTCAATGATAGCAGCACATGAATAAGTAGTTCCCAAATCAATTCCGATGTACACCATTCTGAAAAATTATTTTCTAAGTCAGAAATGTTGAAATTAAAGCAGAATTGATAACTTCACTACTTTCTTCTTCTCATGCGAACAACTGATAAGGAGACAATAGGAATATTTGTACTTTTATTAAGAAACCAATAAAATTGACATAAAAATGAGTATGGATGCTATCTATAGCAAGCTTACACATTTATCGGGGAAAATATTCAGATAGTCCGGAATTGTGAAAATATTAGATGATTTCAATGATTATGAGGAAAACATATATTTAGATAAAAGAATTAATAAATGTGTGGATAGTTTATAGTATTTGTTTCAGTTTTTTCCCTCAAAAACCAAGAATCTCCCAACTATTTCCAAACACGCATGCACAATAAAGGATCTTTCTACGGAATGTTTATTCTTTTTATTTTTAAAAATTATTTTATTTTATATATTCTGCACGGCAGGTATACCCCAATCGTTGCTTCATGCAATTTTCCAAGAGATCAGTTTGAAAAATATAAAATCTTTAAATTTGTGTAGAGAACGCAAGTGGATAAAATCTAGTTCATAAGAAACCCCAATTTTGGGTGATTCTGGAACTTTTTCCATTTTTGAAATGGATAATCCCATAGAAAGTTGATTTTGAGAAGACGTCTTCCGAATTTGTAATTTTGCACCACATTTTTTCGTCGAAATTGCAATATTCAAATTAGCATAGCTCCGCCCACTTTTGAGGGCGGGACCTAATCTCCTCGATTTTGTGATTAGGACCCATAGGAGTATCTAACTCTATTATCAAATCACGTTTTTTTTCAAACTTTTTCTTTTGAGATCCGAACTTTCTTTGATGACTGTTCGGGTCTTACAAATACACTCTCTTGAATTATTCTCACGATAACTAGTGATTTGAAATAAATATCAGTTTCGTTAGCACCTTTTTTCTTTCATTAGGGTATGAAAGGAGATCGATTCTTTCTTTTAACACGGAATAGTATCTGGATTTCACCGATAACAGGCGATCATTCATTTTTTATCAAAATAACCTTTGAAATGACAAGAAGTGGGATGCTGAATATTTTCAAGAAAGCATTGAAAATGAAAATTTAGAGAAATGAGAAGATGTTTGAAAATGAAACATTGAATTAGTTGGACAATAATCTGTGTCAATTTCGAATACCATCCAAAATGTCATCTCGCATTCAAATGCAACATGCTCAGGAGGAA
This sequence comes from Diploscapter coronatus, assembly GCA_964036155.1. Lineage (NCBI taxonomy): Eukaryota > Metazoa > Nematoda > Chromadorea > Rhabditida > Rhabditidae > Diploscapter > Diploscapter coronatus. The sequence goes on from OZ038423.1 coordinate 43,110,516, forward strand.
GAGAGAGTAAGAAGCCTTCATTTTAATAAATATTTATTTCCGTTACAATTATCCCTCATCACTATTGGATGTCTCCGAGAGTTGTTTGTATCATGTGCATTGAAACTAAATATTGTTTCACATTTTATTGAATTAAATTTCTATATGAAATCTGGGATTATTATAATCAAGCTTTATTTTATGTTAATCTTCCCACTTTACGCCATTCATTCGTTTGTGAATCGTATTCTTCGATTGAATTGCAAAAATTTTCATATGGTTTTTGAAATCTAAGTTAACGAATATTTCGTATATAAAGATGTAAAATCTCAGCTCACCCTCCGATTGCATACAACTTCCCGTTAGCGACAATGAGCGAATGATTCCTTCTTGCATAATTCATATCAGCGATTCGAGAAATTCGACTGTCAACTGGAGCTGAAGGGTCGAAACACAGACAGGAGTTTAATATTTGACTACTAAATATATAGATACATTATTTATCATACAAAATTAACGACTTAAATCCTCCAGTTATGTAAATCCTTCCATTTAGCGATGCAACTCCGAAATTAATTCGTATTTCTGGAATCCTTCCAATTTCAATCCATCCCCGTTGATCGTCTGATAATCGATATATGTTTCTACTTCCACAACCATCAATAACTGAATACCCATAATTACAATAATGAACATGCTATAATGTGACCGTATAACATTTCATCGCATGTTATTGTTTGAGCCTCTTCAACTGGAAGAGGAAAAGCAGGTCCTGACTGCCATTTTCCATCTATTAAAACCTGAATAAACTATTTCATGGATTTTCATTCGATCTTCTTACATCAACTCGACCCGTATCTTTCCTTGTTTTAGGATCCTTTCCACCCAAATAATACAATTTGTCCTTAAAATAAGCTACAGACGCACCATTACGCCATTCAGGAGGAACTGGACCTGAAAGAAAATTCTTTGAATCGTTCATTAATGGATTTGTTGATAGACCTCTTGAAATTTGTCGAGTATTTAAATCAAAAATTTCAAACAACTTCTTAGATATCCTAATTGCAAAAATCTGAAATTTGATAAATTATTCAAAATAACGAACATAAGAACTTACTTTATTCTGTATAGTTGCTACCCTATATGGCTGATAACACTTGTCGAATTTTGCAATCTCTTCTATCGAACAGGTAGATGAATTGAACAAGAATATCCTTCCTTCACTTATGTGGTTATTTGGATAATAAACTAAATTATTACGAATCGTTTCAAAGTCTCTTACTTAGCTTTCAATATAATTTCTTACGATAAAATAGTATTTTATGCAGAATTTTTCCAACTTCACACCATTTATTCGTTTGTGGATCGTATTCCTCGATTGAATTGCAAAAATTTTCATATGGTTTTTGAAATCTAAGTTAACAAATATTTGGTATAAAGACATCCAAAATCTCAGCTCACCCTCCAATTGCATACAATTTCCCGTTAGCGACAATGAGCGAATGATGATATCTTGCATAATTCATATCTGCGATTTGAGAAATTCGACTGTCAACTGGAGCTGAGGGGTCGAAACACAGACAGGATTTTAATATATTAGAATAACTAAATATATAATAATGCATTATTTATCATACAGAATTAACGACTTCCGTCCTCCAGTTATGTAAATTCTTCCATTTAGCGATGCAACTCCAAGAGAAGCTCGTTGTTGTGGAAGCTCTCCGATTTCAATCCATTCCCGTTCATCGTCTGATAATCGATATATCTTGTGACTATTCACTCCATCAATAACTGAATATCCATAATTACAATAATGAATATGCTATAATGTAACCGTATAAAATTCCATCGCATGTTATTGTTTGAGCAGCTATAATTGGATGAGGAAAAGCAGGTCTTCTTCGCCATTGTCCATCTATTAAAACCTGAATAAACTATTTCATGGACTTTCATTCGATCTTCTTACATCAACGCGATTTGTATTTTTCTTTGTCCTAGGATCCCATCCACCCAAATAATACAACTTATCTCTGAAATAAGCCACAGATGCATCACGCCATTCAGAAGGATCTGGACCTGTAAAATTCTTTGAATCGATCATTCATAGATTTGTTGAGCAGACCTCTTGAAATTTTTCGAGTATTTAAGTCATATATTTCAAATGATGTATGAATGCCATCAATTGCAAAAATCTGAAATTTGTGAAATTATTTAAAAGAATTAACATAAGAATTTACTTTATTCTGTGTAGTTGCTACTTGAAATGGCCAATAGCAATTATGGAATTTTGCAATCTCTTCTATCGAACAGGTAGATGAATTGAACAAGCATATTCTTCCTTCATCTTCATCTTTAGCATTATTTGAATAATAAACTAAATTATTACGAATCGTTTCAAAGTCTCTTACTTAGCTTTCAATATAATTTCTTACGATAAAATAGTATTTTATGCAGAATTTTTCCAGCTTCACGCCATTCATTCGTTTGTGAATCGTATTCTTCGATTGAATTGCAAAAATTTTCATATGGTTTTTGAAATCTAAGTTAACGAATATTTCGTATATAAAGATGTAAAATCTCAGCTCACCCTCCGATTGTAAACAATTTCCCGTTAACAGCAACAAGCGAATGATTATGTCTTCCATAATTCATATCAGCGATTCGAGAAATTCGACTACCAACTAGAGCTGAGGGGTCGAAACACAGACAGGATTTGTATACTCCGCACCTAAATATATAATGATGTATTATTTATCATACAAAATTAACGACTTCTTTCCTCCAATTATATAAATTCTTCCATTTAGCGATACAACTTCGAAAAAAGCTCGTCTTTCTGGAATCTTTCCAATTTCAATCCATTCCCGTTCATCGTCAGATAATCGATATATCTTTCTACTTTCCCATCCATCAATAACTGAATATCCATAATTACAATAATGAATATGCTATAATGTGACCGTATAATATTTCATCGCATATTATTGTTCGAGCAGCATAAATTGGACGAGGAAATGTAGGTCCTGTTTCCCATTTTCCATTTATTAAAACCTGAATAAATTATTTCATGGATTTTCATTCGATCTTCTTACATCAACGCGATTTGTATTTTTCTTTGTCCTAGGATCCCATCCACCCAAATAATACAACTTATCTCTGAAATAAGCCACAGATGCATCACGCCATTCAGAAGGATCTGGACCTGTAAAATTCTTTGAATCGATCATTCATAGATTTGTTGAGCAGACCTCTTGAAATTTTTCGAGTATTTAAGTCATATATTTCAAATGATGTATGAATGCCATCAATTCCAAAAATCTGAAATTTGATAAATTATTCAAAATAACGAACATGAGAATTTACTTTATTCTGTGTAGTTGTTATTTGAAATGGCCAATACCAATTATGGAATTTTGTAATCACTTCTACTGAGCAGGTATATGAATTGAATAAGCCTATTCCTCCTTCATTTTCACCATCATTTTGATAATAAACTAAATTATTACGAATCGTTTCAAAGCCGCTTACTTAGTTTTCAACACAATTTCTTACAGTAAAATAAAATATGCAAGTTATTGAATGAATTGTCTCCACCAATTTGCAAATTATTGATATTTCGGGCTAATTCGTTCATTGTATTATTAATCAATGGCATTGCGATTCCTTTCTGAAATTATCACTTCCATTTTAGTAATGAATTGTTTATTTTCAAGCCTCCAAAGCATCTGCAATAATCGCAGCCCCATGAGCTACAGCCTCTTCAGGATTGATATTATATCTCAATTTTGTCTGACCAAATTTATTCGACAAAAGTTCTTGAATTTTTGGAATTCGAGTTGATCCACCAACCAGAATCTATTAATTTCATATTTATATTCAGTGAGAAGTATATCAGAGTCTTGCTTTTTATAATAATAAAATTACCAAATTGTCAATTTGTTCTGCTGAGATTCGTGCAATTCGTAGAGCCTTTTCAACCATTTCCATCGCTTTATCGAATAAATTTTCACAGAGTTGGTTTAAGTTAGATCGCGAAATTTCCACATTCACGCTTGTATCATCATTAATATCCAGCTGCAAAATATTAGTTCCATTTCAGAATCAATCAAATTAACATTTCTTACGTAAACATTGTACGATTCCATGTGAAATGACAGAGATTCTTTTGCTTCTTTGCACGCTTTCCGTAATCGTTTCATCCATTTTGATTGTCGCGATATATCGGAGTTGTTCGATTTCTTGATCTCATCGACTACGTATTTCATTATTCTTTCGTCGAAATCTTGACCGCCTAAGCGATATAGTTTACAAACCATAAAGTAATTAACGTAATAGCAAACCTAAATGAGCATCACCACACACTGACTTCACATCAAATTTTTCGTTTTTGATTTCCACGATACTAATGTCTAAGGTCCCTGAAAATTTCAATCCATAAATAAATACATATATTTCCATAATGATCAAATGATCGGAATCAAATTATTGTCTTAATTGGCACTTTCTAATTGTCTTATATCAATTCCTTGAAGGTCTAGATCTTTTACTCTTAACGATGATAATTTGCATACAAAATTGTAATTTTCTTCCAAAACAGCATATCATATCCAAATATATTCTAACCTCCTCCCCAATCAAAGACCATAATCGTTGAGTCAGTCATCCTCATTTTGTTGTAATAAGCAATTGCAGCTGCCGTCGGTTCTTCCAGTAGATATTTCAGATCGAGTCCAGCCATTTGAATTGCTCTTTTTGTTGCATTGATTTGGTCATTATTGAAGAAAGCAGGAACTGTCACGACTGCTCCAGTTATTTCTTTTTCGGGTAAATATCTCTGAAAAAGACAAATTTCAATTTATTAAATCTAAAAAGTAATGCATTTGAGGCTCAGAGTTCTAGGTTCTATTTTTCAGAGCTAGGAAAATACCTCTGCAATCATTTTCAGCTTCTTCAAAATCACAGCAGAAACTTCTTCAGGTTTAAGAAACCTCTCATTTGACTGACCTGTATTAAGTACATAGCCAACGACTCTCTAAATATGAAATTATTATTGCAATTATTTCTTTGAGGAAATACAAACATTTCTTGTTTCGACTCTGAAAGGTAAAAATGATTTTTCATCAGACAGAAATGCACCATTCAGAACGTTATAGCCAATTAGCCGTTTTGAATCTGAGATTTATCGAATTAAATAAAATCAAAATAATGTTTAAAAGACCGTATAAAACATTAGATATGTTAGTATTTGCAGTTAATGCCGGATTTCCAACGAGAATTTCTGCACCGCAGTAAGCAACCACGGAAGGGATGATGAATTTACCTGAAATAACCAATTTTTCAAATACACAGAATTTCAAAAAAAAAAATAGTTGGATTAATTAAAAAATGATCTAAAGGTAAGCTTGAACCTATGAGTTGCAAAAATATATTCATTTCATTTTTTCTTACAAAACCCGATTTTTGACAAGTTTATCGGCGAAAAATATCAAATGAACGTTTCTAATGTTAATAAAAAATAATAAAAACAAACCATCATCACTCTGAATTGAAACAGGCTTTCCATCTTCAATTACAGAAACACATGAATATGTCGTTCCCAAGTCGATGCCGATGCAAACCATTCGGAAAAATTATTTTCTAAGTCAAAAATATTGAAATTGAAACAGAACCGATAACTCCACTGTTTATTCTTTTCATGCGAACAGACTGTTAAAGGCGATAAAAAGATGTTTATTGAGGAATAGATATATAAGATAATCAATAAAATTCACATAAAAATGAGCATGAATGCTATCTATTGGCAACCTTGTGCATCATCAGGGAAAATATTCAGATAGTCCGGAGTTGTGAAAATACTGGATGATGCCAGTGATTATGAAAAAGCATTTAAATAAAAAGAATTAATAAATGTTTGGATAGTTTATCGCATTTTTCAGTTTTTTTTTCTCTAAAAACCAAGAATCTCCCAACTATTTCCAAATACGCATGCACAAAAAAGATTTTTCTACAGAATGTCTATTCTTTTTATTTTTAAAATAATTTTATTTTGTATATTCTCCACTGTTTTATGTGATTTTCTAAAAGATCAGTTTGAAAAATGTTAAATCTTTAAATTTATGTAGAGAACGCAAGTAGAGTTCGAAATAGGAAGTTTGATGGATAAAATTTAGTTCGTAAGAAAGCCCGATTTTAACTGATTATAGAACGTTTTTTTTCATTTTTGAAATGGATAATCCTATCAAAAGTTGTGATTTTGAGAAGACGTCTTCCGAATTTGTAATTTTGCACCACATTTTTTCGTCGAAATTGCAATATTCAAATTAGCATAGCTCTGCCTACAAAAAGGAGCGGAGCCAAAAATGTATGTTTTGTGATTGGGGCCCAAGAGTGCATCCACCCATATGGTTTTATTCGGATCCGAAATGCTTTTGCAGTTGTCCGAGGTCCCTTCTTCACTGGTTATTCATCGAACGACTCTTAATAGGGAATTTTTGAAATGGTGGCTCTGAGATAGCGATTCTGAATAGGCGAGTTCTGAAATGGGCAGTTTTGGATAGGTTTTACAGTAATATAGTAAGCTTCTCTCTTCTCCTTTCCTTGTTCATCGTTTATCGTGCAGCGCAACTGCATTAGCAGTTATTCATTTTTCTTACTCGCTTCGTGTGACTGACCAATTATTTTCATTTGCCTGACATCTTTTATTTTTCTATCTTTTCGCCGTTTATGTTTCATCCAGTTAGGAATGCACATTCTTACGAATTTTTCCTTTCAAAACCAACAGAATTACTCGATTTCGTCTCTTCATCCATCGGTCATTCTTTCTCGAATCGTTGCATTTTGTTTACCTATCGTCGATCGATACTCCTATAACTCGTCCATCACTTCAGGTCTTCTTTTCTTCTTCACATGATTATCATTCGCATTTCACAATCTCGTAAAATTTCGACTTCTTGGAAAATTCATTCAATTCATCACCTCTCATTTGGCGAGTTCACCCATTCTTTTTCTTTGCTACACTCGTTCGACTTCAACCTGGTGAAGTTTCAAATGAGTAACAGCTGAACCTGATGGACTTTAACAAAGGAGTAAATTCCGCGGCAATTTCATTGATTCCCCTGCAAATTGACCTCCAGCGTAGCGAAATGTGATGGATCCTGCATTTTTCCGGCAGTAACTTCAATCGTCGGACGAAAACAAAGTGCCTGCCTGGACCGGCACGAAGCAGCGAAAGGGAAGGAGACCTCGATGTTACACAAAGAAGCGGCGGCAGTGCGGTCTGCCCGTCACATGGCCAGGGACGGGCCCCAGGCCCTGCCCCCTTTTTCCTCTCTTTCACCCTTCTCCCTTCCTTATCCACCCTTATCCCTCTATCTCCTGTCCCCTTGTCATCATCATCGAACTTTCAATTTCCGATTAATTTTTCATAATCCATGATGGCTTTTTTCAAGCTCTGTCCTTGTAAATTAACCTCATTTGCGGTGCAGCCTTGCACAGAATCGATCCATTCCCTCGTGTCCCGTTCCTCGCTTATTTATTTTCTCTTCGACCGACGATTTGACCGTTCTGTTCATAATTTCTTTCGTTTTTTTTTTCTCATTTCTGCTCCGTCTCTGTTTCGTCTCGATTTCGCCTCAATTTCTCGTTTCCATTTTCATCTCCCCGTGATTTCAATCGGCCTCCTCTCCGCGATATCTGCGGCTCAAATATCCTCCGCAGAAAGGGAAGAAGAGAAGGAGCTGCTGCGTGACTCTTCCAAATTGACTCATTATCCATCCGCCAAGTCATCGTCTTTTCAGAAGTTTCTTCATTACTTTTCTATCGAATTACCACTTTCGTAACGTCTTTTTTCGCCTCATGGTCATTTTTTATCGATTGATTATTCTCATTTCAGTGCAATTAATTGTGTTCTGTTGTGGAATGAGATAGGATTCGGTCAGGCGATTTGTCAGTAAGGAACGATGCTGTTGGATTTGGTATCTGCAGTGCGCACTGCGGACTGGCCGCGTTGCCGCAAGCTGCTCTACGCCCACTGGCTCCAGACCGTGCCCGCCCTCTACACTCCCACTGCAGAAGTTCCCTGGAATCAGACACACGACGATGAGGCCATCAGTAAGTCAATTCATATCAATACTTTTAAAAAAAATCTAAATTTTGTCATTTTCTCACAACATTTATTGTGAACTTCCGATTACTTAACGAACATGAAAAATAACTAATTCTCTATGCGCAAAAATAAGGAAGCGTGTATATCAAACTTGTTCATTTTTGTGCGTGTGAAAAATATATCATTTTTCATTTTCATCAAGCAATTGGAAGTTTGCAATAATAAGGAACGGAGAAAGCAAGATGGTTAGGGATCGCAAATGACTTTACGAAATTAGCAATTTTCTGAATTTTTCTACCCAAACAGGTTAATCTTGATCTAGCTAAAACACTCGCGAAGAAAAAAATAAACAATTATATTTCCTTCCACACTTTCTTAAATATTTTTCACACATATTTTATGATTTGCAGACGAGAAGTTGTTTCTGCCACTGGCGAGTGCGTTCTGCGCTAATTTTGATCTGTCAGAGCCCTCCCTGATCTCCCTGAACGAACAGGCCGGCACGACTCCCGAATCGAGGAAGCCTGGGCAGATCTGTGGGCACGTCTTCAAATCGGGCGAACTCACTTATTCCTGCAAGTCAGTATTTGATTGTTTTTAGAAAAAAAAAAAAAACGAATTAAAACGCTAAAACTAAAATAATATTTTCCGGCAGTCTTGATTATTTTTATTTAATCAAAAACAAAGAATTCCTTTTGGATTTATGATCTTCCTTATTTCAGAGACTGCGCGACAGACCCCACGTGCGTGATGTGTCACGACTGCTTCCAGAACTCGATTCACGTCAAGCATCGCTACAAGGTTGGCGAAATTTGATTGAAGAAATGACCAATGCCAGTAATTTTCCCGAGTCTATGAAATGAGTAAGAATGACTTTTGAAAGAGAGCAACTAGAGTTAGAAATAGGGTCAAATTGTTAAGATTCTCTATTTGTCTACGTGATGAGGTGATTTTTGTTGCCAAATTATAGAGTAGTTCTCCATCCTGTTCTCTTCAAGGAAAAGCGCCCATTTGGAAAGATCTTTCTGTCAAACCGTCAAATAGTAATTGGTCAAAATGTTCATGTTCTTCATATTCAGATGCACCCATCAGGCGGATCGGGCTACTGCGATTGTGGAGACAGTGAAGCGTGGAGCGATGGATACTCGTGTAGTCTGCACACCAAAACTCATGAACAGTCCGAGTATGGAGTTTTCTAATTTTAACAAAAATTCTTGGAATAAACAACTCATTTCAATTTTCTGCTAGGAAAACTATTTGGTTTCTATTCTTTTGTGCAGAAATTGTGAAAGAAACAAGATAATCCAAGGAATTTAACATATGGATGAATTTTTGAATGAGATTTGGTATCTTTGGAAATATGACCCTTTTTGTTGAGAAAGGCAGAGAGAGAGAGAGATATTTCCAAATCTAATGGCATCACTCGCGTTATATTTCCAAAGAGGCTGATATTTGCACTGATTGATGAATTTTCAGGAAGGATGCCGAGTTCCAACTGCCCTCGGAGCTGGAGGAGCGCATCAGGAATCTGCTGAAGATCATTTTCAACTACTCCATCGGCATGCTCTGCTACAAGGAGTTAGACAATCTGCCTGATTTCCTCAATCGGTACTTAATTGCCATTTTTCTTGAAATATGACTATTCCTTCATTTTCAATCACGCTAATATTTCCTGCCTATGAAATTCTTCTACGATTGAAATAATCGCTCCTTGAAAATGGACGAAATTTTCGCAATAGTCTGCTGAAAAGCGCATTCATTCTTATATTATGTTCTTGTGGGAGGGTAATTTTTCCCTGAAAAAGGCACATTTTACATATTCATCAGGAGGAACTATTCGGAATTTCTTGAAATCATAATTTTAATTTTTAGTGTGAAAGACATGTCATCCGAAGGCCTGTCTACATGCAATCCATATCTGACTGTGCTCTACAACGATGAATCGCATACTTATGAGAGCGTAAGCGAATTAATTCATTTTCCACTTTTCTCATGCTACTCATTTCGGAATATGAAATGTCTCTTCCTATTTTCCATTTTCATGAACTCCTATTTAGGTGATGCGAGTCCTGGAGCTGTGTGTGCACTGCAGCAAAGACACTGCAATGTTGGTGGCCACTCTGGTCGACAGGGAGGGCAGGACGGCTGTCAAAGTCGGCATGAAACAAGACTGCGTAAAAATCAAGGGGGATATACAGGTAAGACAGGCTTTCAGTCGGACTAAACAGAAATGCATGGAGCACTGCTGTTGGCATCTCTGGGGGAAGGGATCTGTAAAACGATCAGATCTAAGGAGATTTTCAGTCAGAATGAGAAATTTTAGGGGAGGAGATACTCAAGACAACTTTTTTTTAAATATAAAAGTGCCTTATGGGAGGGCTAGCAGCAAGATTTTAGCGAAATATTTAGACATGAGGGGGTACGCACGGAGATTCTGGCTTAAGCCCTGCCTAGGTCTGAAAGCGACACTTGGCTATAGAAACCTGATGTCACAGGGGATCTCCAATATGATTTTAACTTGACATTTTGACCTGAGCATGGAGGACGCGGCTTTTGTCCTGTATATGACTGGATGATGTGATGTTTCTTTCAGCGTCGCACAGCACGCGACCCTCCCACCCGCAGACACGATCGCAGCCAGCCTCTGGAAGTGAAAGTCATGGAGAGCATCGTCTATGCGCATCAGGTGCACGCGGTCGCCCTCATCACCTGGCTCAACAATCAGATCAACTCGTTTCGTTAGTTTTTTTTAATCTAAAGGAACAAATCACCGAAATTTGTTCGAAAGGCTGCAAGTTGCACTTTTAGAAAGGTTGAACATTTCAATAATGGCACTTTAATGTCATCTTTCCGGGAAAGGTGTGGCATTTTTTAAAAGTGCGACATTGCAAACCTCTGAACAAAAACCCCTTTTATTATTTCATTGCCTTCGAAAGTCCATTCTGTAAAAGAGTTCCTATTTTCAGCTGTTTTGTCTGAGATAATCGGTGACATTCTGCTAACTTCGTGCATTCCTGCTGAGGACCAGCCAGTCGGAGGCAGCTGCGAAGACGATTCGATGCAGGGCCTGCCTGAGGAGGAACTGCTCGTCTGCAGAATGATGAAGTGCGACAGGAAATTGTGGAAGAGTGAGCATTTTCGGGAATTCTTAGAAGCCTACATAATTTTCGGATAAATATTTGCAAAAGGAGAAAAACTTCGAATCATCAAATCACATCTGTTCAAATAACCGAATTTTAGTAGGAATAATTTGCGGAATTCCTTGAAATAAGGCAGAATTTTTCAGCTGCCCGAGTTTCCATCCACCAACTCTTCATGAAAACGATCCTCATGCACCCAGAGCAGAAAATGCAATTCGCTAAGCACTTCCTTGAGGTAATGCATTTTTCTCGTCTGAAAGATTGAAATGATTGCTATAAATCATGAAAATTGATACTTCAAAGTTGCTAATAGTCAAATGTTGGATATCACTGCAAATCGCCTTTCTTGAGTTGGTGGTTTGCTAGACCAAATGCAGCTTCATCTTCTTCTTATAATGATTTGGTTTACCAGAACGTCGACGGAATCTATTCGGATTTCATCGAGGACGACCAGGACTTGGACGTGTCCGTTGTCAGTCTCACTGTTCAGTTCCTCACCGTTCCTGCAATTGCTAGGTAATATTTTTCATTTTCACTAAAAGATCATTTGACGAGGACTACCTTGACATGACTTCTAATCTTTTACTTCTTGATGTGCTAAAGTAACACATGATCAAGAATTCTCCTTAGCAAAATGTCTTCAATGCTAATTGAGAGTTTCATAATTTGTTCAATTAGGATAGTTTTTCTGCAGAAAATTGATTGCTGAAGAGGATGCGATGTCGAAGATCTTTATCGCTCTGCTCAAACACATGGAGGAATACGTCAAAAGTGAAGATTTTACAGAAATTGTAATAAGAACAAATGCGTGATTAGCTGATATGCTGCTTCAGCTTCAACTTCAAATGGAAGAGGGGAAGTTAGAGTTAGAGGAAAAGTTGAATTATCCTTGTCGAGATCGTCTCTAGAATTCGACGTTAGAAAGTGCGCTCCAATGGGAAATTGACGTTATCCCTCCCTTCGTACGTTATTTCGGAGAAAGAAGTAAGGAGAAAGCAATACAAGAACGATAACGTTTCTTGTTGAAACGCAGTGAAAATCAGAAAAAGGAATAAAAATGAAAATATCTAAATTTTGATGGTAAACTGATTTGTCAAATTCCAGACCCATCAGAGCCTGCCTACACGGAGCGATTCGACTTCACTCAACGCTCCTTCCCGATCTCTGTCAAACGTGCCATGCACATGATGAAGGATGAAAGGTAATCTCATGATTTCATGCTCTTTTCCCAGGGTTAAGAAATTTGAATTCTGTTCATTCATTTCTTCCCTAACCAACAAATTGGTGTCGATGTGATTAACCTTATTATTAGAGAGATAGTTATGCTGTTGTGTTCCAGGAAAGATTTTATGAAAATAACCAGTATTTTTGCAGTGGAGAAATGCCGAACTGAAAAAAAGCCTGAAGATTAATTCCTGTTGCTTTTGTGAAAAAAAAACTTTAAAAATGGGTTTACTTGATTCTTGAATTTGAATGGAATAACTCCCCTTTATTTTTTTTACAAAGGAAGAGGAAAATGCAAGAAAAGTTCATTGGTCCTTTGTAATCCCAACCTTTTTTTCTTCTCTCCTGCTATTTTCCGAAAAAGAGGGTGGGAACTACAGTGAGTGAGTTAAATTTATTGTCCCTGTGCTACCAGCCTGCAGAACATTCTCGATCCCCTTGCCAAGGCATTAGCTTGTTGCTTTGTGTTAACCTCTCTGTATGCCCTGCAGTCAGCAGTCAGCCAGTCGAGACACTTTCAGTCTTGATTTGATCGGGCAATGTCACGATGATTGCAGCTACATGCTCAATCAAATCCCCACAGACAAGGACTGGACGCCGCAGCTCAGAGATGCGTTCCTCAAGGGCGTCCAACACTTCATCGACTTCCTTCATCGGATGCAGGTAGAATCATTTTTATGGAGAATTAAAAAAGAGCATTTCCATTTTCACCGAAGAATTGCATTATTTTGCATCCAAACAAAATGTTTTGAATGTAAAAAGTGTCAAAAACAGCTTCAAAAGTGAAATTTTTGAGAATTTTAAAAATTTAATTACCTTCTTTGCCTCAATTGCTTCAATATTTGTTATATTTTTCAGGGAATGGACGAGGTGAAGCGACAGGCTCAGGAGCACCAAATGTGGGAACTGGAATGGGAGACTGCATTCAACATCCAGCTCAGAATCAAGGAGACCATCTCCTTCATGCTCGCTTGGGCTGCGTCTGATGTGAGTTCAGCAACGATAATCGAATTTCGAAGAAAAGAACTTAATGAAAAGTAAAGGGAAGAAATTCTTAAGTGAGGAGATGACGATAATAAGACTTATAGTTATAGGTAAAGAAAAGAAATTGAGAAAAAATTGTCTCGCCATCCCGTCATTTAGGAGTTTCCCCCTAAAAGGAAGGGATCCTTATTCAATCCTATCCCATTGCACATGCTACGATTCAACTATTTCTACAAACCTTCACAAATCTCACTGAATTCACTCTTTCAAAATGCTTATTTTCAGCAAGACGTGCACGACCGAATGCTTCTGCTGGTGTTGTCTGCAATGGAGAAGCACCGCATCACAACCACAGCAACTGAAGGAGGCACTGGAGCGACGCACGCTATTGTTACAGGTAAGAATTCCGATACTAAAAATCATATGCGTTATACAAATTGAAATGTTCTAGAATTAACAACACAATTCCTTTCAAACTATTTAAAAATGTTGACGATTCGCGTAAAGAATTATATGCGAATTTTCCTTCGTGTCTGAAGAAGTGTAAACTCGCCTATTTTGCTATTTCATAATCCTTTTCAATTTCAGTTGACACCGACCAGTCAGTCTGCGTGTCATTCGACGTTCTGAAGGGCGGAGTCTCTATCCATCAACCGCTTTGGAGGCTCTGTGCAGGCCTCTTCCAAGTCCCTCCACAGCTCATCCAATTCATGAGGGCCACTGATGAGGAGGCACTCACTGACATTCAGAAGAAAATCGTCAAGAAGGTCAAGGAAATGGACAGGAACTTCTACGAATTGCCGCTCAGGTATGAAATTGCGAGAAGCAGACTAGTTTCTGATAAATTATGTTGCAAAAAGGCTGTAAGTGCTTTCTACTTACGAGTGGATGCAGTCATTTCGATTATGTTGTTACTGAATTCCGTGAAAGACGAATACTATTTCCCCTTACTCTCACTTCCTTCCTTATTTTTCATCGAAATTGATCAACCAATGGGATTTATTTCCATTGGAATTCAGCATCAAACTCAAAATTCCACTTCTCCCATCATATTTTCCCCCTTTTTAGTTTAGGAGAAAATTTCTGAATTTTTAGACAACTATCTTTACGGTCTCAAGAATGCAAGAATAATGCTGTGTTTTTGGTTGATTCGAAACATTTTGTTCCAGAGTGATCGTCCTGTGTGCGCAGGCAGGCGCGAATCTGTGGCGACGCAACGGCTTCTCCCTCGTCAACCAGATTCACAACTACTTCTCGCCCCTGTGCAGAACACAGATGTTCGACAAGGACATTCTCACGTTACAGGTGAGATTTACAAAAATTATGAAATTCTGACTAGAAATTCAAGTTGGTTTGTTCATGAATATGTAAAATTTGATGAACAAGAATTGCGCAGGAAAAACATGCGAACAATTCATCTCTGAAAAACACAAGAATGAACGGCATTTTCTTATGGCATGAAGTTTCTATCTGACGGAGTAATTTTTTTGTAAAATAACTGCTTTCTTGTATAAACTGAAAGCACTTATTGATAAAAAAAACCATTCTGTCACTCTGTCAATTGACAATTTCGGCTTCCTTATTTGTCATCGCCCAGTTTTAGGGCGAGGGAGTGTAGACAAAGGAGAGAAATAAGAAAAAGAACCGGTGACAAATACAAGAGGCCGATAATTGCCTTCTGATACTTCATAATTTCTGTAATATTGCAGATCGGTGCTTGTTTGATTTCCTCCCGTGATTATCTGCTGCATTTGCTGTGTCGATTCGGCGTGGACAAGTGGGCGGAGTCAGGCTATGAGGGAGTGAATCGAGGCACGCCCTACGGGAAGATGGAGCAGACTGAGTCGAGCAAGATCACCGTTCAATTGGCAGAGGAGTTCTTCAACACGATCATTATGGTCACAGGTCAGTGAGAAGTCATTATTTTCTTTGCGAATGAGAAGAAACTCATTTTATTAGTTATTGAAAATGAAACGATTTTTTTTCAAATTTCATTTTTCTTCTCTCGAGTTTTGTTGAAAATAATTCCATGTATACCACACCCACTTTCTGCACAAAACAATCTAAAACGTTGTTGGAAGTAGTTGTAGAGTAGAAAGGCCGTAAGGCGTTCTTTCTTCTATTATTCCTGTATTTTCAGGCGAGCGCTACTATCCCGGAGTGGGCGAAATCACTCTGGAGCAGTACCTCGAAAGGGAAGTCCTGCATTTGCTCTGCTGCGGACCCCAGCCATTCAGCTCGGTATGTCTTGTTTTGCAGTGACTAAAGAAATGTGACTTCCTTGCAGATCCAATCGAAAGCCACTTCGAACGATCCTCTCATCGAACGGCTTTCTGTCATCGATGCGGTCAACGCGGTTGCTGATTTCAAGTAGGGCATTCTTGGATACTTGCAAAATTCATTCATTTCAATGTTTGGTTGAAAAGAATGATGCTATGAAGATCTACAAAAATATGAATAATTTGTGCAAACAAATTTTAATCTCCCCATCCTATGTTAAATGCCATATGCCTTTTAAATTACCCTTTCAAATATTTCCGTTTGAAAAATTCGCTTTTCTTTATTGAAACATTTCTTAACTTCATTGCCTGATGATAAATACTTTGTTTACAGAAAACCAGCCACCACGATGCCAGGTCTGTTCCACGTGAAGGAGTCGCGCATTCTCGAGTACAACCCATTCTTCTATCACTACTCCAGAAGCGACCTTTCACAGGCAGAGAAGTACCAGCAATCGATCAGGACTAACAAAGCCAGGTAGTTTTTTTTTAACAGTATCACTATTTATATTCAGAAATAGGTGAAATTTCCATTAGTTTCAATAATTTAATCTAAAAGAAAGAATTGCGTGTTTGAGAAGGAAGACTCAATAGACTTTGAACATTTATTAAAAATAAATTCGACTATCGAAGGAGATTCCAATTGCAGAGAAATCAAGGCATGTCCCCCTCCACTCCTCTGCAAATTCACGCCCTTCTTTGCCCCTGTCAGAGAGCTGCTTTGCTGCCGCACACTTATTCGTACCTGCAGGATCATTCTCGAACGAACTGCGAGGAAGAGTCGATTCACTAGTGACAGGCTATTCCATAGGGTGAGAATGGAAATGGTTTAAAGAAGAAAGGCAAAATTCGAAAGGTTGAACCTCTTCGGAAATAGTATCAGTGGCACACCTTTGTCAAGAGATTCAAGCCTCGAAAATAATTATAGACATGATATATTTGTGTTCTAATATTCCTGAAATTTCATAACAATTTCCAGGCCCTTTGGGTGATTGCAATGGCCCTGAACGAGGAAGAAGCAGACCCTTCATTCCGTTACGTGTCTCGCGGAGAAGAGGAGCAGCTGCTCAAAGCCATGGAAGCACTCAGCGGCTCGCCCGAATCGACTTCATTCGCTGATTTGTTATGGTGGACCATCAAGGTAAATAGTGGTGTTGAAGCATTCATCTAAAAGGACCAAATTTTGCAATTTTTAAAGAAAAAATCTCACATTTTCTCCATATTCAATACGTATTCCTTGATAGTTCGTAATGAAGTCGGTTTAGAATCATGTTCTTCTATGAAAAAACCATGATCAGTTGAAAAATTACAAATGAAGCTAAATGTTTCAAATCAAAAATGATTTCTAGAAATACAAATCAATCCTGGGCTCGAATGATGCGAATCAGACCGGCAATCAGCCAGAAACAGAACAGTCATCTGCTAAACCTGCGGAAGATGAGAAGGCAAAAAAACAGGCTATCGCTGCAAAAATGAGGGCTCAGGCACTTGCTAAGGTCTGATTTTGTATTGAATACTTGAGATCAAAAATTGAAATTTCATTCCTGTTTCTTACGGTTTGTAGAACGCAATTCATATTTGAGGCAAGATAAATGTCTTCAGACATCATATTTTCTTTGCAGATGTCAAAAATGCAAAACACGTTCATTAAAAACGTACTGAAAGAAGAGGTTCCGTCTTCGAAAGGAGAAGCTGCAGGAAAAGACGAGAAGAAGAAAGAAGGCGGCAGCAAGGACAAACCTGCGAAATTCGTGGATGTTGACGAAGATGAAGATACTGCTAGGTATATTTTTTGAAGGAATTTATAAGTTAAAAAAATGATATTTCCAGCATCGTCAGTGAGTCAAACTTCCCAACCTGCATTGGACCGAATAGGACAAAGATGCAAGTGAGTGGTTATCGAGAAAAGTCATTCCAACATTTTGTGCATAGATCAATAAAATTTATTTGAAATTAAGATCGTGCATTACAATTTGAATATTTTAAATCATCCTGATAAAACGTCAATTTTCAGGTGACAACGCCTCGCCGAGTGACGTGTATCCTCTGCCAGGAAAGCGACAATCTGCTGCCTTCTAACGGAAAGCAATTCGTCTGCGCTGCATACGTTCAGAACTCTACTCTGTTCGCACAAGGTTCGTGAACAATTTAAAAACTCTTAACTTTTCTTTAAACAGAATAAAGTTTCAACCGATTCTGCTAAAAAAGAATCAAATTTAAAATATTTTGATGCCTGAAAAAATGAACACGATCTTCCAGGAGGCTATGCCCCAGGAATTCCAATTCGCGATTTGGCCTCAGCGAACCCGAGCAGAGGCCTGGACGCGTCCACCTGCTCGCACACGATGCACTTCGAATGCTACCAGAATCTGGCCGACATTCTCCTCAACAAGGAAAGGCAAAGACCCAGGCAGCAGATGATGTTCAATCAAAAGATGGTCGATCCGGAGGTGGAATTCAAATAATTCAAAACCTATAATTTTATACAAAGCAAACTTGGAAATTTTCATACCCACGGATGTCCGCATGAACGAGATAGCGTGCTACATCGAGAGAGAAAAAGTACGTCTTCTTCGGTCTCTCGAGGTGACATACTATTTCGTTCATGCAGGCATCCGCGTGTGTGTGAACATTTACAATTATGATGCAGAATGGAGGAGGTCTTGGAAGAAACAGGATAATGTTCATATTGTCAATTATTTTAGCTGTACATTTTGTCCTTATTTAGGTTCAAAATAGTTTCTTTTTTTCAGAAAATCACAAAATAATAAAAATGGTAAGAGAGTCAGAGTTCATCCTCTCAATTTGCAGGTTGGTGAATACCTGTGTCCCCTCTGCAAGCGACTCTCCAACTTGGCGATGCCACTTCTGCCTGCGCTGCAACTCACTTCCATTCAAGGGTGGGTTGGCTTTTCTAGAATTTAACAAATAATTCTAATCTCACTGATTCGTCTTTTCTCAATAAATGGGATGCGTAAAATCGGAACACTAAAGGGGAGAAAAGATAGTGTCAAAATTTCTCGTCTTGTCGTCACTTTGCAAAATGCATCGTGTATTGTTTTTGTTCTCTCTCATTTATGCTCTCTATTTTTTGACATTTGAAACTGACACGATGTTAAAAGTATGAACGCGTACCCTAAAGGCGTTGTTTTCCGTTGTTAAAGAAAACATGATATTGTGAACTTTGCAGTTTTTCCTCGATTTCCAAATCGGCTTCCTACGAATTCGACGAATGGGTCTGGCGCACGAAACAGGCTCTGGAACACTCGCTCAACGCCATAAACAAACCTGTCAAGTCACATAGCAGGAAAAGGTTTGTTTGAAAATGGCAATTTCTTTCTTTCTATTCTTGTTCAAAATAGGGGAAGATTTGCAATTGTTTTTGTATTTATTAAGTAAATGGTTATGCTTCTTCTTCAAAAGTCTGTTCTTTCAGAAGCCACTCCGAGCGTTCTCTGCTCGAACTGGCAAAAGAGCAGCAGCACCTGGCAGCTCAGCAGCAGTCCTCCAATCAAATCTCCTCCATGTCGCTCGAGAATTCTGCTAGTCCGAGCACTGTCAGCAGGGTTTGTTGCTTCATTTTTTCGATTTCCAAGAGAACCTCATCTTTCTTTAAATATGCTGGAACAATTTACTGATTTTAAAAATTTAGAAGAGGAAATGGTTATCTAAATAACTAGTTTTCTAAAGGATAGTTTTACTAAGAGGGAGAGATAAAGTCGAAATTCATGAGTTCATTAACTTCTAATGGTTGAATTTTTGCAGATTTCCTCCGCAACCCGTCTTGCCGAACTGGTGAAGTACGAGTCTCAGCCCTCGATCTCGTCCTCCATGCAGGACTCCCCGCCGCAGCCCAGTTCCTCATCGACTTCTGCCTCTGCCGCGCTCCCCTCCTCTTCGTCCACGACAAGCAATGCATCCCCAGACGACCTCGTCAAACAGCTCATCGATCTGCTCGATGACGAACATGAATATATTGCTAGGGATGAGGTGAGAACTTTTCTTCTTCTTCGAATCTAATTCAAACTCCTCTTTGTTAGAAACAAGGAGAAGCTTATTTAGCAATAAATGAAAACTCGGAACTCTGTGTAAAAACAACTTTTGGATTATCGGATTAGAAATACCCTTCTGCATAATTCATGCCCTGCCATTTTTTCTCTTCGATAAATCTGTAAATGCCATTCGATTCTGCCCTTTAGCTTCTTCACGTTTATGGTATTTACAGAAACATAGAAGTGATTTTATGCAACGAAACATGAGATGAAATTTTCTATTGAGGCAAAAAAAATCCATATTTTCAGCGCCAGAATCGTGTGAGCAGCATGTTGGTCGACCCTCTGCTTCCGTCGGGCAGCGACTCGTCGAAAACCAAACCGCCCCCTCTGCAGGGGATTTTCGATGCCATCAAAGCAGCTCTGCCACAAACGTCCATTGCCGCTGCAATCAACAATCTCAAGGCGTTCAACAAAGAGTATGTGTTTTTTCCCCTTTTATGCTGTAATTTCACAGGGAGAATGAGAATTTTCCATTTCGATGGAGTTTCGACTGTTTCTGCCTCGAATTACTAGCATTTCCAATCTTCATTACTTATTTTCAGAGTCCCCTCTTCACTCAAATGCTACGAGGAAATGGTGCACGCATTTACGAGCTTTGTGATCAAGGTTATTTTTTATTTTCTAGGAGATTTTTAATGACACAACATATTTTTGGCTATAAACTTGAAGGAAAATGAGATCTCAATTTTATACCTTTGTCAAAGTTCTCGGAAGAATGAACAGGACATATTTTCTGCAATGCTCTTGTGATTTATGATTTCTCGATTGTAGTTCCACTACCGTCGCAGTGACGAGCGATTCCTGGCCTCGTCATCCGGCTGGAATTCGAAAAATCGGGAGAAGGCCCTCATTGACAAGCAGCTGAGGGGCTACCACGCAGCCGTGATTGTCTGGCAGAGCACTGCACACGTCGCCAGAGCTACTGCCACTGTGTTGCAGCACGATGGAAAACCACTCTTTGGGGCACTCAATACTAGACAGGTTAGAAATTTGATAATTATGAATAAAAAGTCCTGTTTTCTTTATATTATCAGCGGAAGAAGGTATACATAAACTTTATGCACTTTTCAACACTAAGACATTTGACAATAACTTCAGTCATGTTTTCTTTCGCTTTGGAATGTTATTGTGAAAGTGGGGCGAATTTTAAAATTACAGTTTGGAAAAGAAATTCATAAGAAACCTTATTTGCAACTCCAACAATACGAGTGAAAATTGTTTCAGAAAGACTGTCTGACAGCGATGAGTCGTCTGTGCGCGGTGCTGAGTAACAACATGCAGTTTATGCCGAACGCGGTCGCCACCATGCTCCGCATTCTCCTTACTCCACCTCCTGAATCTAAGGATAATGTAAGGGGTTCTAGTTCTGATCAATCCCATTATATTCCTTCATCAAATGAGCTGTGAATAAAATCTAATCTATTCGTTGCCACCTTATCACATTTGAAGTGTTATTCATTCAGATCATCGGTCCAAAATCGCCAGATGCTTCTGTAGATTCTGAAGGAGGAGGGCCGCTAAAGTAAGAAAATTATTCAAGTTTTTCATTTTCTAAGTGTTTCAACATTCTTCTAAAATTGACCGAGTTTATTAAAAATGGAAAACTTTGTCTTCATAGTTTGAAAGTTAAAGTATATTTTGCAGTAACTCTCTCGGCAGCCCTATCGCGACATCGACTCCGATTTTGACTGCTTCAGCCATTCTGCAGCGTCGTCCACAGACTCACTCAGATTCTACAACTAACCCGCTCGCCAATTACTCGTCTGCAGGTCTGTCTTTTCACCTACACTCATTTGTAACATATAACTAGTTCTGCAGAAATGAGTTTTACAAATGCTGTTTTTTCAAAGGGAATTTTGTAATTGACAAAGAGCTTTTATGCCAGATGATAATCTTGATCCTTTCAGAAAACTCTTGACAAGATTCATTCTCGCAAATATTAGCTTATTTTAAAATGAGTATAGAAGAAAATTTTTTGCAGGCCGCACCCTCACCCGCAGTGAGGCCTTCGAGTCTCCGCCCCCAGCCTCCTCGTCCTCACTCACGGACTCCACGGGCAACATCCTCATCAACTTCCTCACGCAGCTATTCTCGGCCAATTCTGTCAAGAAGGAGCCCAACATCAACATTCTCCATGTCGACATGCTCAGTTTGACGGTATTTTTAAAATAATTTTCTAAAAAATCTAACCTTTGTATTATTTATCCTTTCAAAATTGTTGAAATGGGTTAATTTTAAACTGGAAAATTCAACTTGGTCTCAAAAATAGTCCTTTTTCTAAAAATGAACCATTTTACAGTTGTCTCTGATGATGTCGATCGGCTATTCGTGGACAGAGGGCCAGCAGCAGTGGACGAAGCCACCCAAAGCGCCCAGGCAGTTGCTACCCGATGGAAGCGTCGACGAGGCGAACATTCTCAGATTGGGACTCGTCGCGCATTATTTCCAGGTATCTTTACAGAGTTTTCGAGTAAAATTAAAAAATCTCATAGTACATTGTCAAAATTATTATTCGATTTCATAAAAATTCACTCTAATAATATATGAAAGGCATTCGCATTTTCATATGGACGAATTTTCCAAGAAGTCAAACTATGTTTGTCTGTTTTCTTGAAACTTAACAAAATTAATAAGATTCTGCTCAATGCATCTAAGTTAATTATTAAATTTCTTATATTTTCTCACAAGAATAGAATGAATCTTCTCTTATAAAAACTAGTCTTCAGGTGTTCGCGACATTCACAGATAGGAAGATAGAGAGCGGTGAACAGGGCAAAGACGTAGACATGGAAGTGAGCGAGGAGACGAGACAGTTGCACAGGAGTATTGCACATCTCTGGACCGCTGCAAGGCCGTTCGATCCCGACCTGCGTGATGTCGACAGACTGCATACTGTATGTTCATATTTTTATTGAAATTATAAAATTAGGAATAAAAATGATCTCTTATGGGATGTAGAAGAAAGAATAGTCATTTTTACATAAAAGATAGGAAATAGTGTCCTGTGATAAAAATGAATGAGATTTGTTTTTGAACACGAAGCATTTGAATATTTCAGCTGCTTGTTGAAGCGACTCTCTCCTTCCTCCGTCCACTCGCTCTCATCTACCACTGCATCACATTGGTTGATCCTCCTGAGGCACTCAAAGGTAAAGGAAATTTTAGAATTTTATTTTTAGACACAAATTTCTAAAATCCGAATTTAGACCCGTCTCTGTGCGAATTCGAGCCGCTATGTCGCTATATGGCGCTGCCTTCCAAGCTGAGCGATTTGCTCTCGGGCACGACTGTCGAAAAGCTGTTTTCCATGTTAGTTTGTAGAGTTTTAAGTTGGCCTTTATTTTTCTTCCAAAACTATGTCAATTTAATAAGAGCAAATTCTTATAGTATTAACTTGAAATGTTTGAACTGGATTTTCATATTGGCTCAACTCTTCATGATACTTTTATTCAAGCTGACTGAAAATGATTTGATCTTAGCATCCCGGAAACCACATGACAGTATAACACATGACATAAGCGAAATGGCATACTCGAGACATACCTTCCTTCATGCCTAGCCATACTATTTCGCATATGTCATCTGCCATATGTAGAGTCCCTAAGTCCCGCCCCTTGCAGAAATGCGTTTTCTGATAGAAGCGTAGTAGTTTGCAATTAAAACTCTGAAGGGAGTAAATTTCAAACCACAACAGTCCCAAATAAACCTATCTCATTCGACGATAAGCCCGATAAAACGGTTCTGTACCAAAAATCAGCTCAAAATATTCAAGCACAAGCGGATATTTCGCTTGTGAAAATGAGCAAATTTTCAGTGATGACTTTTTGCGATTTGTTCAGTTTGAACAATTTTCCTTCACTAAAATCTTATTCACAACCCTATTGAAATTTCTACACACAGCAATTTCATCCAAAGCATCAATTCGGCATATCTGCTTGGGAACTCCAGCTATACGGTCATGTGATTTCTAAATAGCCTTTTATTTGTCTCAGACCTAGGTAGGGATTAAGCCTGATCGCTCGACCTTACCCCCTCAAGCCTATATATCCTGACAGAATTTTGTTGCGTATTTCCCAATATGTCAGCTTTCTATAGGAATTTTTTATTTGCGTACCCACTTCCCTATAACTTTTCGTTCAGTCTGAAATTCCGCGTAGACCTGGTTATTCTT
This sequence comes from Diploscapter coronatus, assembly GCA_964036155.1. Lineage (NCBI taxonomy): Eukaryota > Metazoa > Nematoda > Chromadorea > Rhabditida > Rhabditidae > Diploscapter > Diploscapter coronatus. The sequence goes on from OZ038423.1 coordinate 43,134,455, forward strand.
CAGGTGGTCCCCCTCCCTTGGCTATGCTCTCCTGGAGTGTCACAATGCCTCATCCGACCGTCCCGCCTTGTCCCAATCTCAGTCTCAGTCGCATCTGCCAGGCAGCCGTCCCCTCGCATCCATCGACCGACAACTCGGACAGCTCGTCCCCCACCCCATTCGACCCAATCTACTCATCGATCTGCCCTACTCCTACAGCGATCTCATCAACCAGGTCGCCAATTTCCGGTAAGCCGATGTTTCTTTCAGGAAAAAACAGAAATGCTCAAATTCTTTTTTAAAAAATCCATAATTTTTAGTCTTGTACAAATTCTCTAAATTTTTCACAATGAACAGCTGTAAAATCCACTTGAGAAGGATTGAAAAAAGGGTAAAAATCGAAATTTTACTTTTACGACGAATTTTCTTTTTCTAAGGAGAATCACAATGTTTCAAATGGTGACAATTTACAGCTGTCCATCAGTGCCTCTGGACGAACCGACCTCGAACATGCCGACGATGTGTCTGGTCTGCGGACGAGTCCTCTGCTCGCAGAGTTATTGCTGCCAGAGAACGGTGTGCATTTTCAACCATTCATCTATTTTTCTTCGAAAACATTCTTTTCTGCACTCCAGAATAACTTTCTTACATGAATGTTTTGACGCCCTCTCACCTAAACAACATAGTGAATTTTTAAGTTAATTAATTAGGTGCTAGTAAACTCTCATGCCGAAGATAGAATAATACAGAATGCCAAAGGGCGAAAGATTTATTAACTGAAGACTGAATTTATTTATTCAAAAGGGGCAAATCTCTTCTAAACCATCAGGTAATCGCAATACCCCCTACCCATGAGTCCAAGAGAGCCCTTATATAGAAGTAAAACGTGAGATATAAGTGACTGGACTTCCCCTCGACTGTCCCCCTTTAGTTAATTTAAGGTTTAAATATCCATTTCGTAATAGTGGGCGTGCTCAGACAATTGGGAGCGCAGTTATTTTACAACACTATCTAATCTTTGAAAATCCTGTTTTCAGGTGAACAAAGACTTGGTTGGTGCGTGCAGATTCCATATGACGGAGTGTTCGGGAACGATGGGCATTTTCTTGAGGTTAGCTGTGAAAGTCGCATAAAAAATTACAAATCGAAAATTATTTGTTTTCTTCAGAGTGCGTGAATGCATTATCATAATGATGACATCTCGCAACCGAGGCTGCTACAAGACGGCTCCTTACGTGGACGAATTCGGAGAGACGGACTATGGATTCAGGTAGATAAAATTCATTTTATTAATTGTGTTTCTTACCTTTTCACGCAATTTTCTAGCATTTTGGCCTGTTTTTTCAAAATTCTTGATTTTCAGACGCGGCAACCCACTGCATCTGAGCAAGGAGATGTACATGAAACTCAAGCAGCTGTGGGTTCAGCAGGGCATCACTGAGGAGGTAAATAATTTTCTATTTATTTTCATAAATGTCCTTCAACTTATAAAAATTGATTAGAATATTCTTTCTAAAAACGAGTAATCTTAAAATGCACAATTTCATTTTTCTTCAAATGAAATATGGATTGTTTTCAGGTGGTGAATCAGTACGAAATCGACCATAGGAATGTGCAGATCGACTGGGCGGCTTTCTAATTTCCGGAAAAATCACAATTTAGATTCGAATTCAGATGCATATCTCCACTTTTCTCATCAATTCAGGCATTCTCTCCTTTCCTTTTCTCTTAGTTTCTTCTGTTTTTTAGATTCTCTAACGATACCAGAACAGATTTCGTTTCTGAAAAACTAATTCTTTTCATCTTCATTCAGTAGGATTTTTCAGAGTTATTCGAAGTCGCAAGAACTTGAAGTTTAAAGTGGAATTATCGTATAACTCTGATAATTCTTTTCCATTTCTTCTAATTTCATTTCCCAACTAGTTTCTATCACTAAGCTATGGAAATTGTGCCTAATGGGTAGTGTCACCAAAAGTGAGTACATTATTCCCACGCGCTATTTCACTTTTCATATCTTTAGACAAAATACTCAATGTTTTCGCTGGTAGCTTAGACTTTGGAGCTGAAAATGTGTTCGCGGTTATGGGTAAATTCGTGTGAGCAGTCAGTCGAGTAATGAAATCCACTTCATCACTCAATAATTGTTTTAGTCAAATCGAGTAAAGTGTTGATAAAAATACGCAACAACACGAAACGAAGGTACCAAGAATAAGGCACAGATTAGTCGTGGATTATCAAAGCCAATTTCTTTATTTTGTTAACATTTCGACAAATTATCTGCCCCACACTTTACGTACTTCATTTACGCATTATTGTATTTTTATCTATGCTTTGCTCCATTTGACCGATACAATATTCATTATTTTATTCTCTATAGATCGTAGGAAAAGGGTTCTTTATCACCGGGCTAAAGATTCTATTCGATTGCATTGTATTTTTTTTAGAGAATTAGTTCTATTGGAAATTCTCCATTTTAACTTTTACCCTAAGAAAATTCTCCAGAGTTATTTCGTCGTTTCGCATTTTTAAACTATGGAAATCAGAGCTTTCGTTGAATAAAGTGGAAATTTTAGGATGCATTTTCAAACTTGGAAATATTGGGTGACAACATTGTCCCAATTTTTATCTAACATTTGCAATAACTTGGCTTTGAGTGTGATGTTTGTGAGTTTCTCTCGTATCAACGTAATTTTTGTCGCCGGAAACTTATTCATCCCTTGGTTTCTTTAAACAATATACGGGAATTTGTCAGAAAAAAATGACAACACTTCTTCGGTTTAGCAAAAATTGATGTAATATTAAAATTCTGCTGGTTTTCTAGAAATTATTACGGCAAAGGACTGAAATTTGTAATAAAAAATAATATTCTTTGAGTAACTTTTCTCTTCATCTTTCTTCATTCTTTCGAACAATTTTAGATGTTTGCCCCGTCAATGAACAGCAAACCGTCGCCGTGTAGAAGACTTATCTCTTCCTCTGCACTTACACTGCTCTTTCTTTTCAAATCTTCTTCCCTTTGTCTATTGTCTGCTTCATTCTTCATTCTTCATTCTCCATTTCTCATTCTTCTCTCCACCTTATCATCATTTTTCGAATTCAAAGCCTCGTTTTTACTCTACTCTCCCAAAAATAATTCATTTTGAATGCTTTTTGTTCAAAAATCAGCCGATGTATTTTAGACATTTGCACCCATCTTTCCTGTTGAACTGATCATTTTGGACTGTTTCGATGATTTTTAATTTGTAATTTGAAAATCGTATTTCAAAGAGGATTATTCCGGCTAAAGAAGATCATTATTCGGAGATTTTTGAGTTGAAATTTTAGAATCTTCATCACGTCTTGTAAAATTCATTCTCCTGTCACCCTAGTTTTCTCATTGAAAAGTGACAAAATTCGGTCATTTCCTTAATAATAATCTTCGATTTTCAGACGAGAATGTCAGCAGCGGACAAACTTCTCGCCCTGCGCGGTCTGTTCTCCTCGCCCGCAGTTACTGCTCTAACTGGTGGCACTCCACTCTCCGCCTACCTGCTGCCCAGCACTGATGCGCATCAAGTACAGTTCATATTCATATTCGAAAACAAGGAAAATGCATTTTGATTACATTTTATCGTAGAAATGATCATTTCCTATCAAGTTTTGCCAGTTTTGAAGATTCATGCAACTTGAATTTTTCTTCGACTTTTTAAAGGGAGGAAGGATAAGTAGCATTAGCCAGTGCTTTTAAAATTCTCGCTACCGAATTTGAAACGATATTTTTTCAAAAGAAGTGACTTTAGATAATTGATCTCATTGAAAATTTGGAAGAATTCTAAATTATTCACTTAGCATTCAAAAATTTCACTCTTCAGTCGGAGTACTTGGCGGATTACGATTTTCGCGTGAAGTTCCTGTCGAATTTCTCCGGCTCGAACGCCTACGTGGTCGTCACTGAGAAGAATGCGCTGCTGTGGACCGACGGGAGATACTTCGTGCAGGTCGAAATTCTATCTTTCTGAATCTTAAAATCATAATTTAAAAGAATAGCAAAAACGCTGAAGAGATCAAATAAATCATCAGAGACATGAAATAGGAGTGTTTCACGCATCTACTGATTTTTTGCTATTTTTAAGAAGAATAAATTACAGGCAGCCAAGCAGCTGGACGACAAGCTGTGGACCCTGATGAAGCAGGCCCAGCCGGATTCCATTACTGTCGAGGACTACCTCATTTCCAACCTCGCCGCTGGAAATGCCGTAGGATTCGACCCGTTCCTCCTCACCTACGATGCGGGCAGCAAGCTCTTGAAGAAGCTGAACAGCGTGGGTCTCAAGCCGGTCGCCATCAACGAGAATCTCGTCGACAAATTCTGGAAGGACAGACCGACGCTCAGCAACAAAAAGGTAATTCACCTTTTTACCATTTGAATTAGTTTCACGTATTCTATTCTTGTCAGGAAATAAGATACATCTGTTGGTTTTTACTTGTTCTCTTGGTAAGATTAGGCTTTACAGAATTCATTTTCAAAAATAGCTACTTTAGAAGAAGTCTTTTTCTGATTATATTATTAACTTTCAGGTGGACGTTCTGAACACGAACGAGCACGGCCAATCGACCTGCGACAAGCTGACGAAGCTGCGTGATAAACTCAAGAAGCAGAAATGCGATGCGATTGTTCTCGGTGCGCTGGATGATATCGTCTGTGAGTCGTTATTTTATTCTTCTTGAAAAAATACAAACGTATGTAATTTCGGAGATTTTTGTCAATTTCATGAGTTTTTCATTTTAAAAGATGCTATTTTTCGAGATTTTTAAAAATGTCTCATTTCGCATTAATGACTGAATTTTGATTGAAGTGTGCAATTCCAGGGATGCTGAACATTCGCGGTTTCGACATTCCGTACAATCCGCTGGTCTACTCGTACATGCTCATCACCCTAGACGAGGCCCATCTCTTCATCGACGACACTCGACTCGATGACGTGGTGAGTTGTTTTCAATTCTAGGGTATTGAAACAACAGACTTTCTACATACCAATCATTTGAATCGAAATTAGTCATTTTTTGCATTACTTAGTCTTTAATAATGATCATTTCACTTGCATTAGAGTAAGGCAAATGACGAATGAAATTTTCAAAACTGATAAAATTTCAGTTTTCCCAGTACAAAATATGATATTCTTTCTTTTTCAGTCGCGTGCCCATCTTTCGAACATACACATCCACAACTACACGGACGCGCAGCCGTTCATCTCCAAGTGGAGAGAGAGCAACAAAACTGCAAGAGTCTTCGTCCCGACCAGGTAATTTTTAGATTTTAAAAATAACCCTTCCTGGAAAATGCCCCTATTTTTTCTCGAGTTTTAAACACCAACATGTAGAATCTTTCGTTCCTTTTAGATTGTCTCTGGCAATAAGTTTGAATTCAATTTTAGATAAAAAGTCATTTTCAGCACTAACTATGCAATTGGCTCGATCTTTGGAGAGAACTCGATTCAGGACGACTCTCCTGTGCAGGTATGTCTTTTAGGATTTTGAACTTGTATGGAAAACAAGAAATACCCTTTTCTGGAAGTATTCTTTAGTTCAATCGATTTTTGAAATATTCAGGTGATGAAGGCGGTGAAGAACGAGATCGAAATCCAGAACATGCGCAAATCGAGCATTCGCGACAGCGCCGCTCTCGTGCAGTTCTTCTACTGGCTTGAGCAGGAGGTAGACTGAATGCCATTTTAAGTATTTTTCTCCCAAAATACCGAAAAAAAAAAGCCAGAAAAATGATCATTTTTAGAAGAGATGCATTATTTTCTTTTAAAGGGATACCTGCTGTTCACAATTTACATTGAAGTGATTTTTTCCAGATCAAAGCGGGAAAAACGTACAACGAATTCGAGTTAGCTGATAAAATCGACGGACTGCGCGCGAAGATGGAGAAATTCGTTGATTTGAGGTTGGGGTTTCTAGAATTTTCACTTAAAAAAATCAGGTGCAAGAAGTAGGAAGAAATTAAAATGTGAATGAAAATTCTGTATTGTTTCTTTAGACCTATTAGTTTTAAAGGTTGATAAAAACGTTTTTAGTTTCACGACGATCTCCGCAGTGGGCGATCACTCTGCTCTGCCGCACTACCACCCGGATGGAGACGAGGGGAAAAGAACGCTGCACGCCAACCAGGTCTTCCTCCTCGACAGTGGGGCTCATTACCGGTTGGCTATTTTATGATTTTTTTAAAATGAAATAGGAAGTTCTATCTGTTTTCACGCATCAAAAGATAACAGTAGCCTAACTATGCTCTGATTTCTCGATTGGAAACAAGATTCATGATACAAAGTGACTTCTCTTTCCGGCATAGAATGTTTTTCTTTCTTCAGGTTTATCAAATTACTATGTTAAGAGCTGAAAATATCGTCGTTTTTTGTCGATCATTCCATAATTCCTCGGCTTCCTTTTTATATTCTCAGAAGAGTTATGACAGTTTTGCAGAGACGGCACAACAGACGTGACCCGCACGATCTGGACGGGCGACGTGTCGACTGCGCCCGCGGATTTCATTCGCAACAACACACTCGTCCTTAAGGGTCACATCCATCTCGCACAGACTCTCTTCCCGTCTGGAATCAATGGTTTGCAACTTTTTCCTTCTTGAAATTATCACTTACTAGACGTTTATGGAGTCGTGCACCTTTTCCTTTTCATCTTCGGCATCTTTTAAAATTTTCTAATTTCGATGGTTGGAAAGTAGGAATAATATTTTTCTCTTACTAGATTTTGTGAACGATTTTCCAGGCGTTCGCCTCGACACGCTGAGTCGTCACGCACTCTGGCAACAGGGACTCGATTTCGGCCATGGAACTGGCCATGGAGTGGGAATGTACTTGAATGTCCATGAAGGGCCGAGTAAGCTCATTTTGTAAATACAAACTATTGTATAGATATAATTTTGTATCGTTCAACGCATGAATTTTCAACAAGTTCTTTCTGAAAAGTCTAAAAATTGAAAGAAACAACAATGAAAACACATTTTGAGATCATTATATTCATTCGGTTATTTGCAGTTGGAATCGGTTTCCGCACGATGTCTCGCCACGGTGACCTCAAGTCGGGCAATGTAATCACCATCGAGCCCGGCTATTATCTGCCGCAGCACTACGGAGTTCGCATCGAGAATTGCTACGAAGTAAAAATTAACCATTTCATGGTTGCGTTCATACATTTTGATATCGATGCCTACAGCTTACGCAAGAAATCGCTTTACATTGACAATGTCGAATTGCATGAACGCGTCTTTAAAGGTTTCTCCTCGCTAATCCTTATTTCTTCTCATTCAAGAGAGTATGCAGAATATTTTTAGCAGTATTCTTGAGGAATTACTAGTGGAAGCTGTATTGTTCTGAAAATTGATTTAAAAAAAAAAAACTCTTGGAAAAATAGATTTTTCAAATTCAGCTCGTGTCAGCCGAAGTGAATTCCGGTTCGAAAGACTTCCTCCGCTTCGAGCCGCTCAGTTGGGTGCCAATTCAGACGACCATCATCGACAAGAGTCTGCTTAATGAGGATCAGGTAAAAGATTTCTTCAGTATTTTAGATTTTGCATGAGAAACGCTATTTTTGAACGTTCTGTGCAAACTATGAAAAGCAACGTTTTGAAAGTTAGAAATCCTAACATGGTGGATGATATTATGCAAAATTCTGTGACATGGAGTTGACACTCACACTAATGTGTCATAAGCTTTGTAAATGTCTACAAACACAGTGATAAATATCTCATCTTCAAATAACTTTTCAAAGGATAGATTTATTAGGATTTTCACCCTTTAGTAGTTATCACTCTTTCTCCATACTACTTGCCAGAAAAGAGGGTGGAGAATTGTAAGAGTGAAATCAACAAGGGGCCCAAAGATATAGCTTCAATTGTAAACTGTTGGTAAATTCTAGGTGAAATGGCTGAACAGCTACCACGACAAAGTGCTCGAGTTGACTGGCGAATTCCTGAAGTCGAACGGGATGACGACCGAGCTGGAATGGCTGCAGAAACAGTGCGAGCATATCTGAAGAGCTACGATAACTCAACCAAAGAGACTAGCGGTCATGATTCAGATCATAGTCATTGCCTTATAAACAAATGTTTCAAAATATTTATCATGATTTTCTCCATTTTCTTACTTGAATATTGGAATGTCTCTTCCAATTTTTACCCTTAGCATTTTTATTTTCAAGAATACCGGCTAAATTTTATTTTTCGGAAAAAGATCTGAAATAGCGCATTTCTTGTTTTTTTTTTCGATCAGCTAAATTATTTACACACCAATTTTTGCTTATCTAAATCTGTGAGTTTTTGTGATAATAGTTCATTTGCGCGGTGGTTTCTCGAATGCAATGGTCAATTTTTATGGAAATTTTTGCAAGGTATCCAAACCAAATTATGCATCTTTCAATAAATAAATCCATTTCGAAATTTCACAGAAACTTGTTTATTTTAAAAGATAAAAATGAGAAGGCAACCTATAAATGGCAAATTATATAATAACAAGATGACAACAGGCTCGAGGAATCGGGATTTATTTCATGAAATTAATATTGAGATCGATATTCTTAAAATGTGGATAAATTCTAAATTACATGAAGCAGGACATTTATTCTTCGAGTGTGCAGATTTCATAGATAAAAATGACTATTTGAAGAGGAAAATATTATGTTAGTTTTTGTTCATTTTTCAATGAGTTTATGCACATGCGAAGAATAGATTCTTTTGTTCATTAGAATGTTAAAATAATCAAAGAGAATTGTTTGTTTAAGAAGCCAAAAATATGCATGTTGACAACCGTATGTGAATTTCCGTTCAGTAATAAGATTGGGAATTAACAGGAAACAGGGTTGAAGAAGCATCGCTGCTTGCCGAAAATCTCCATTTTCCTCTTCAAAACATCCAACGCTCGTTTCTGTCTGAATTTTTACAGGTCAATGGAGAGTTGATCAATTGAGGACGTTGAACTAATCAATAATAATAATAATTTGCGATTCTATCCAATGCTAGATTCTGATTCTTCTAAATTCAGAACCTCATAAAGAGTCGCTAAGATTTGTTTATCTATCATGTTTAGCCGAGAGAGTAATGTGTTCATAATATTTTCACTTTTCAAGAATCCGAATGCTCCAAAATTCTTACTTAAAAAACCTAGTTGCATATTTCGTACTGCATTTATAATTTGCAAAGATTACGGTAGTTGATAAAACTGACCGAAATTCGTTATTGACGTGTGACGGTTGTGGGTCGGCGTTTTCATAGACTTCTTCCAACAAATAGGCATTTCCATTTCCATCCATTAATTGGAGACTTCGGGAAAATACCGAAGCAATTAATAAGAATAAAAAGACCAAAACGAATTGCAAGTCAATCAACTTCATGCTTGAAGTGATTTGATATTACCTAAAATTCAAATAATTAGAAATTCAGAGAGCTGATGAAACAATCTGCAAATGGTATCCTCGTACGAGCTTATAAATTCGAAAGTCATGAAGATGGGGGTGGGTTTTTCAAAGATTTGAGGGCGGCACCCCGGAGATTAATCTTCGGATGAACTTCGTAATAAAGTGCAGGAATCTTCTTTGCCAACTTCAGAAAAAATTGCCTGTGAAATTTATTCGGCAGTAAAATTTGAGCTGTCACGGAAAATTGCGGCAATTGGATATTTTAAAGAAGGGGATTTACGCCCGAAATGAAATACCATCTGAAGATATCGATATGAGGGGTTATGAGATCGGGCTGGGAAAATGACCCGATAAAGACTCCGCACCACCACACTCTGAAATGGATATGCTTCCAGAAAAGAATGCCAACTTCAGGGTCGAAGAAGAAAACTTAAATTTGAAAAATCTCGAAGTTTAACATTCTAAATGTGAAAAATTTCAAAAATAAAGATAGCGCTTAGTTCGGATTTAGAAGATCTAATTCAAGTTCTCCCCGAATTTTTAGAATCTCAAGATGAAAATGAAAAGTGTCGAGGGAGGACAATTTGTTCGTGAAAACACTCGAAATCGCAATCCTAAATCTACTAAATTCGCTGATGAAATATCCTTAAAAAGCAGTCGGTAAATAAACAAATACGCACGCGTATTCTCTCGTAGAACAAAATTGAAATGAATTTAAGTGGAGGGATAAAATTAGAAAAATGAAAATCATGAGCGTGGTTTTCGAAATGAATCATGAAATTTGTCGTCACCAGAGAAGATACTCGAGATTTTTAGGATTGACAATGTTGGCACTTGAATATGTATGATTGAATGACGAATTTAACAATGGTTTATCATAAGGCTAGCATGAAATTTTAAATTACTTCAAAAGAAATGTTGCCTAAAACGAAACTATGAGAATTCGTAGTTCTTTTCATTTAAGAAAAAATTTTTATCACTATATGAAAACTACCATGATGCAAAGTTTCATAACGTAGAAATACACACGAATTCGGTAACTATCGAGTACACTTTGTCCAAACATAAGAACTAGCTAGAGTATCATGAATCTAGCAATGAAAATGCCAGCTTTTGTTTAATTGAATTGCTAGAAGCTATAGTCAAAATGGAATGAATTTCAAACTTTAGTCCCATCTTGATGAGTGGTCAAATTCAAAATGTATCGGATGAAATTCTATAGCTTAAAGGCACATGAATATTGCGATCTGAAAAGATTCAACACAAGTGTGCGATAGATTCGAAGCATGCACCAGATAGACTTTTTGCAAACTAACAAAAGCTAAGGCATGAAATGTAAATGAAAAAGAACAGAAAACACGAATGCTGAAGCTCGATTGAAATAGAAGTTCATGTTCATTCGTGAAAATATGTAAAATTGGATGAGTTTCCAAATTTATATAGCTCAGAAGGTTAACGAACGTAAACACTCCTTCTGGGTTTGGATCAGGAATCTCCAAATCTGAGTCTAAATGCGTAAATGGAAGCCGGCTCTTTCGGACTAATTGAGCCTTTAATCGAATCGACCCGGCAGGAAAGCGACAATCGACAATGGAGCACACGCAAATGACCCTACACAGATGTTTGAAGCCGTATAAATTGCATTATTCAACGAAGATCACCTCATAACATGGCACATTTAGAGAAATGACATCAATTTGTCTTGTTGCTATTTATGTCAGAAAGAAATGTTTTCTCTACCAAAACCCTTTCACCCACTGCTATCCGTTTTCCTTCTTTCTCTTTGAAATACGGTATCCTGGTCTTTCCAACAGGGCTGCTCACAGGTAAGGCACGGGCGCAGATTAATCTTCAAAGATTTTCACTATCGAAAACTACAGCAGCCAAAGTTGAGGCTCTGCCAGAAATACTGATTCAAAATACACCATTTCAAACCAAGCGAGATGAAGTTTCCTGGACTTATGTCATTGCTTATGCTTGTGCTACGAAATTATAAGCCCTTTTAATTGTTGAGAGTGCTTATGCATGTGAATTTGAATAAACTCATTTCAAGTTAGGATTTGTGTGAAAAAGCATATGAATCATCAGATCTATAATCACGCATTTAATTTTAGAGAGATATCATAATATTTGTTCTTTATCGAATCATAATCCATAGATCAAATTTTTCAATATTTCGCATACGCCATCTGGGCATTACCATGAAAACGCATCGAACCCTCGTGCAAAACGAAGGATTTCCATGGAATCCACGAAACGATGCATATATTCAATAAGAATAATTGGCGAGTGAATATTCGAAAAAAGTGTTTTTACGTGAAATAAATTTTAGCAACGAGATCAACATAAAATTTATTTGTTTGTTTCAGATTCGTAAAGAATATTGAGATGGCATCGTTTTCAACTTTTTTAAAATATAATTTCAATGGTTCTTTCGTTTCTTTTCATTAATTGTGATAACTCATTTAGAAAACAGTATGACAAAAACGTTATTTGTTGAAAATTTAGATGTTTGCGCCATTGTATCATGGCAGACCTAAAGTGTGCTAATTAACTAAAAACAAACGGAAGGAGTAGAAAATCATTTTATTAAAATTCTTATTTTCATTATATGAAATTTTACACGCGCGAAATGTTCAAGCTACCATTTAAAATTATTATATATCGATTTAGTTGATGCATTATATTCCTTGAAAAGATCATAACTTCACTATCGATTTTTAGTCGTTTTCAGAGACAATCTTTAGAAAGGTAGAACGAGATCGAAAAGAAATTGTAAAAAAATAACGATAGCCATTCTCTGAATCGTTTAGCTAACCTAGATTATTTTTATTCGAAATCTTGCATGTAGTCGAAATTCTGAAGTTTGACAAATCTAGGAAGGTTTTTTCAAATTTCTTTAAATAACGATTTCAGTTAATTTTTTTCACATAACATATTCTCACAATTGTTCATGTTTCAGGTGATGCTTGTATTGCATGATATGAAATCGAGAGTTTTGTTATTCTTATTCCTAATCTCATGCACAAGCTTGGTTGAGGTTCGTGTAATATGTTATCATATAAAACTTACATCGTAAACTTGATATCACTAGTGCCCTTTGTCAAGAATTTTCCTCTTAAAAATAATAAAACTGAATCATAATATTTTATAAAATGGACCTAGCAAAGTTTAGTCTCAATCATGCAATGGAACTTGGTCAAAGTGGAAAATTGATCCTCCCGCCGCTTGTAACGATACCTGTGGTGAGTACACGAATCAAGAGTGTAGTTTCAAATTAGAAAAAAATTCTAAACATTGCTGATACGAATTTACGTATTTCCATAAATAATGCACGCTTAAATAGTAAATTGATAACCTGATATAAAAATTTAGACAATACTATTTACAATCTTAATGAAAGTTTTCTCCTTTTAATTTATTATTTATCGTCTATGAAATTAAAATCATATAAATGAGTTAATCTAAGGAGCGTGTGGCAGAATACGAACAACTCGAGTTTGCGAGCCATCAAATTGCACCTGCACGTGAGTGCGCAATGTCTTTTTTTATTTAGAGTTAATTTCTAAATGAAAAATGTGCATGAATTGATATAATTCGAGAGTTCATGAAACATTGGAGTATAAATCGGATTTCAGGGGCAACGATACCGAAGTTCAAGGATGCAATGATGCAATTTGTGTCTATCCACGACCATCTTGTTGCAATGGATTCACAAAAACACTCGACAGAGTTTCAAACGTCTATTATTGCAGTCAAGTACAACTCAGAAGTTTAAGACCGTTAAAACTTATTTTATAAAAAGCAAATACAAATAGACCCTATTATCTAGAAATAAAATTAATGTTTTTAAAGGAGGAATTTGTGATAGCATGGGCTATTTTTTGCGAAACGAATTATATACGCTAATTTTCCTATAATCCGCTAAGGACGTTTTCTTGTTCATAGATCTGTGGTTCTATAAACTCGGATCATCAAGTTGTCACAATTTAATAGAGAACTTCGTGTACGCGTGTGATGCAGAATTTGTCTGAAAGATCATAACAACATTTGTTGTCAAATGATTTTATCGAAATTTAGTCTCCATCATGCACAGGGGAATGGTCAGAATGGGCAGCTGATCCTACAGGCGCTTGCAATGACACCTGTGGTGAGTACACGAAATAATATATCTTCAAGAGAAATGTTAGCAATACAGTACGTGAATTAACTTTTTACTGCATAGAAATTGGTACAAAATCGAATGTTATCGACTTTAGCCTGATACATGTTAATTGCCATAATATAACTAAGAATAATGGGTAGGTCTCAATATCGGGTTGAGCGATTTTTTAATTCACTACTTAAAAAATTGCAATGTAGTGAGTTTTTTATACTCGCAAATTCTAAGGTGGTTAAAAATTAACTAGAAACAACTAAAGTTATCTTAATTTCAATTTAAATTCATGTTTCTTTTCTTCTAAATAATTGTTTGATTCTGTAACAAATAATAATCATGAAAATTAATTCATTTAAGGTATGTGTGGAACACAACTCAGCAAACGCTATTGTTTCCCATCGGGATGCACATGCGAGTGGGTGTTAACTTATTATTATTAATCGTTGATTCTTTATTTAAAAATTTGTATGGATTAAATTAAATTTATATTATTCGATAATTTGTTCGATGTTCAGGGGAAGCGACACAGGAACTCAACCGTGTGGCTCTCCAATCTGTTTCTATCCACGAAAAACCTGCTGCCCTGGATATGCTAAAATGTTCAACAGGACTTCGAGAACATACGACTGCGTTTCGGTATTTATTATTCATAAAAAAAATAGCAAACAAATCAAAAAGCAACGAATAATCTTCTTGTAGTAACTTTCAATGAGTTGTGCTGATTGTGCAATTATACAGAACCACTTTGATTGTGTCAAATTTGACATAGACATTTATATTTTCTTTAGTAAGATATAGTGCTGGAGAGAGTATAAATAGCAGTGGATTTCAGTAGAGGACGTTTTCACCTACAGACCCGAGGGCCAGACTCCAGGAGCACTCGAGGTACTACTCTCTACAGTTCCTGAACTCTCTTCTCTGTTCTTCACTCCTTGAACAGGTCCGATCACCTCTCTCCTCTACACACCTTCTCATTTTCTTCCCATGAACTTATACCACGTTACATCTGCACCTCTGCGAATAAGCATGTTATACCCGATCTGCTTGTTGATTGATTGCGTATACATAATTGTACAAGTTATAAAGCTTCTTTCCTTTTCAAAATAAACTGATTGTGAATAATTTCGAAGAAAATCCCTTTTAAATTAGCACTATGTCTTTCGATTTTCGAATAACTTATTTCTAAGCGTAAATAATTGTAACTTTTATTAGAATGAAACAACCACAATATCTACGACAACACCTACGACCACAATAACAACAACGACTACAGCACAACGAAATTAATTCATTAAATGAGACAACTTATGCTCGATAGAACTAATTTTCATCAATTTTGAATTTTTTGGTGTAGATATTTTGATTTTTTCGCTGGTCAGAAAACTTTTATCCATTTGCTTGATCTCGAGATTTTGTTTATCACTCTTTTTCTCTATTCTATTGTTCTCTTGTCATCCTTCAATAAAGAGATGACCTCCTCCTCTACCGTGCCTCCAAAACTCAGTTCTTTCTCTTGGACAGGGCAGAACACGGCTGCTCTGTTATTTTTGTCCTATTCCTCAAGATGAAATAAATCTTCATCCAAAATTCGACTATGAGCTCAAGTCAATTCGCATGGACAGAAATAGTGCATTCGATAGCACCCGAGAAAGATACCAGCAGGAAAAATTCTTACACCTTTTCCGTGGTCTGCATACATATCTTTCTTCAGAAAAATCAGATTAGGTTGAGACTTGGCAGTTAGGTAAAGTGAATATGGAGAATGTTATAAAACTAGAATTTGCATTAAAAAATCAATAAATTAATGCAATATTACATCAGATACGAAGTGCGGCCAAACTTGAGACGCACCTTATGAAAATATTCTCATATTATTTTCTTGGAAACTGACATAAAATTTTGTTTTTAGGTACCACTCTCATACCATAATAGATAACCATGAGGTGTCTTCACAAAAGTTGCTCAGCTTGATGAGCTCTATCGATTGGTATGAATATTTTAGGATTTTTCTCAACTTTTAAATTTCTAGGTAAGGATACAACATTGTGAAGGAAGTGCTATGGCGGGTCGGTCATAGAGAAATCTTAAGTCCTCCATAGGTCTGCATTTTTAAGCACTCGGTAAAGTGATCGACATCATCAGTTCATCTACTTCTGTCGTGTCTGTTTAATGATCTTTCAAATCTGATCATCATAGAATAAGTTTATGAAGTCCTGAACTTTAATTTTTTCCCCACTCTAGATCCCGTTCAATTCTACTTCATCCACACTCGCCAGACTACGATCATAAATGTGAAGACAATTTTAATCCAAAGGCGTTTTGAAAGTGGTCACGACATACCTCCAAAATCACCTGCATAATCAATGAAGAGGAAATAGTGCATGAAAGGATACAGAAAACACCGAGTAAGTGACTCAAAGACTCATTTTCCAAATTCTTTATCCTCTTCATTCCGTTCTTCAATAATCAATTTCAAACTCGTTAATTGCAGACTTTCTCATTCAACCAATACTCTTTTACTATTTCCATGTTGAAATAATACTATGGTGCTTGTTTAGGTCTCTCAACAAAGATGTTAGCCAAGTTACCAGTCGAAATTATATTGCTGATCTGCGAATATCCCGAATCCAAGGAGCTGAAACAATTGGCCCTGACTAATAAACGGATGATGCAAATAATCAAGAAACATCTGCCGAAAGCGCTTGAGAGGGAAATTTTACTCTATAGTAGGAAAATATTCTGTTGTATACTCGAAAATTCATTTTAGTATTTAGCGCCTTATCAAAACGGCGAAATTTGGGAAGGAAGAATTTATCTATTTGATTCGCATGCTAATTCTATTAAGCAGATTTCGAGATTTACTAATTGTTTATGGCCATATGAAGTTGTAATCACAAAAGATAAGGTAGATTAGTTTATTTGGTATTGCCAATTTTGTAAATTTTAGATTTTTGCATTGAGGAGTGAAAAAGGACTCTTTGAAATCTTTGATCTGAATACTCGACAAATCATTAGAGGTACCGTTACAAAAGCCAATAGATTGATTAAATTTTATTGCATTCTTTGCAGGGCCAAATCCTCCTGAATGGCGTGAATGGGCATCTGTGGCCTATTTTAAAGACAAACTGTATTACTTGGGTGGATGGGATCTTAAAACAGAGGAAAATACGGGTCGAGTTGATGTGAGAAGATCAAATGAAACTCCATGAAATAATTTATTCAGGTTTTAATAGATGGAAAATGGCAAACAGGATCTGCATTTTCTTTTCCAATTTTTTTAATTAAAACAATAACATGTGATGAAATTTTATACGGTCATATTATAGCATATTCATTATTATAATTATGGATATTTAGTTTTTGATGAAAATGGCAGCAAAATGATATATCGATTATCAGACGATGAACAGGGATTGATTGAAATTGAGGAGATTCCAGAAAAACGAGATTTTTTTGGAGTCGCATCGCTAAATGGAAAAATTTACATGACTGGAGGATGGAAGTCGTTAATTTTGTGTGATAAATAATGTATCATTATATATTTAGCTCCGAAATATTAAAATCCTGCCTGTGTTTCGACCCCTCAGCTCCAGTTGGCAGTCGAGTTTCTCGAATCGTTGATATGAATTATGCAAGAAGTGGCCATTCATCCATTGTCGTTAACGGGAAATTGTATGCAATCGGAGGGTGAGCTGAGATTTGGCATATCTTCATACAAAATATTTGTTGACTTGGATTTCAGATTTTTTGATGGAAAGCTTTGTAATTCAATCGAGGAATACGATCCACAAACGAATAACTGGCGAGAAGTCGGAAAAATAACATAACATAAAACTTGACTATAATAATCCCAAATTTCATACAAAAATGTTATTCAATAAAATGTGAAATAATAACTAATTTCAATGCACATAATACATCCAATAAAGACGCTGAAAGCTCGATTGAAATAGAAGTTCATGTCCATCCGTGAAAATATGTTAAATTGGATGAGTTTCCAAATTTATATAGCTCAGAAGGTTAACGAACGTAAACATTACTTCTGGGTTTGGATCAGGAATCTCCAAATCTGAGTCTAAATGCGTAAATGGAAGCCGGCTCTTTCGGGCTAATTGAGCCTTTAATCGAATCGACCCGGCAGAAAAGCGACAATCGACAATGGAGCGCACGCAAATGACCCTACACAGATGTTTGAAGCCGTATAAATTGCATTATTCAACGAAGATCACCTCATAACATGGCACATTTGGAAAAATGACATCAATTTGTCCTGTTGCTATTTATGTCAGAAAGAAATGTTTTCCTCTACCAAAATCCTTCACCCACTGCTATCCGTTTTCCTTCTTTCTCTTTGAAATACGGTATCCTGGTCTTTCCAACAGTATTGTTCACAGGTAAGACACGGGCACAGATTAGTCTTCAAAGATTTTCACTATCGAAAACTACAGTAGCCAAAGTTGAGGCTCTGCCAAAAATACCGATTAAAATATTACCGAAATGCTCTTGATTCCGGAAATCACGAAATAAGAAAATGAAAAAAATTGACAGTCGCTGAAACGGCAAGTGTCGAATGTCTCTTTGCGCTTTTCCCCATTCTTCATTATCTCTTGTTGCTTGTCGTCATTTGATTTTTCGCTCGTTTTTTCGTAGTTTTTATTTTCGTGAATTTATCCTAAAATAAAATTTCTCAATTTCTGCTCCAGAAGCTCGATGGCCGAAGTGATGAATCCTGGAGGCAAGCAGAACGGCGCCGACAACAGGCTCAAGGTGCGGTTTTCTGCGAAAATTAAGCCCATTTTAGTTTCCACCCTCTTCTTTTCTTCCTATTTTCGCAAAAGACTGTGGACAAAAACTAATCATCGGCAGAGTTTCCGGTAAAAATGAAACAAACTTTTGGAAATTTCAGTCAGTCCGGTTTATCAATGCAACGTATCGGGAATCGCCGGCTGGAGTAGACTCGATCGGATGTGATTCGAGCGGCGACAGGAGTAAGTTGGCCACGGCCAGCAGGATCGAGGTCTGTCACAACAAATCTTTCAGTCACATATTTTTCTTGAAAAAAAAATCCCACGGTTTAGTTTTTTTTTTGAAGAATTGTTTCAGCGAGAAAGTTACCGATCGGTGGTAATGGTGAGTAATGGGAGATACTGCACTTCATTTCTGTCATGCTGCATGCAGAGAACGAATTTTCTGTTTTCTAGTGCAAAAATTCAAAGAATCAATGACTCGATAAATTGTTTAGACTTTCAGTGGAGTGCAGTCAAGAAGAACATTGTGCCTGCGTGCAGCAGCAAGAAAGCAGTGCCGTCTGACAGAGGCAGAGGTCGCGATCGTTTTCTGCTCGACTGGTGCCGTTGCGCCACCTGCAGGGATAGGACGTCCTACATCCTCGACAATGTGAGTTAAGAAAACCCTCAACAAATTATGAGCCAGTAGAAAGAAGTGCTTATTTTTCTTCTGGTAATGCATATCTTTGAATAGTCGAATTGTTTTTTATAAGCAACTAATAAAACGGAGAATTATATTGCAGAAAATTTCTTATTTTAATTCTGCATTTGAAATCTCCAATTTTTCAGGCAGAACTCAGCGACTTGCTGATAACGCCCGAAGGGGCAGAATTCCTGGACTCACTCGCACCCAAGCAGCAGAATGAATGTGAGTTTCTCCATCATAAGTAGATTGACAGCCCTAAGAAAAATAAACCCAAACAATTTTCAAGTTAAATGAAACAATAATGATATAATAATTTGGAATATTGTTCAAATCTTCATGGAAACGGTGGTAGAAAATTGTCTTCATTAAAGTTTAGCTCAAATCCTTGCTAAATGTCAGAAAAGTCATCGACATTTTCAATTTTCAGTGATGGGTATGAGCGTGTTCTCGTGGTGCCGAGAGGACCTGATGGCAGGCCGCGTCTGTCCTCTCGCCGACTTGAATTCCCATTCCACCTCCACTTCTGGCATCACTCATCCGGTACCCGTTTCCGCCGTCAACAATGCTAAGGTTCGTTGTCATCGATTTCCTTATGAAATTTTCTTTTTTGCAAAGGCAGAAAAATACTAGATTGGGGATGAATTTGAGAAAAATCACTGACAATAATTTCTGATATCTGAAATTCTATATTTTTCTTCTCATTGAACATGCTCTGAAGTTTAGGAAAAAGTACGCGTTGGTTTTGAGCTCATTATCAAAACTTGCCAAAATCGAAATGATGATAAAAACTCGAAATCTTCACCAATTTCCATAAAATACTTCCTTCTTCCCTAAACAGTCGCATTTAATTTACATCTCTTTCAAGCCGAACTTCTTATAGCTCAGCTGCAGTGTAGATGAAGCATTTGAAGCGCGGAATAGTTTCCTTTCCTCTAAACGAACTTAATTAATGCCATTAAATGCACTAGGGGATAATGATATCCTAGGCTTTGCTCAGTAGAATCTAAAATATTTTCATCATTTGTGGAGAATAGGAATTAGAAATACGCTGAAATAATTCAAGAGACATTTGTCATTTTGAAATGAAATCGATTATTCAGAAATAACGCGCTATTATGATTCCATGCAGTGCCTTGGGAAGTAATGAAGAGGTTGCTTTTCTCGCAAAATATGCAGCTTTTGACCTTAGAAAATCTTTGTGTAACTTCATTCACTCCCTCTGCAATACTAATATCCTTCTATTTCTGTTGGCTGCTAAAGGTTTTCTTCTAAATGTTCTCTTATTATAACTTCATTACTGCAGTCATATTTATTTTTTGTATGCGGTTTTTCCTGATTTTTTTTTTTGAGATTCTTCAAAATTGAAATGCTTTATTCTCGATGATTTTAGTGGGGATTGAATAATATTTTCCTAGAAAATCATCATAGATACATCATTTTTGAAAGTCGATGAGAATCATTAAAAATAAGCTTATTCTGTTGTATTTTGCAGGCAACTTGGATTTTCCACGGGCGATGCGACCCGACTTCGACCTACTTCGACTTCAACAAGTCCGACCACAAATTCTAGCCTGATCAGTCTAAGGAAAGATTTGTTCCCCTGTCATTTTGCTAAAGGTATTTATTTTGTAGTTTCACACTTTAATCAGATTTTTATGTTGAATTTCCCATTTTCCATTAGAACTCTTCATGTTTGCCCTTGTGTGGCAAAATTTCCTACAATTTAAGACTTATTTTGTATCATTTATTATTGTACTTTGCTAAACTGGTAACTTGAGACTTCATCGATTCTTTGAACCTTTAAAAATCTAGCCATTTTCATGAAGCTTTAAGTTGTCATAATCTCAGAGCTGCATGAATTTTCAACTTTCGAAGTAAAACTTCAGATTCATGCACTCCGATTAAAATGTCATATTTCGAATATGTATTTATACACTGCTGCGTTCCGTCCATTAGTCACAGGAAAAAACGTTCCTTCTCCATTTCGTACTGCTATTTATTCTTCTCCACTCGAAATAGTGTGAAGATAACGAAGACAAAGGGATAATACTGCCGTTAAAGGTGAAGACTGTTTTTTAACAGCTTGTGCACCCCTTCATCTTTCATATCTACTTTTTTCTGCCCTTTTGTCAGTTCCAAAACATTATCACGTTTTATCTTGTCACGATGCCATGCTGCTCCAGTGACATTTCGTAATGCAAGGCGCAACCCTCGCCACGCTTATTGCATAAATATTTTTGGCTTTGAAAAGATGAACTTTCTCGTGCAAATTATGCAAAGTTCGAAACTTTATCATACCTGACACGATTACGCTGACTCATACATATTTTCAAGCAGAGATTATGCACATCTCGCTAAAAATTCGACTTTATTTCAGATATTCCCATTATCGTGTAATTGTCATTTCGGGGCTTGTCGTAAGTCTGATTTTCATTTTACCGAATCTGCCAATGTCATTTTCTCGTATGATTGGAATGTGTTCCTTTGAAAATTGGGTGAATTTTACAACGATTTCAATGTTCTTGTTTTTGGAAATTTTGAGATTTTCCTAAATGCTGGAAGTTGAATGCCGCTGTGAAAACAACTCCTCACTCGTGCGTTACGTGCCTCTTTCTATTTTTCACGAAAATTCGATTTCCATTTCTGCCACCCATGCACATTTGAAGCATTGGAGGAAGGCATCGGCGTTTATTCTACCAGAAGTGGCTGAATTTCGACTTTTCATTTTCCTTCGCGATATATATCTCTTTCCCAGTCGCAATGGACATATCTGCATCTTCCCATCTTCAGCTGTATCTATCCACTCTAGTCGACTAGCTTCTCATATTATTCCACTTTTATCGTCCTTTCTCTCGGACACTTGTAAAATTCATTAGGAACTCACATTTTGGCATTTTTGTAGAATTCGCCATCTCCCTATTCTTCATTCCTCCTAACTCAAGATTTCGAAAATTTTATCGAACTTACCAAGAACTTTCATTCTTCAGTTTTCAGTTCTTTTTTTTTTCTTATTAGCTAACCAGAAAATGTTTGAGAAAGTTACGTGTATGCTAATTTAAGTTCCAAGGATCTATTGAATGACCTGGTGCGCAGCAAAAGGTCCTCCATCTATTCGCCCTCTTCCCGCCCACAAAAGTGCCCTCCTCCCTGCATTCTCCCTCTTCCCTTCCCTTTCGTGCCTCTATCGATTTCTATCAATCTCCTTCCAATCACATGAATTACATCCCAGCTTCTCCTCTCCGATGGGGCTATCAGATTTGTCAAATCCTCTCAAACCCCTGCATCTATCGGCCATATGCCTGCCTCCAAGCCAGCCAATCAGTCATTTTCCCTCATTTCCCCTGTTCGATCCACAAAATCCACTTTAGTCTGCTCTGACTTACTTCAAAAAATTCACCTAATTCACGGTCGAAATTAATATAGTTCATCTTTTTTTTTGTTAATTTTTTTTACACCATTTCATTACCAAAATTGGCTAATTTTTTAGTATGTCCAGGTTTTTCATTTTCATCTGATTTTCTAGCATTTCTACCTATTTTTCTCGATTTGTTACTTTTCTGTGCAAATGCTTATTTGGTTTCCATTCGAACGTTCGCAACTTCATCTCAAATCCTGGTCATGGCTCTCCTCTTTTTTCTAACGAATTATTATTCCCGAGGGACCTCCCCGCACCCATTTGCCAACCCTCCCTCCTCTACTCATTTTCCATTCCATTCCCCATTTTCACGTTTTTTGTGATTCGTTCATTTTTCTGACTTATTTTCTCGCTGAGACAAGAGATTTGTCGTTCGTTGTTTCAGATTTTCAAATGTCTCCGACAACGATAACAGAATGACACAGCCTGTTGTCTGCGTATTCATTCGATTTTATTGATTGATGTTTATCGCTTTTTCTCGTTCTCGAATAATCAACCCTCGCTCATCGCTTATTTGAAAAGGTTACCAACTTTGAAGCGAATACTCGTCATATATGGAAAAGTGGGTAAATTTTCCAAATGAGTGATAGGTGAATGAATGGATGAATTTCATAAGGATCCACTTTTTCAGGGTTTTAAATCTGCATCTTTGTGAGCACTGATTTTCTCTGCTCTGCGTCGTCGAGGAGAAGAAGAATGCAGCTTTGATACAGAGGTCAGGAAAGGACAAGAAATCCAAGGACAGAGTAGCTGAACAAAAAGAATGAAGAAAACAAACGCGATGAGTAGGTCTGGAAAAGGCAAAGAGAAGGACAGCGAGTCTGTCAGGTAAATGGAAATTTCAATTTACTGAAAAATCCGAATTATAGGATTGAAGGGTTTTCCCATTTCCCTAAAATCATGTCGTCCAAAACTTGTATTTATCATCTGCTGAAATGGCCTGCAGTTTACAGATTTTCGTAGATAAACAGTATTTCTGATTTTAAATCGACAACATTGAAACTACAAATTCAAATTTATCTTTACTTGAGAATATTTTTTTATCTTCAGACGAGCGACGACCGGTTCAGTGAGCTCGACCTCGTCGGACCTGTACCTGGACGCCCCGCCCCCAGTTGCTCAACAGCCGGTCACCAGCACACCCAGCGAGTCATTGGCTGTTTCTGTGCAGGCTGCTAATTCTGGCGGAGAGAAGAGTGGACAGTTGAGGTGGGTAAATCGAATGCGTTTAAATAAAGCAGCATTGTTTTCTGTACTTTAACGGAAGAAAAATAATTTCCTCTCATATTTTCATTACTCATACAAAGCTAAAAATATGAACAAAATAGAGAATAAGGTTCTTTTGTTTTTAAAAGTCAAAATTGAGCTCTAGCTTTCTTGTTTGCAATGAATTTTCCTGCATAAATACTTTAACGAGATGTTTATCACAAAATCAAGACTTTGGCTACTTTGCATTTTAAATCATTCACCTTCAGTTACGTTTCTTTTTCTGAATACTTTTACAAATGCAATTTTAGCAGGCGTATAAGATTCTGCAAAGTAGTGCCACTTTTATTCTCCACTCAATCACGCATCATTCTAAAAATGAATGTTGGAAGAGAAAAGTGATGATTTTCAGAAGCCGTGCTGCGAGTCAAGGCCAATGCGACTCGAAGCAGTGCAATGCGCTTGTTCGACCTAACCGACCGCCACTCCTCAAGGAGACGCTCAGTGTATGTCATTTTTTATTCTTGTGAAAGGAATAGATCTGGTAAAGTCGTTTTTTCAATAAGTTGAACATTGAGCTTTACATTTTTAAAAGAAAGATTTATTCATTTCTGTTGAATACTGCATCAGAAACGCAGAAATGAACTTTGAGAAAAACGTTGAGACTTAAATCGAACAACATTAGCAGATTCCGATTGTTCATAATGAATTCTGCACGCTTTGACGAAGAGTAGTTGAATAGTAGATCGAACTATCGCCATACACATTGCTCATGCATATTTCATAAAAATGTGCTTTTCTGAATGTCGAGTTGGAATCGCGACTGGATAATTCAGCAGATAAACCCCTGACACGGGAACGGAGAATTCATTTATATTGCTGTCTGGGATAATCTTCGATCTGTTGATAACAACATTATATCGAAGAAGGTTTAGACAAATTTCTGTAAAACACAAGTTTCTGCACCATCCTTTCGAAAAACAAAATCAACTTTTCCCTCTCCATAAACTTCATTTTATCTTCAAAATGAGTAAAATTTATATGAAGCCCTGGAAAAAGATTGACATGCTGGATTTCTAGAATACGACTTATCCCTCTGAATATTTGGATTAGAAATCCAAGATTTATCCCTCCGTCAAACAGCTTATCTCTATGTCCCTCATCCTTTCTGCTGCTGCATCTTGAATTATCGTTTTTCTCCTTTTATTCGCCCTATTCGCCCCTTGTCTTTCATAAAATCAGACTTCGTCTTTTTTGTTAATTCCCTCAACCGAGTAAAGATCCGAGGCGATTTTTAACAAATTTAGCAAAGACTCGCAAAAAAATGCGCCAAGCAAGATGAATCAGAGTTTAAAATCCCCTGTCTGAAAATTAGAAGTTTTATGACACAGAACTTTGCATTTACATGCATATTTTTCCGATTTTTGCTTATACTAACACTTGACTGGTGATGAGTTATTTTAAAAAATACCTGAACTTTCATTAAATTAGAAGTTCTTATATTTTCTCTAAATTTTAGCCAAAATTTTCTATTTTTATGTCATTCTTTTTCGTAGATGTTCCCACATTCACTTGCTCGATCATTCGCCTCATGCCTCTAATCTTTCTTCGTTCATTTTCCATTTGCAGCGAATTCTCGGCATTCCAATTGTTCTTTTTTCACCTTATTTTTCTTATTCTTCATTTTTCTTTGAATTCCTGCACCTTTTGTGTATCTCCGTTTTCAGCATTTATTATGTCGAATTCTCACGCGCCTCGTCATCACAAATTGTGCAGCTTCTATTAGAAATTTTCAAGGAGCACGTTTCAACAGAAAATTGAAACATCTTTATCGCATTAGGCTATTTCTAAGAATATTGCGTTGAAAATTACTTATCTTATCATCATCCGTGATAAGATTCATCTTCTTGAGATTAATTCTGAAGAATGTCAGATCTTGAAGATCTGATTCTTGAGGGCTTATTATATTTAGAAATATTTCGTCTCAAAATCAATTTGTTCACTGTCGGACTAAATTAGGCTAGGCCATGTATATTCAGCCACTTTCCGATATATCCTACGCGTTTCCAAAGTAACATTTTAGACATAAGAAGTTGCTCATTTTTAGAATAATTTCTGATCATTTCTAACCTAATTTTTGATATTGATAGTTGTTGATGAACTGAGAATAGATGGAGTTTATTGAGTTGCCGGATTTGCCCATATTAGTCGTGCTCAATTTGTGTGAAGAGAGGAGTCTCGAGTCATTTGTTTCATTCTGTATTAGGTTAAGCTTCCTCCCTCTTTTTCCCTACTTCTTCAAATTCCATTATTTTGCAATCTGACAAAACTCCTTGTTCCTTTGTTCATTGCTTTATTCTTTCTAGTGGATTTTCTTCTTATTTATTTCAGCTCTGCCTAATGACCTAATGTCTATTCACAGTCAAAAACAACGCGATTTACTTTTCATAATATTTGCCTAGCGCTATTTTCCCCTTTTCTCTGGATCTCCCATTTCACTTATCTCTCACCGTTCTGTATTTATCAAATTCTATTGTGAAGAGCAAGAGTTAGTGAGTGCATCGCTTTACAAAAGACATTCACGTTTCTGCGCTCGTATCCAGATATCCAATTACACCGTTCGACCGAAGAAGAGAGCGAAAAATGTAGAAGTTTGCGGAAAATCAGCTGGCAAAAGAAAAATTCCTCGAATAATTAGCAAACATTGACTTTCATCTAACCTATGAATCGTGTTAATTCTCATAATTTTATCACGAGTAGATTTAGTTTAGTTGTTTCCTGATATTTTAAAAAGATAATGCGCAATTTGATAAATCCAAGTGAAAATTCTTCATCACTTAGGCGGAAAATTTAGGGTTTCATTGAAACCTCTTGAATATCTAAAAATATCGCGCCAACTGAAGCGTTTACCTTTGTATCTTTCGTCTTGCGTCATAGGAATATAGTTTTAACTTACAATAGCGTTGATGTTTGCAAGATAGACCTTTTTCATAATGAGGTCGTATTTATCGAAACAGGTTTTCACCCGACTATTTCCCAATCCGAACAAGAGATTTAGTATAGTCTGCTCTGTTGTTCTCTTCATACATCGCAGATTTAAGCAAATCTCTAAAAACGGCTGTAATAACGCGCAAATTGCAGTATCTTGAAAAACGCGCATAAGCAGCGTTTCACCTTGCTTTTCTCGGCTCGGTTTCATTTTCCTCATTTCTCTCGAGTACTCCTTCAGTTTCTTCTATTTCTTCATTTATTCGCGCTGTTTTGCATTTTTTTTCGATAAACTCATCTTTCCTCGAATATTTGTCCATCCCTGACTTTTAGCCTTCGATACGTTCTCCCATTTGCCCATTTCTCAGGCTATTTTTATGCTCCAATAGCGGTCTAATCATACGTTTTGCGCCTCGATAAAGTTGCGTTTATTACATTTCGCGAGGCGATACTCTAATTGAGACAAATTCAGCGCATAGCAGTCAATATTTAGTGGCTTATTCCATAGCAAAATCAGCATTTGATTGGGAAAAGTGTTCTCTTTCTTATAGATCATAAATGGACCGAGTTTTAATTTAAAATATTTTAGAATCTTCTGATTCTAAATTGTATAGCAATTTTTATAGTTTTAAGCAGCAAGTATGACGAAGTTGTCTTATTTCTCAAACATTCTGTTGATGACACCGAAATAGTCTGGATGTTTCTTTAGAATATTCTCTATCTCATTGTGTGAACTTGCAATTCTATCCCTTTTGTGCGCATCAGAAATTCCTTCCCCAATTCATGGATCTGCATATTCTTGTAGGGCTTCTCGCCTCACACCTTTTGTCATCTTCCTCCTCTTTTTCATCCCTTGTAAATCCGCTGCTCAGAAGCAGATCGGATCTCTTATCCACCCGGCCACTCAGCCATAATCCCTCCATTCTCGCATCTCGATACTCCGAGAGAACCTCGATATTCGTGCTTATTTCTACTCATCGTGAAGAATTCCGGAATTTTCCAGAATGCGGTCCTCAACGTCTCCAGTGCCGCTGCCGTCAGGTACAGAAATTCGGAATTCGTCGTTGTCGGTTTAATCTGGGAATAGAAATTTTGCTCGGAAAACTTCTGGATGAATTTCCGAACTTCAAAGAATTCTTTAGCTCACATTTTCGCTATTCAAACTTCTATAAAATTGTTAAGATTGCAATGTTTTGGTTGAAACTAATTTCGAGATTAAACCGACGATGAATCATCGTTTCGCTCTTCAGCCCGACTCCAACCGTCTCCGTCTCGCATCAAGCGTCTGGCCTCGAATTTGTGCATCCGCATTTCGCTGCATCCCTCGAGTCCTCCTCGCTCAATTTCCCCATCGCCTTCCTCCTGTCTCGATTCGACTTCCTCCTCCGCAATGTCCTACCTCCAACTGCCTTCCCTCCCATTCCACTATCCAGGTGGATAATTCATAGACGATTTTACTGAGAATTGAATTCTATTAACTCGGGAGTAACGATTTTCCACTACCCAGGGATGTGCACAAAATTTTCTCCTCTTGTTACGGAAAACAATTCTGAATTTCAAAGAGTTCGATTTTCGTTTTTTCTTTCAACTCTTGTTTTTTTTATTCTTTCACACTCCCTGCTGTTTTTTCCTGTACATTAGCATAGATCTAAAATAAAATCTAATTCTGAGTATAAATCGCCTATGAGAATTTACGCGCAGAGGACAGTCGTCTCTCGTCCCCGCCCCCTGACAAACGCCGTGCCTCAACTATTTCCGACGTGTCCTCAGTCACAATCCCCATGTCAAGCAGCTATCAGAATCTGCTCTCCCCAATCTGGTCGACAACCAAGTATTACCCAGATGAAATGGAGAGCACCCCTCCCAACGAAAAAGACACTCATCTACACGTCAGGCCCGCTAGTGCACAGGTTAACTATTTTATATCGAATGACAGTATGTTTGTGTTCTGTCTATGTATTCATGCTCGATTTATTGCTGAATTTTGAAAATCTTAATCGAGTTATGTTTTAGACAGGGAATTTTTGTCGGAATTTAACGATTTGATATTTTGTACGATTTTCAGTTTCATCTATAACTTCCTTATCCTCTTACACTTCTTAAATTGTCGATTTTAATGCGTATCCATAGAAATCCTTTTCCTTATTCAACGCCTTTTCTTTTTCTAATCTACTTTGCTCTCTCGGGAGCAACTTTTTGCCATTTCGAATTGTAACTGCGAAAATGTTTAAACAAGGTCAATAGAAGCAGCGAATAGGAATCTTAAAATGCGTAGGTTGTTTTATGGAAGAAGAAAGTCTTAAAATAGTGCAAAATCTCAAATTGACTTTTCTAAAAAGACATAATACATTGTAAAATGTCAGAAATTCATGTCTTTCATTTTTATTCAGAAAGGGAAGCATTTCTATAATTTTGAGCTCTTCATCTGATCTGCGAGTTTTCTATAACAACGGGGATTTTCCCATTCCTAAACTCTAATCAAGTCTTTATTTTCCGCTTGTTCAGGATAGGAAGCATTACTCATATTTAAAATTTCTAAAGATTTTCTAACAATAAGAGTACCGATTTAGAAGTTCTTATTTTCAATAATAGAATATGCGGAATCTGCTATCATTGTTCGATTCTGATCGCCAAGTTAGAATCTAACAGTAAATGAAGGGGTTGCATAAGTCGCAATTAGAGGAGGATGTAGAAAAATGCCGAACTCCGATGATAAATACAGTTCTTTGTGAGCAAATGTCACGTTTCTTCTCGTGATTTTCTCAAGTTCGCGTATTTTTCCAGCTATTCTACAGACCATGAAGTTGAAACGGCGGCTTGAAAGAAGGGTATTTATTCGATTTGAATTATCAACTTTTGCACCGAAATTCAAGGAATGATATTGAACTGATGAATGATGATGATGAAAAATGCTCATTTTGAACATCATTTTGAGTTTGTGTGAATCAGTAGTAATTTTGCGAAAGAATAGGAGTCTTCAATTTTCCTTCTCAAATGAGATGAAAATGATAATTTTCAGAGCAACGTGAGCAGCGAGTGCATCTGCCCGCCAGTGCTGCTTTCTCCCGTTCTTTCCCGACCGATTCGATCGCTCAGCACTACATCCAGTCCCGTTCCTCCGCACAGGCAACATGTCAGACTTATTTCCATTTTTATTCGTTTACATTTTATTTCGAGAAACGAGCCTTGAATTTATTATTTAGGAAGTTGAAATAAGAAAAAAAAACGTCTTTGAAATTCATGCATATATGATGAAGGCAATTGCTCTTTCAACTTTTGACATTCCTGAAAAGTAGACTCTTACTGAGAACCTGCATTTATTCTTGCCATTCTTGATAGTGCAGAAAATCGACTCAAAAGGCTACCGCAAAAGCATTATTTACAATATTCAATGGCAAAGATGTACATGTTTTTTCATCTTCTGGAATATCTCCTGGTTTCGTCATCTTTTCATCTATTCTTCATCCATTGTCTGCATCTGCATCCACATCCGCTTTTTGCACCTTCTATACATCTCCACTCATTGACGAAATCATGTGTGCCTTTTTGCCTTTCTGCAATGCCTCTTCTCAAACCCCCTCCCACTCGTTTGTCTCTTACCTAAACAATGCGTAAAAACTACCTGAATACATGAGAACTCGGAAAGTCTTTAACCTTTCGTATTTCACGAGGTAAAAATCGAGAAAATGTTGAAACGTTATTGAAAATGAATGAATATTTCATGAAAGGGGTGAGATGAAATTTAGATTACTAAGATTCTAACTCCCACTCTTTCTTCATAGCCACCAACTCATTGCATTGAAATGAATTGAAGACCGGATAAAATGAGATAGACGGGATTAGATTCAAATTTTCAGGGATCGGATTCCGAGAGCGACATCGGCAGTGGACATTGGAGAGCTGCGCATGCGAAGCGAAACATCACTAGCAGGTAGAAATTACATCTTTCATTTCAAAATATTAAAAAAAAAAAAAGAAATTCTTAGAAAATAACAATGCATCATTCATAAATAGACATGCCATTGCAATATTTTCGATTTCTTCCTTTTCAACAAACATAATTACTGGGACAAAGCGATGCGAAAACTTGAAATTTTAGTTTGGCGTATGGAAATCGAATGACAGAAGGCAGTAGCTCTCGACCGAACACACCCACCATTTCGCCCATTCTCAACAGATCCACCAGTGGATCACGGCTCGCTTTGGCACTTCAAGGTGAGAAATTTCAAAGTTGCTAGTTTTTCATGAGAACGTACTTGATCTTTTTCGCTTTGTAAATACTACAGTTTATCAGTCAAATCATAAAATGAACATCGAATTTGTATTCGCCCAAAAGTGGTCAGTATTGTTTCCCGATCAAGGAAATAGGCGCTAATTTGAAGCATTATCCATTCTGCCCTCCAACGACTATTCCCCTGTTTTATAAAAACCATCACATAGTTCCAAATAGAGGGAACGCCTGTTTTCCTTGAGTTTCTGGAGTTTGAAGAAAATCGATATGGCACTTTCATTTTTTATAAATGACTCATAGGTGTTGAAATATCTTGTATTTGGGAATGATTGTTTCTACGGGGTTTGCAATGAGCGCACGGTTTTACCCTATTATGTCTGCCTCTTCTGGATATCTTGTTTATTATTTTCCTATATATTCCACGACCTTGCCTGCCTTATCCTTTGAAGGCATTCTGTGTTTACCCTTAACTCTGCTTCTAGAACGAAACTATCTTATTATCCCTACTATTTTCATTTTCTTTACTTTTTCTAAAGGATAAGGTCTGTGAGAATGTGATTTTTAATAAAAAAAAACGTTGCGTCTTTGAATAATTTCGCAAATTTCGAAAAATTGATCATTTGCTAATTTTAGGAATGCGCAGTTCTGGTTCGGGGAGTATGCTTTTGCCAGGCCGAATAAGTGCTCCGACTGGATCGAATCATCTCTACAGAACGAATTCCGATGCGGACCGCAAGAAGAAGCGAACCAGAAGAAGGACTATGGCTCCAGGTAGGCATTTTTAAAATTTGATCTTTCAAAATATTAATTCGGTGTTATTATGAGTGTAAAATTCTTACAAAAGCACGATGATGCTTAGTGCTGAGAAATTTTTTGAAGATAGTTTTACGATTAGAGCATTGAAAAGTAATTTCTGGACTAATGATAGAATTGATGTGAGAAATGTATTGACATCGAACAATTCATTTTCTGGTCTCGTCGGTAGAAGATCATCTCTGAAAAAGCGTTCATTAGCTCAAGTGGTTTATCA
The DNA here is from genome assembly GCA_964036155.1 of Diploscapter coronatus. NCBI lineage: Eukaryota > Metazoa > Nematoda > Chromadorea > Rhabditida > Rhabditidae > Diploscapter > Diploscapter coronatus. The sequence goes on from OZ038423.1 coordinate 43,166,304, forward strand.
CTTGTCTCAGTTACTTTTCACTCGAAACACAACTTTTTCAACTTTTTGACTTGAGATCAACTTTTGAGAGCAGCGTAAACTGGTAATTTGACGGGGCAATGTTAACACAAGCTTGGTTGAGATGTATGTGATGACAAGTAGGTATAATGAGATAGTAGAGAAAAAGCTGTAAAGTATCCCCTCTATGATTTTCTCGTATTCTTAGACAGATCTAGCATAACATAGCAGCCACAGAAAGCTCAACAGTCTAATTTTTGAGTTGTTTTAACAAAAAGATTTTGACCGTTCTTTATGCTATGATACAGAAGTATAAAAGTAAGCTCTGACTAGTTTTTTGCTAAAATTTAGAATTTTGCAATTTTCTTGCAATAATTGCTATCTACCTGTGAAAAGGTTAAGTTTAGCGACTAGAAAATTGGAGATTTTCGTTCGGTGATCATTTTCGAGTTGTTCATCCTGACTTCTTTGAGGTTGTTCGTATTTTGCGAGTGTTTGCGCCTCTTGTTACTGCTTATTTCTTTCGCATTTTTCGAGTACGAACCTCGCCCCATTTTCGCTAGAACTTGCTCATCAAAACCCGCACCGCTTTTTGCTACAGACCTAGCGATTTCTTCTTGCTGTGATTTTCGAGATTTTTAGAAACATCGTCGAAAAAGTATAGATAGTGCTTCAAATTTCCTCCTGTCAGGGTGCTTTTGTGAAACGATGATTTCATTTTTGACAATTGAACGACAAAAGTAGTTATTGATGAAATTGTAATCGTTAGTTTTGAAAGAATAGTTTTGATACAAATTTTGGGTGAGTCATAATGGAAAAATAGGACCCTAGGAATTGTTTTAGAAATATTTTGATGCTTTACCTATTTACATCATGGTATTCCTTGAAAATCTACGATAATTAACAATTTTCCTAATCTCATCTTCTTGTTATCACTAAATTCGCCCATTGCTATCTGAAGATTCATCAGTTTTTATTTTTTTAAATTTTCTCTGAAAATAATACTCTACCCCCAAACTGGTGAAGATTCCAAAAAAAAGATGTTAACTTCACATATCGATCTGCTGCAATCGTAGGTGGATATCTGTTTGTAATTCGAAACGCCGAGGTCAAAATTCCCACTCAGCAGACATTTTGGTTCGCGTTTTTGCGAGTCGAAGTGAAAAATCGAAAGGTAGAATTCTCTCACGACCTCTTGGCGCAACACCGTAAAATGAGTTTTGATCACGGTAAATAATAATTTTTGAGCTTTTTCTCGATTTCCCAAATTTCCAATTCTCACGTTCAGATGTTAAAGTCCGAATTTTGTCTATTTCTTCGAAAATTATTTAAAAGAATTTTGAAATTAGGGCTACTGACTCAATACGAGTCTTTTTCGAATTGCTATTCCGAATTTTCATCTTATCAGGAAATTATCCAAAAGGTTACCGTATTTTAGAATAATAGATGCTTTTTTTCTTGAAAGCTTCTAATCCTACCTTTTGAATTTTAGGATTTGGGAAGTCCATAGTTTCGTCAAAATGATATCTCTCATGTTAGAGATGCAGAGGATAACCGTATCTTTTTCTTTTTATCCTTACCTCTCTATTATTTCTTCTCGTTTACTCCACCTCACCAGAATGATGCGCATTTGCTGCAGTGCAACAGGCGAAGAGCAGCTAAGCAGAGCAATATTATGAGAAGTGGTTGAAGAGGGTTTGAATTGTAGAGATAACAGGGAATCGAGTGGTAAAAAGATGCCGAAATTAGAGATAGAGAGAATTTGAGAGAGAACCGAGATGGAGAAAAGGGAATATTGAAAAGAAACGAAATGAGTTCACGCACAGCAATCTCCAATCAAAACTAGAAAATTGAAAACTTGTTCTATCATTTCGGTTTCTTTATAGCAAAATTAGCTAAACTCCATTTTTATCATTCACTTTTTGTCGAAGAAAATGGCTTTTATCATTTCTTTATTATGAAAATTTTATTCAGAATTTGAATTTTTCACTATATGAATAATTTTAAAGCTTTTTTTTATCAACTTCGAATCTTTGAAAATATGCGAAATGACGAATTCACATCCGGATCCATCACTTTCAGACTTGCGCAGTTTATAATGTTTCTGCACTGTACTTAGCAAATTTTCTGCTTCAAATTATTATCATTCTTACTCAAAAGTGATGACATCGTGCTATCTCTCGGTTTATTTGACTAACCATCTTACAAATCTTTTGTGAATGATTTATGGATAATCAACTAAACGTTCTAAATGCTTCCTTTAAAATAAATCATTTTTCTAAGATTTCAAGTGTGCTTTTTCCAAACTTTCTTCTACTCCTGATTTTTTGTTTTTTTGGAGAAAATTACTAGCAGCCTTATCTCAAACTCACTCATCATTCGATTTTCAGTTTGTCTGCGCGACTTTGCAACTCGATTCTCATGCTCTGCTTTTTCTTCGTCTTTCCCTTTTCCATTCACTTTTTGCTCCTTTCCATAATTCGTATCCAATTTCGGTCGGTTTCAATTTTGCTTGCCCCGAGTCTAGTCTCGTTTTTCGCAGTTTCTTCGACTTGGCTACAACAAATTACAAACGCCCCCTTCCCTATCAAAATACAGAGGAAAAAGAAATATTTTGGAAAGTTTACTCCTTTTACTTTAGCAACCTTGATCAACACTATTTCGCATCTGAAATGGACGAACGTTACCAAATTACTTTTTCTATTTCGTTATGGCGATACATTGTGTCGTAGATCAAACGATTTTTCTCTAGAAATGAATAGATTTGCGGAAATATGTTCGAGGATATCATGAATGGCAAAGTGCTGCATCATTCTTTAGTTCTCGCATTCGCACATACGATATTCTCCCGCATTCTCGATTCAGTTCTTTTACTAGAGGCGATAACTGAAACAATTTCTTTCAGACGAGTTTTTATTCAGGAAAAATATTCGATTGTTTCAAGCTCTTGATATCAACTAATTAGTTTCTGGAAAACTAAAGATTTCGTCCTTTCATTTAGTCCGAATCAGATTGAGGATTGATAGCCTTTTGTTTATTCATCCTATTATCAGATATCTAATAGATCTCATTTCGAATCGTTTTATCTATGATTTTTAAACCTTAAAAATGTTATAAATTTCTATCAGAAACGATTCAAAACAGATCAGATGACATTTTTAAACATGTTCAAATTCTTATTCACCAACTTGTCTGAAGATGAACGCAATAATGTTCATATATTAGTGGTGTAAAACGAGCTGCTCCTGTCTCTGTCCATAAGAATGAGTCTTCCTTTCTGGGATTCGGAGAGAAATGGAGGGAAATGCAGTCAGTCATTTCAGTCACTTAGTTCCTCCCATTGCCATTCATGTGCCGCAGCTGAGCTGCCTTAGCTAATGCTCATTGCTCATTTCTGCATTCAATCATCATTCCGCAGCGAATTCGATCATTTTATGTCATTTGCAGAAATTTATTCGTTTTTACAAACATTCTGTCAATTTATAATTTGTATAATAACAATCGGAAAATTGATAAGGACTATTATAAGATTTTGAAATTCATCATTTTATCTTGCATTTTACACAATTCCTATTATTTCAAGCTCAACTTTTACTATTTTTTATCTGAAAAATTGATTTTTCTAAGACGTTAGCATAATTTTTCATTGATAAACGCGTGTGGTGAAATGCAAATGCTATGCATCGTTAATTTTCTCTTCCGAAGTTCATGCATTTTTCTTTTTTCTTTGCGAAATTACGCCTGTAGCCTCTTTATCAAGCCACTTTATTCGATGTTTTGCGAAACTTAATGAAATTGCTAATTTGTGATTTCACTCATTGTGGGGTGTGAAAAAAATCGTGTCTTTCTGATGGATGGCTGTTTGGAGAATGATTCATTTGCGCCTGTAGATTGGAGATAATAGACGTTACTCATTTAACTCATTCGAACATTCATTCATTTACTTTTATGATCACCGTTCCATAGTTACACCCAGCTATCTGGCAATAACCAATATTCTAAATCTATCTACGAAGCTAAAGATTATCTAGGTAAGAATCGAACACTTTCATTATTCCTACTTTTTATTTACCTACCCAAAATCAAAGATTACTTGATAAGAATCTAAATTTCCTACCTGACAATCGTCATTATGACTTGTTTGCATAAAGCTCAAAATCCAAAATCTGAATCTAAGGAACCAAAAATTGTACAAAATCTGCTCGTATTTTTGTCTGATAACCCGAACTCATGCATTTTTGTCATTTTGGTTGTCATACTCCCTCCTCCTTCTTCCGGTCCAAACTCCTGCTTTTCTGCCGCGCGTTTACAAATGTCATTAGCCTTTTGGCCATTTGAGTGTGCAAAATTTGGAGACTAACTTAAGACCCAGGGCTTTAGCCGTTTTCTAGGAATGGGATATATTTGAGATATATTAGTAGGTCTTGGAATATTTTAGCATTACTATTAAAAATCACGTTATTTATTCATTTGATGGAATAAGCTATTCATGATAACACTTTCAAATTTTTATTTGTATTATCACTTTTTTCTAATGAATCTAGCCTTAATGTAAAATCTAACATTAAAACTTCTTGAAACTCAACTTTTATTACTATACATGATCAAAATACAAATTTAAATAATGTGAGACTTGCATTAATATTTCTAGCATTCTGAATCATAAAAAGTCCTCGCCTTCTTCATTTGTAGTCATTGTTGTTATTATGTATGCTGATTCAAATTACTCCACTCTTATCCTCACCCTCAAGCTGGAGATGAAATTTGAAATTTCAAATGAGAAATCCAGTTTGTGCGATTTGCTTTGTCCGCGAGTTCTGAAATATGAATTCATTCGTATCTTTCTCGTTTTATGTCCCCATTTCAAGCGTATTTATTTCTTTCTGCTCGTCGATTACTTTTCTCTCTTCATTGGTTCATTCATTTCAGCTGAATGTTGGCTCTAACCGAAGATCTCCGAATTATTACCGACAAAATTTTCTAATTTGGACCGGGAAATAGACGGATAAGAAAAAATAAGCGAGAATTTTATCGGTCCGATATTCCAAAATGTCATCCTCCTCCTTGCGTCCCCCGTTACCTCGAGGCTATTCCTGTTCGGTCTCTCCTCCCTTACCGACATTTTCCCATTCCCACTCCGGTTCGCATACCACAGGATGGGCCTGGAGACACCGCTCTGCTTCATCGAAACTACTTATTTTCGGATTGAGTAAAAAGAGAAGTGAGCACATTATACAGACAGACGCACAGAAACTTGAAATTTTAATGATGATGAATTATTCAGCAGTGTAAAATATGAAAAATTAAAATGTTTGGGCTATTTGAGAGGAGGAACTTTATACAATTTTGAACAATTGTGCTTTCATTCTTTCTCTAAAGCTGTTCATTAGAGAGAAAAAAACATGCTGATCTACATAAGGTTATAATGCGTATACTGTATACTAAAATTAGAAATTTATCAAGTGTAAGTGGTAAAAATTGTGCGAACAAATCTATACTCCAAACTTCTATTGTCATTCTGTGAGGAGAATCAGAATTTGATTTTTTGAAATGATAACTTACATGCAGCATATTATTTTCGTGCAGACACACTTGATAAATTTGGAAAAGAGATGAAATCTTTGATGAATAATTGATGAAAAATAAAGTCAAACATTTGCAGGCATGTGCAGCGAGTCGTCGATGGAGAGCGGCACAAATTGGCCTTCTTCGTCGAATCTGAGCTTCATGCGCTCCTGTCTTGGACATTCTGATCCACAGATCTCCGCGACCTCAAGCACTTCGTCCACCCCGAAATTCACGGTTAGTTCGTTTTTTTATCTTTCTTATATTGAATAGGTGAAATAGAATATGTTTGTAGTTTCGATTTTTGCGTTTTGGAGCGTGAGTATTAGGAATATAATTTCAAATGTTAAATTATAAATCTGAAAACCCTGAATTAGAGCATGGTGATAAGCAATAATTTTGTGAAATTGAATTAAAAGTAGAGAATGAATTTCTAAGTTTATATAAAAAAAAAGCATTTTTCTAATGCTTTTCATTATTCCGTCTAGGATCCATATATTTTATCGCCACTTTAAAAATAGTCTTTCGGATGATGAACTTTGAAAATTTGGCATTCTACAGCTATTCTTTAGAGAATTGGATTATACGGTAAAAACCGAGTCTTTAGAAATTTCCATTTTCTTCAAAAATTGCAGCGCAAAATTAGGATTCTGAAAGTTTTGCAGTTTTTCTTGGGGAAGAAAACCTCGTTAGACAAAGAAATTCGCTAACTTATTTATTCTACAGCTCCTGCATAATTGAAGATTTCTGAGCTGAGCACGCTTGACTAATTTAGCCTATTAGGTAATGGGTGAAAAATGCATTTCAGGCATTTTTCTTAGGTTTATTCTTGAAGATGTGATGAGAGATCGTCATTATGTCTATTTATCCCGAAAATCGCAATAATTAGCGTAAATCATAGAAAATGTACAAAATTTACGTTAATTTTGATGATAGATTATGCTAAATGCTTCTATGTCGAAGATGAACATTTTTCTAAATAGGGATTTAGATTGCAATAGCTAATTTTATCCAAATGATAGCTTGCAAATGACGGATATTTTTATTCGAAAGCGAACTTTGCAAAGCTGCTGTTTCTGTCTGATTCGTGAAATGTTCGTTCGCTTTTTGCGCATTACATGCATCTAAAATAGCTGATTTCTTATGACAACGGACTTCCGCTTTCTGGAGTTGCAACTCATATTACTCGATGGCTATTTGTTGAGAAGTTATGTGAAGCATTCAAATTTCCAAATTTAGAAAGAATCATGATCGTTTGCTAACTTTTGTTTTACCCTAGTGAATCACGATTGTTGAGTCTGCCTATTTTTATTCTGGTGAAACAACATGAAAAATGTGATACAGAAATTCACATTCGTGAGAAAATATTTTTGAATCTAAGATAGGAATTTTGATAATTGATACTTTTCGTACTTTCGAAAAAAAAATCTGACTATAGATTCAAAAATAGCCACTGAACTGAGATGCAGGCGTTGTTTTGCTTATGGTCAATATTCAATTATTTCGCGAAACTCATTAGCTTTTTTATGACTCGGAAAGTCAGAATAGTTCGATCGAGTTGCTATGGGGAAAAACGCGGTGCGCAGGAACGCACACTGCAATTGCATTTCATGGGGACAGCAATGTTTATGTTTATTTCGGAACATGATTCGATGGTTTTCTGTGAGGGAGCTTGTGATATCACATAGGCTATTCTAAAAGTGTTTATACAAAAAATAACAATAGGACAAACTTAGTTCAGTAATACAAAATGACAGAATTAGAAAAGCTAGTATAATAGTTAGATTACAGAGTTTAAACTGAAAAAAAACTTCAAGTGTTCTGTTTATTCTTTTTTTATAAAGAGCTATGTTACATTAGCTAGTCTAGAATTTTTATACGATGAGAATTGCATCGTTAATGATAAGACACCTTTAGAGAAAAAAGACATCTAACTACAGAAGAAGGATGAAAAACGAGCAATTTATTTTAGAATGAAGATCATTTCGCTTCGTAAATCTTCTTACCTTTGAAGATACGATCATTTTCAGTTCTCAATGCAAACTAGCCAAACTTAAAAATTTTTAGAACAAAAGTGAATCAAAGTTGGTGCATTTCTACATTTTTAGGATATCTATATTTTTAGTCGAGATGACTGAGCGCTTTTGAGTAGCATGCAGAGTTTGCCTGATTGAGCCAAATTCCTCGAGCACTTGAAATTTGTCTGCTCAATTGAATAATGACAACCCGGAACTTGAGATTAGAAGAGAAGAAGTAAAGCGTTCGAAACTTAAGGTTGAAAATTAGCAATGATTTATGAAGTTAACTTCATTCTTTTTGGTAAAACTCTTCCTCTAATGAACTTTATAAAACTCATTAGTTAAGAAAACCCAGAGTTTTTGAAATACCAGGATTAGGTCTTGAAAGGTCATTTCTATACAGTATTCATTTCAAGTGAAACAAAATGGATTAGCCGTCTGAATTTTCGCTGAGCCTTCCATTAATTTAGGTGTTTCTTGTCATTTCTGGTTAATCTCCTCATTTCCATTCCCTCCCCTTTACATATCTATTCATTAAGCTTCATCCTTGCGCTATTCCTATTCTGAACGTAAAGGAAGGCCCTCTTTGAATGCTGAATGCTGGAAAGGCGGGGCTCTCGTTTTCTCTATCCTCTCCTCGTCTCGTTAACTCCCATTCACTCTCTTTTCTCTACTCATGCTTCACTGTGTTTGGAGCGTGAATAAATGAGAGGAGAAGCTTTGTGGAAAAGAAACACGGCTCGTATAAGGCATAGGAATAGGTATCAGGTGGTCGTTTGAACAATTCCTGATTATACGATGCCCCAACCATCACGTCGTTGTTCCCTACCGGCCCTACCATCAAGATTACCATCATCTAGCCATTCCACCTGTCTCCTAAGAACTCCCCTACTACCATTATGGAGAGATTCTTTATCCACTATACCAGGCAGTCCAGTCTACCCACCACCTTTAATTTCACCAGTCCTACCCTCACTCCAACGAAGAAGATCACCCTCGGGATGCCACTCAACTAGGAGATTCGGACCATCTCTAGGTCACATTTCACCTCCGCCCACCACGGGATCCTCGGGATCTTCTCTATCGCCATTTTCCTATCTAGAAATTGGATATCGGCCTAGAGCTGCTTCATTCTCGGTAGGGTTATGAAATTTTTAATTTCGAAATACTAGGAATTCATCGCTTTTTTCTTTGATTCCAGTATTTTTGCTGTTTTAATGTTGTCACGTCTTACTAGACGATTTTTGAGCCTCGCATCTTGACTGACATTCTGAATTAGCCTCGAAAATACTTATGCTCTATTTTTGCGCGCTGACAAATTAAACCGGACGCCGTATTTTTGATCGGTGAAAAATGACGTTTCCCGAAGAAATGTTCTTGGTTGTTCGTCGATTTGGCAGTAGGTTGACTCGATCTTTATCTCATTTATGGAATAGCCTTCGTAAATTGCAACTCTGTCCTGCTTGCCCTCCCTCACACATTCACTCTCTCCCTGCTCTCATCCTAGGCTCTATCCTCGTCGCCTCAATTAGGACATAGGCAGTCAAGTTGGCAAGCCAGTCTAATTCTAACGGAACATGTTCCCCTTCCTCTACTGCTATTTGCATCGATAAAAATAGCCATAAAAGGAAAACGCCAACTTGCTCCTCTGCACTGCATCTCTAGCCGATCAAGCGAATTTGCATTAAAAAAGTAGCAGTGTCTGGAAATGAAAGACAAATTTGCATTTACCCATCTTTTAGTTTCAAATTAATTTTTTTGCCTTCAAAGACGAATGTCTGTCGTCATCCAGGCAAAAAATACTCATGAAGAGATGTTCGAAAACATCGTTTGCATAACTTGCAACGCAAAAGGAGATGCGTTGTGTTATGGTCGATTTCCGGAATTTCAAGAGATTCTCACATTTTAGCAGACAATTTCGAAGGATTTGCAGATTGAAATGAAAGTTTAGAGGATGAAAGCTAATGAAGCGTAGAATAAAAGTGGGATTTTCAGAATCGTCTTCTTCACTAAATAAAGATTCCCTACCAAAAGGCTCAAAGTTGAAGTTTATCTTGGATGACTCTGAACTTGATCGCAAATGTTTAGCTAAAATGACAATTCTAAAAATTCCTTGATGATCTGCGATTTTTAATGCTGCTCATTTATGCCTTTCAAGCTTTCAATTTTCCAACATTTGTGTCTCCTTTCAGAGTGCTTTATGCATAGAGAAAAGAGTCGACAGAAAGATTGAATTCTTTGTGCAGAGTGAGATAGTAAAGAGAGGATTTATTGAGAGGATGAAAGATCTTCGAGAAGCAAAAGCCGAAAAAAACAGAATCGTCAAAGTTAGGATAAAGCGATAGGAAAACATGAAAACTAAAATTGTAACCGCAATCTCGGCTTTTCATCATTCGAGACGCATGCAGAGGATTAGCCAGAAAATGGATAAAGTTCTACCTTTTTATCCGTGGATTTTTGTCATCCAATAGTTGTCTATGAATATCGAAAATATAGACCAGACTAGAGCTTTTTCGTCGAGAGAGCAATGACGACTTGGGATATCATATCGGATAAAACTTGAAGAACCTAGTAATAGCAGAGGGATTGAATGAAGAATGGAATGATTTTCAGATTTTATCACTTGAAACAATGCTACTAGTTATTTTCTGAAAATTTTCAGTCAGTATGCATTTCATATCAGGAAAAAATGTTGCATTCTAAAGGCTCACTATATTCCCTCATCACATCATGATGAATGGTATATGAAAACAGACTTGCATAATTCATGTTCGATTTCTCATAAGCTTTCCCCAGACACGACGAAAAGTAGCGTGGGTTAATTTCCTCTGCTCCTTCTCCTATCTCTAGCTGGCATCTTATTCTCAAATTTGGCCAGCTTATGGCTGAAGCAAACAAATTGAGTATTCACGGCACGTACAAATGGGCACAAAAATGGCAATGCAAATGAAATTAGAGAAGAAAACGAATTTGAATATCTCAGACGACATTATTTCGCCTATTTTAATGCATAGCCGGAAAATATTCACTTTCATTCAGACATGTCAAATTTAGCTATGAATTATTGCTGGTGTTTTGTTTTTGTCATTCTTCGAAATTGAAAATAAGATTTTCGCACGCACCTTCAAGAATTTCTCACAGTATCAGATCTGATCCTCGACGAAGTGGGAAATTAATTAATCCAGGCAAATCCATGCAAATGAGTGCAGAAACCCGGATAACGACGCTAATGAAAACGCGAAACGTCGGTGCTACTCCTTTCTCTAGGGGTATTTTGGAAAACTGCAATTAGGCTTAAAGCCCCCTGACTATCCTCGTGATGTTCAATTTCAAGTTTGGAATTTTGCACCCTCAAATTAAATTTTATTCGAAATGAATTGAAGTCCAAAGATGAATAGCTTTTTTTACATAGAAAGTTACGGTAATTCTCGAGAATGTTAGAAAGCCGAATATCTGACATTAGTATATTCACCTTCTACTGATAAAGCGATAAATTTACTTACAAACTATTTCTACCACAGCAAAGTCACAATTCTACATGACTTTCGGAAACAAGTTCCTTGTTTCTAAAAAAAAGTCAAAATTAAAAAATAGGAAGTGCTGAAAATGGACAAGCAACCCCCTAGATTATCCTTGTTAACATTCGATCAGAAATCCTCGGCGAAGATTGAAAATCGTGGTTTTGAAATGCAAGGAAATCCCTGTTGCCTCTCGCCTCTGGATGCAGCAATCATTTGCGGGTCTTGAATTCCCTTTTCTGCTTCACACTGACTCGGGCCTTGTTTTGTGCAGAAGCAGCTCTCTAGCCCCAAGAGGCTCGTCTTGCCTGCCTGGTTTTTCTGCCTTTTTGTCTTTCCCCCTTCCTTTTTCGCCCCCACTACCCTCTCTTCGATTCCCTTCCACTTCCTGTCTCCTCGACTCCCCCGACTTATTGCCCTTCGGCTAAGCTTTATCCCTAAATATGCGGGTCCTCTGAAAGTTTATCCTATCAGATTTGTATCATTTTGTCGAGGTGGACTTCTTGAAAAGTTTCGACAGTGTTCGAATGCTGACTTGGTAAAATTCACTCGCCTCTTTTTATCAACATTTTCATTTGCAGAGTGGCGGCTGATATTCCAAGCAATCAGCAGAATAGCCCACTTTTTAAAGGAAAATAAAGCTTGAAATAGTAGCGTTAATTTTAAGAAGGGGTGAAAGTTTGACAGGATAACTTTTACAGGGAGTAAAATATGCGAGACCCCTCAATGTCTCCCAACCCACATCGGCCTGTATCCCTTCGAATCTCACTCCTGGATAAAATCATCTTCCGACGGAGATCAGCCTCAGTAGTGTGTGCGGACACGACTACACTACTGTCGTCACATCCCACTACATCTAGTCATTTCTCCCTATCCCATTCTCCTTCATTACCACTGGTACCAAGGTCTAATTCGGGATTTTCTCTGACTCCGTCACCTTCGTTGATTTTTCCACTATCACCGTTAGCGCAGTTAAAGGTAGAAGAGTGAATTTCCAAGAAACGATGAAAGCTTGGTTTTATCGAAACATTCATTATACCAAATATGGTGAACTTCACAAAAATCACAAGAATAGGAATTTTACAAAATGACCGAGTTTTCACAATAATGCTTATATTTTCAGAAAGATGTGCACAATCTGTCTCACTCCTCGTCCTCTGCCCGCTCAACGACAGCCCGTCGCAGTCTGAATGCGTCCACCTCCCCGGTTACTTCGCTCCGCTCTCGCAGCCCTGCAGGCAGACCTGTCTTCCCGTCAAGAACTACTGCTCCTGTGGCTGTCAATCTGCGGTATGGCTCCGTTAATTTATCGACCATTCATTACTTTCGAATTCTGTAACGATTTATCATCAGAAATGACATCCTGAAGCGAATTACCATAGCTGTGACTTTGAGAAATAATGAGTTTATTATGCAGAAAATTTGGATTTCTCCTATTCAAAGAAGGCAAATTTGAAACGGTAACATTTCAAAATGATTCCCGTCATTTTCAGCTCGACGTCATGCCGAAATCAATCGTCCCTGATGGCTCCCGTGCACGACAGCCGACGATGGTCCTTGGCTTCGCTGCCCTCGACTTCAGGATATGGCACCCCCGGCACTGAGCATGGGACAGGATCCAATTCTGCTTTCTCGGTAAGCTCTTCAGAATTTTTGAAGCTCACTATCTTTAATCGTCATTCTTTAAGCAAGGTTTCTAATTTTCGACGAATTTCTTACGATATTCTGTCACTGTCCATTCAGTAATAATCTTTAATCTTCTTTATGCCAACATCTTTTCATCCACCTCATTTTCTAAATGTACTTTACCATCACTTTCAAGGGAACCCCTTCAGAATTACTCGAAAAACTGAGCCATAAAGTTGACCCCGAAACGGTCATAAAGAAGGGTTAATGACTTGCAATTTCAGTTATCCAATAAGTTTTCTGAACATGAGAGTTTCCGTTCTTTCTATGCTATTTCTGGTCAGAGATAGTGAACATAGGACTGTAAAGTTAGAGGAATGTCTACTTTGGAAAAGTCAGAGAATTCATTAGTTACCTTTTAATTTGCAGAGTCAATGTTCGTCGTCGGAACACTTGCACGAGATGATGGAGTGCATGCGAGTGGGCGGGCACTCGAGCAGTCACCATGCAGGTGCAGGACACAGATTCGATAGCAACGAGAGTTGTCCCAGCGAGGACACGCAGCTAATCGCTTTCAGACCCAGAAGCAGAAGTCTCACGTAAGGGTTTTACTTTTTATTCAAAATAAGCAAATTGTCATTTCTGCCCTGAATTTTTAACGAAATATATATATGTATATTTTTTCAACTCAAAAGGAATGTTGAATTTGCAAATGCATTTCGTTTTTTATGGATATTCAGATTTGTTCTCATTTTTTGGAATTTGAGAAACAATTGTTTTTTTTTATTAATTCTATCGTCAAACTTTCGAAATTCCTCATTTCATTATTGTAGTAGGTGGGTTATCTGAAATTACTTTCTAAAAATCGCGTGCAAAAATGGAAACACCTATTTTCAAAATTCATCTGCTTACTCATTATTTTCGCTGCACAAATGAACTAGACGGACGCTACAAAATCACGCTATTTTAGCAGGAATTGCGCTACTTGTTTACATGATGTGTGAACCTGAAAATAGTCATTTTTTCTCGTTTCTTATTTGCGCTATCACAAGGATTTGAGAGGCAAATAACTTGGAAAAGGGATTAACTTTATCCTTTCAAATAATGGAACTGATGATGTAAAAGAGTAGTTCCTACGACTTTTTCCTGTGAAAAAGGCTTCATTTGCAAATATTCTTATCATTTTGTTATTTTACCATTGATGATATAATGATGTACATTGCTTCAGAAGCCCCGTAATGTTCGACACTGAGTTTCACGTGGATGTCGTCAATCGGAACAGCGTTTACAAGGAGAAATTCCCCAAGGTAAAAACTTCGTCTATTCAAATCTTCAATTTTGATGGTTTCACAAACTTCATAAGTTTTATGAGTTGAAATCCTACTAATTTTAATATTTCTGCCATATGTGGTGGAAATAGAACCTGATAAATTTAAAACTCTTGGAATGTTTCAGGCGAAAGCCCAAATGGAGGATCGCCTGAATGCGTTTGTGAACGCGAACGCGCCGCTAAGCGGCAGCACTTCGAGTGACGTAGGAGACAACACGGCTGGAAATAGGAAGTCCATGGTGCGAATTTTTAGAAAATTTGAAAAAAAAAACATTTTTTTTGCAAAATTATCACTTTTTGGTTTTTTGTTAAATTCCATTCCTTTCTTTCAGATTTTCGACGTCGACCCTTCAATCGACAGAAATCTGCTGCGTCTGATCGCCGATGGAGCGACGAGATTCTTGCATCATCAAATTGTCGAGGTAAGAAGGGTCTTTGAAAAATAAACAAGAAAATGAAATTCTAGATCGCTTCGGATTGTCTGGCCCGATCGAAGGATGATCTTATCACCTGCTCGTATTTCTGCGAGATGAGCCAGCGGCTGGATGAAACGCTAAATGAGGTGGAATTTTTTAAGTCAACTCGATTCATGTCGAAGAATGAAGATAACTGAACAGTTTCACTTAGTTTTCATACGACATAGTCCGGATTAAACAGAAATAATTTTTCGAATCTTTCAATTATGAATTAGCAATTTGCAAGTTTAAATTTTATAAAATTGTCGTTTCTAGGCTCAATCCAAAACGAGTGCAGAATCATTCGCATACTTGTCAAAGCTCGTGCAGCAACTGCTGATGATCGTGTCTCGCCCCGCCCGTCTGCTTGAGTGCCTCGAATTCGACCCGAATGAATTCTATGAGCTGCTCGAAGAGGCCGAAGGAGTTGTCCGAGAGCAACTCGGAAGTGGTACTGCCAAAGTACCTGATTTGCCACAATACATTATCAGGTAGGATTTTTAAAATATTAATTCTTTAATTTGAATTACTGAAATCATTTATTTGAATAGAAAATTTGAATTTGTCATTGTAGATGAACGATCACTTGGGATAAAGTAGAAAGAAACGCACCTCATTTACTTGATTCCAAGTTATCGCCCATTGACAATATCAATTACTGTGAAAAGTGCTTTACTCCGTTGCATTTGTGATTATGATACATTTTCTAATGAAGTGAATTTTTTAGTTTAATGAAACGATTTCAGCAAACTCGGCCTGGACAGAGACCCTCTGTTGGATACTGCAGAAGATGAGGGAAAAGAAGCGCAGAAGCAGGAAAAGAGTGAAGAAAAGATCAAGTGCGCAGAGAAGCAGACAATCACTCTGCATGAACCTGTCAACCCAAAAGCTCCTTGTGAAGATGATTTCGAAACTATCAGAGTGAGAATTTTGCAAATTCAATAGTTTTGCGATTCTTTTTAATTGACAAAATGGAACATTTTGCATTTTTTAAACGAATCTCCTAAATTATACTAATTTTCAGTTGGTGAGCAACGGCGCTTATGGAGCCGTGTATTTGGTGCGACATCGCGAGACGAGGCAGCGATTTGCGCTGAAGAAGATGAACAAGCAGACGCTCGTGCTCAGGAATCAGGTCGAACAGGTAAATTTTCACTTTTTATCAACAACCCCTAAGCTTACAAACAAATTATGCAAGCTACCATTATAATCCTTCAACAAAAAGACGCATAATTTCATGGAATTGAGAAAAATAGTCGAAAGTCGGCAATTTTTATACGAGTGAAAATTTTGCAGGTATTTGCTGAACGCGACATTCTGACGATGACGGACAACCCATTCGTGGTGTCCTTTTACGGTTCATTCGAGACGAAGCACCACCTCTGCATGCTGCTCGAGTACGTCGAAGGTGGCGATTGCGCTTCCCTCCTCAAAAGTGCCGGCACTCTTCCACTCGATTTGGCTAGGTACTCTAACTTTATCTTAATTTAAAATTAATTTTTATACATTAAAAATTCTTTTTTGTAAATTATCTATGTTAGATTCTAAAATTTTCATTGCAGACTTAAAATAAAGTTGTGCAAGAATGACAAACGAAGAAATCCTATCCAAAATTTGCAATCTGAATGAATATGGAATTTTGATTTCAGATTGTACGTGGCAGAAACAATTCTGGCAATCGATTACTTGCACAGCTACGGCATTGTGCATCGAGACATCAAGCCAGACAACATGCTCATCACTTCTATGGGACATATCAAGGTTTTTTTTTCTAAATATTTCAAAAATCCTATTTTTACGAATATAAAATTTATATTATGATAAGTGCTATTTTAAAATTTTGCAATTTTCAGCTAACCGACTTCGGTCTGTCGAAAATCGGTCTGATGAACAGAACAACATTGGTCGCAGAGGGATTCGACGCGGTCGACACGCATCAATTCAAGGACAAACAGTTATGTGGAACGCCTGAGTAGGGACTATTTTCATTTTTCATTTTTTCTTTGAAAAAATCATCTTCATTGCTTGTCAAAACATGATTTATTTTTCACTGAGCAGAAATATGATTTGCGTTTGTCCGATCATAATGGCACATAAATTCTGCATTTTGATGATTTCTTTCTTCAAAACAATCGCCATAAAATTTTGTATTTATTTCAGATACATAGCCCCCGAGGTGATTCTGCGTCAGGGCTATGGAAAGCCAGTGGACTGGTGGGCTCTGGGAGTGATTCTCTACGAATTCCTCATCGGAATCGTGCCCTTTTACGGAGATAGCCCTGGTAGATTTACGGTTTAAAAAATAGCGTAAGGAAGAATCTGTTGCAGAGGATCTGTTCTCGAAAGTGATCTCGGAAGAAGTCGAGTATCCCGAAGGCGAAGAGGCTCTGCCCCAGGAGGCTGAAGATCTGGTCAGGAAACTGCTCGAGAAAAATCCGAATGAAAGACTCGGTAAGCTTATTCTGAATCTACTTTCGAAGGAACGAGAATGATAGTTGAATTTGAAAATGTTCAAAAGTAATTTACAGGAACTCTAAATGGAGCGCCCCAACTAATGAGCCACGCCTTCTTCGATCCGCTCGATTTCACGACTCTTTTGAGACAAAAGGCTGAATTCGTGCCGCAATTGGATAATGAGGAGGACACCAGCTACTTCGATACTAGATCTGACAGGTCCGCTTTCTCATCTTATAATTTCCAACTACAATTTAAAATATTAAACAATAATCTCATTAGTCAGTTTGATGTTGGTAGTTTTCCAATGGCCATTCGATTTATTTTCCAGATACAACCACGAGGCAGAATCGTGTGGCGAAGACGAGGCATCCACTCCGATGTTCCACTCCTTCTCCACAGCCTCTCCAAGGCACTCAATTGCTTCGCTCGACCCGACTCAACTGCCACAGGTAAAATTAGCTTTTCGAAACAATATGCCATTTGTCAACATGAAATTTTTGAAAACGTGTAAATGTTTACTTCATACGACCTATGATTGCAAAAACTTTCTTTACGCAAAATGTGAACAATGAAAGATAAAAATGCTGCAAAGCTCTATTTTATCCTGCAATTCGTTTCTGTTTTCGAAAATCGAATAACGTCTATTTCAGTTTGTGCAGCATTCGACTTCCCCTCCGCATGCAGCAACAAGTTCTGCCGCCCCTGTGACTGCCACAGACAGACCGAGAAAGACATCCTCGACTGCGACACAGTCCAGCGAAGATCATGTCTCCGTGGATTTGCCAGAGAGTGAATGTCCTATTCCTTCGGTAAGTTAATTCCGTTTTTATAGAATAAAATGGTAGGCTTTTGAGCATCCACATTCATTAGAATTTTTCATTTTCTGAGAATTTTTGTTCCAGTTGAAATAAATCAAATTTGACGAGCGAAAAATTTGCAGGCAGTTCTGCTGCGTCGTCGATTCTCAGCGCAGCGTCAGGCGAATTTGTCGACGTCCTCGAGCGGCACTACAGGGCTCAACACGGCAGGCTCCTCCACGGACAGCAGCATCGACGCATCCAACATCTCCAACGTCGCTGTCTCTTCATCTGTTCCGTCTGCTAACGAATCCAGGAGGTTAGAAATGTCCGCTTTAATTTCTTCTGAACAGAGCTGAGGAACGTTTATAAAGGAATACAATAAGGAAGTGGCCGATGGCTAGAAATGATAGATTATGGAGAGAGAGGAGAATCATGAATGGAGAAGCTAAGATGTTGCGATAAATAAGCTGATTAATTGAAATGGGAGTTAGGGGAGGGAACAATTTAATGCGATGAGATGTGATGCAAATTAATAATGGACATACCTATTTTATAGTAGGATTTTCAAAAAGCTAGCAGGTTTTTATTTAGAAGACTGATTTTTAAAGAGAAAAACACGATTCTTCCAAAATATGCATACCTTCTAAATTGGGATTTTTTGATGATTTGTAATTTGTGGAATTCAGATCGCCCCTGCCTCGATTCGCGATTTCTTCTTGTGATGCGAGCAACGATTCATCGGATCTGCCCTCCTCCTCTCGCTCTCTCACAAAGGAACTCTCTCCCGTCGATGAGACTGTCAGGTTCAGGGTGAGTTTTTGGAATTTTTAGATCAGTGCTTATCGCATATTTATCTTCTAATTTCCATGAGAACAATTGTTGGAAAATGGTGCTTTTACTGAAACATTTCTTATATGAATGAATTGGTGAGGATATTTTTTGAAGACTTTATATTTTCATTAGATAAACATCTTTAATTTTACGAATTTATTGTAAAAAAATAATAATAATAATTTGAAGACCCCCTCTCCCTCTCCCCTCCAACTGGTCATTCCCCAATCGAGTGGTCAGCAACCCATGAACAGCTCATCTTCGTCTGCTTTCAAAGATGCTTGTTATGTGGTGAGTAAGAAAGAGTTGAAAATGACTAGATTTTATCCATTACGAAAATTATGATCCTGTTGTCTTAAAGGTCTTTTGCGATAATGTAAAGTTGGAACCGAGTTGTATGTTGATAAGATATTTGAAGAACCTTCAAATGATTTACCCGCAGATGTGTTCGACGGCGAGTGGGCAATTGTCCCCAGGCGGTTCTGTGTCCTCTGCGTCTTCACTCGAAGCCAACTCCCCTGCCCTGGCCATGGAACAGCAGCTCAGTCCCTCGATTGCCGCTAAACCGCCTATGACTATCAGGTTCGAGATGAATACTTGAAATTTAATGACGGAATTTCGAAAGAAAATCTATTTGGATTAATTGTTTGGTGAAATTATGATATTTATGAAAAAAATGAGAATCATACATTCGTATTTCAGTGTAAGATAGTCGAATGAAAAAACGATGATTTGTATTCATTTAAAAATAAACTTCATTACTTTCAGAAAAGGTCCATTCGGCTTTGGCTTCACCCTCAAATCAGTGCGCGTCTATTTGGGCGAGCACTCAGACTATTACACCATCGAGCACATCGTCACTTCTGTTGTTGAAGGTCGGATTTTTCAATTATCATATCTTCTTCATACCACAGAAAATGCACTTTTACTACATGCCTTTTCCTTGTCTCTATCATAAAAATTCGTCTTACCTTTCCAAAATTGTTGAGAAAATGAGAAATTTTTGACTATTTGATAGAAATCATGATGTTTCGAATTTTCAGGCAGCCCAGCCTACGAAGCAGGCTTGAGAGCAGAGGATCTCGTGACGGAGGTCAATGGTCAGTCCGTGCATAACCTCACTCATCCACAGCTCATGCATAGACTACTCAGCTATGGAAATGAACTCACTATGAGGGTGAGTTCCATTTTTAGAATTCAACAAAAGTCGGCCTTTGAAATGCGTTATTCGAAAAATTGTACCTTTGATAGTGGCACCTCCTTATTGTCATCCTTTCAGAAGTTATTCTCAACCTTTATAACAAGCTAAAAACATTTTTAAAAAAAGTAAATTTTCTCGTAGCCAATGGTATTTTATATGCGAAAATTGACAATTAGAAAGTGGCGAAGAAAACAATAAAATTTTCAGGTGACTCCTCTCTCTTCCACGTCGATCCGTGAGGGATCAGCGAGGAAGACCGTCGGAAAATTGGCGAGGAAGAAGCCGAAGAGACCGCAGAGACGAGTGCCGTTGGAGAAGAAGCCCAGAAAGCCCTCTGCGCTGCTCAGAAGGCTGAGTGGAAAGAGAACCACGAATGACATCGTGCCTGGCAGCTCCAATCAGAAACAGTCATTCATGCCGAGGTATGCATAATTTATGCTTTTTCAAAAGATTAGGATCGAGAGTACGGTTTACTTATTCATTTTTGAATACCGAAAATTTATTTGAATTTGAAAACGAGAAGAATATTCGATCTTTCTGCGTAACAACGATTTTGATTGATGATGAATTGGGAAATTGGAATTCTTGATTCATTTTCAAAGAAAGTAGAAAAAATCTTGAAAATGAAATGAAGCAGCTTTAAATTATATCGCTTGCAGATCAGTATCGAGTCAAGATGGGATAGTGATAGCCCCGGGAAGCAGCAGCACTCCATCCAACTCAGGCTCAGGCACCTCGACCGCCTCTCCACAGTCAGTCTCCGCCCTCCCGCCCATCGCTGCCTCCGCCGCTCACAAACGATTGTCCGATGTCGGACTCAGAGAGGAACATCGGTAGGAGGAATTATGATTCAAAGAATGACAGACTCGAAAAAATGGACGACTCAATCTACGATACACAAGTGTGTTTACAACATGTCAATGAAAAAGCTGAATTCATCTCTTTTCTAAAATGCCAATCTCAAGAGTTTTTAAGTAGATTGGCAAAGATAAGATTGAATTTGATGAGACGATCAATTTTATTCATATTTCTCCTTTGCAGCTCCCCTCTCGCAGCGTGCCGTCCTTCATCTCTTCGCGGTCTCCGCCCGTCTCTGCTTTCCTCCCCTCCAGTCTCGATGTCGTCCAAAATGATCGTCTCTTCTTCGTCGGTCACTTCTCCTATGGTAATTCACTAACATATATGCTAATTCCTGTCGAAAAGGCTCATTTTCAAATGAACTCTGCTGAAAAGGGCTACTTTTGATGTAACGATTTCAACAACACATTTAAATGTAGCGATACTCGAGAGAGGCTCACACTTTAGAGTTTACAGAGTTCCCAAACTATACATATTTATTTGCAGCCTGTCTCTCCTCTGGCTCGAGAACCGACGACAAGCAGTGACGTGCCACTTCGGTCCCGTTCCCCCTCCCCTGCACCTATCTCGTCCCGCCAAAATCCTTCCTCTTATCATCCGCTGGCCCCGCCCCCTGCAACCAAATCCACGGCAACTCCGCCCACGCAATCGCAGACGTCTTCAGCGGCCAGAAATCTTGTCAAATCTCTCATCAACAGGGACAAAAAATAATGAGAGTTTTAAAAACTATGCCGTGAACGTGAAAGGCCCATTTCAAGTAATTAAACTCGATAACAAGGCATAAAACTAAGACGAAGAGACTATTTTTAACGAGCTAAACTTCACATTATTACTGAAAGTGATCTAAACAGAATCAATTAAATCTAATATCCACCTATTTTTGATCTTTTCGTAAAGTAAAGTCTTACCCTTAATTCAAACCCAGAAAAGTCGATTCCAAGTAATTAATTTCAAATATTAGTCAACCCTTCTTTCGAGGGAAATCATCAATAATTTATGATCATTATTATGAAGTGTTTTAATCGTAAAATGAATGCTGAAAGTCGGAAAATTCAACTTGTGAAAGATTAGAAAATATTTTCAACCCTTCAGCATAATTTGTAAAGAATGTATACATACCAACATTATATTGAACACTGGTGCCAATTTTGTATGGATATATTTGTTGTTGAACTCTTTGTTTTCGACAGTTTTGAAGAAGTAGCATAAAATATAGGAGAGGGTTTTTCTCTGCTAGATTTTTATGCTACTATTTTGCAGACTGCCTTCTTCTCCAGTTTCTAAGACCTGTATATGTCACTTTTGTGTATTTATTTGGTGTTTCATTATCGTGAATCTCCTTTTCCATCGATTTTTGGTTTTATCCAATCGATTGTCGAAATTCTTCGGGATATCATCGGATTTTGGCTTTCCATCCTCTCTAATTCTCTTGATATTTTTGATGTAAATCATTATTTTTGAAGTTTTGTTGAAAAATCAATTCTAATTATTTTCCTGCTTACAACAAACAACTCCTTCATATTCTCCGGTTTTTTTTTCTGATCATACATCATATTTGTTGAAATTCTTTATAAGGCAAACATTCTTCCATCTAGAATGTTGCTTTCATAACCCACCAATCACCAACCGACCGGACCCTGCTAATTTCATCCTCTCATTTTCCGTTTCCTATTTTTGTACCGCTCCTCTTACGGGTAGCCAGGCTTTTATATACGTAGTGTTGAACACAATTCTCGCGTAAGAATAAAGACTTGAAAATAAAATAAAAACTGATTGTGAGTGAAAAATGCTCACAAATGTGCTGTAAGTACAGACATAATGCCTGTTCAGTTCTAAACGATTCTCATTTGCCAACTGAATTCGAAATGATGATAAACTTCGTGTTTGCATGATAAAAATGAAATTCATTGATTATAACAAAATTGAAACAAATCAGGAAGTAGAAAAAAACATGCTCATTTTTTCATTCCTTCTTCCCCTTCTACATCTTTCTCTCTTCTTTTACTCTATTTCATTTTCCACTCTTGTTTCGCACGCAATTTTTGACGTGTTCTATTTTTCCGTTGAAATTTCAATTTTTTTATTCATGCATAGTAACTTTGCTCATCTAACGTTGTTCAGAGCCTTCAAATTCAGTTTGACTTTATTTCTTTCTCGATAACGAAACTTCCTGATTTTCCATGTTATTTTTCCGTGAATTGTGCTTGACCTGTTGGCATTGTCAGAGCACAGCGAGCAGCTGTTGTTGGCTCTGTCAGAATCCCCTCTTTTCTAGGGCCAGGCCAAATGTCTCAAGGCATTTCCTCTTCCCTTCCTGCTTTACTTCTTCCCAATTCATTTTCATTTCTTCTCATTTTCACATTTGCTCCAATATGTGTCTTTGTGTCACGCACACGTGTTCAAATTCAAAGCACACTTCAGAAAATTTCTTCTCTAAACGTCCACCGACATTTTCTATTTTTTTCAACATTATTTCGATTTTTTAAAGGTTAAACTTTTTTGAAAAAAAAATACTGTTGGAAAGAATTCCGAACTTTCCGAAAAATCCACTATTTTGCCTCAAAATTTAGTGTTTTTCAAACATTCGTACATATCCGACCGAATTTGACAAATCTTTCAATTATTATCCCAACCATTTTTCATTTCTTAATTTTGCATGTCCAAATGCAAATAACCCACTTTCGAATTGTCATACAATTCTCACATCATCTCCATCCCTTTTGCAACACGCGCCTGGTTCAATCCCACAACAAAATTGCCGTTGTCCGGGCAATTCTTTGTTCTCGTAAAACATCGTGACGCTCTAGTCACGCAGCACACCCTTCAGAGCTATTCCTGGCACAGCTAAATTTAAAAATATTGAAATTCCAGAATTTAGCAAATTTTGCCCTTTTTATTTTTATCAGTTATCATCATTTTTCTTCAAACCATATGATTTTTAAAGTCATGCAAATAACAAAATTTTACGGATATTAGAAAATTCATTTTTCCCTTCATTATTGATACTCTTTTTAAAACTTCATGAAAAGTGAAAGCTACTGATTAGATTTTTCTGCGAGTATTTTTATTTTTCTCATCTGATAACTTCCCACTAGCTCGTGCCAGAATTTTTCTGGTGAATGTTTCAAATTTCTCTCACGCGCGATATTAGGCTGTAGTAGAGCAAGTAATCAGCTTTACAATCTCATACTTTGATTCATTTTATGCTACCAAGTTATCAGCGTGATAATTTATAAATATTGAGCCGTCATGATAAATTTCATTTTGAAAGGAGAAAAGTCGGTGGCATTTACAAATTATAACAGTAACAGACAGAATTCTGTATTTCCTGACAAATCTCTTTCGTATTTGCCATTTTGATAGTTTGAAAATGTCATCGAGTTGTTATGAGAAATAGCATATGCAAAAAGTTGGCGACATTTACAAATTTAATAATTATGGATACAAAAATCTCGTACTTTGCTCTGTCGAATCAATCATTCGAAGTTTGGCGGAGATTTCATTTCCATTTCCCGCTTTGCGCATCGCTAATTGATAAGAAGCCCTAGGCGAGTTTTTGCATGAATGACATAACCGAGAGAGATAGTGGAATATGAAGAGACAGAAAAGATGCAGAGTGACGAAGTGTACAAATCACTAAATGTCCGGACGAAAATGCGTGTGGTGCTCTCATAAATTTCTACTTTTCATTTCTCCGTTCGGTTTTTCGCCTTCATCCCTTCACAGATCAAAATATTGATTTCACTCGTCAGTTGTTATTAGAAATTTCTCGTTTCGCGCTCAATTATTGTTCGATCTTCATTTGATCAAATAAATCAAACGAGTCCTGTTTCAGTCTTTCAGACGATTTTTTCAATTTTCGCGAAATAGCTCTTCATAGAACTATCATTTTGACAGGACAAATCGGGTTTATTTCTTTCGTCAAACATCCCACTCATTTCTATCTCCCAGAATCGATGTTTCGACTCTTTTCTTGTAAAATTTGTTCTCAGCCACTTTCAATCTCATCTTCGATTTCATAAATTTTCGCTGGTAATCACGACTCTTGAATTTTTTCCTCTTTGATTACCACAATTTCGAGTTTTGATATGCTTCCCGCTCCCCAAATCGAGTTGTCCTCGTTTTTTCATATCTCCTTCATATGTTGTGCAGTGGATAAACCACATGCGGCATGGCCTTTGCTCTCATCTTATCTCATTTTCACATTCAATTGCAAAACAACTTGATTCTCACAATTAGTCTCATTATTTTCCGCTTTTTTTTCTAATTTTACCTTCTTAAATTCTTTTGATTGTCAATTACGTTCTTCCTTCACCTTTTGGCAGTTCATATTTTCTTATTCAAAACTGCATTAGCCAGGAATGAGTTGAAATAATGATTTTGCTATTTTTTCAAGTTTGTATTTTTCTGACTCTACAATTCTAGTGAGAATCCACAACAACACCTCGTTTTTGCAATGCCCTTCACGCCTATTGATTACCTTTACCCATTCCATTTTCAACCTCCATTCCCCCATCCTACATTACCTTTCCTTAACCATTGCCCTTCCCCTCCCCTCTCCACTTGCTATTCACTTTCCCTTCATTGTCTATGCCGACAGCTTTTTGAGCTTTCTTCAAGTTCGATATTTTTGCTCACTCTTGAAAATGTCTTTCAATTGCCCTTTTTCGTTTTGAACAGAACTCGTGAGTTTCTTTTCTTCTTTCGTTTTGCTCCTTTATTCACCCTTTCACCCTCACTCTTTAGAATTATTGATCCTTTTTATTTTATACCAGAAATAAGGGTGAATTCTATAACGGGTCATTTCTCTCTCCTTTTCGCTTCACCCAAAAATACGCCAATTTGCAGTTTGGTGTGGCGCGGAGAACCGGCGAAATCCACGTAGAAATTCTGTCAATTTTTGCCGATCCGCAACCGGAAAAGTCGATCCGGAAAAATGGTGCAGACCTACCAGAGCCCAGTCAGAATTTATAAACACCCCTTCGAGATCGTCATGGCCGTGAGTTTTTTTTGTATATTTCAAAGATCTTTGCTAAAATTGTTCATTAATAATGACCAGTTTCAATTTTCTCGGATCAGCCTATAATTATCGCTCAAAATTCACACAAAACACTGACTTTTTGAATGCGAATTCAGTTAATTGTTGTTATGACAACTTGCCATTTAACTTGTTCCGAAATAATCAGATTTGTCGGGAACGTTTTTGTCGTTACTTTGCCATCATTGAAGTCGAGAAATTTTCTTTCCTGATAATGATGGCATTTTCAGAAAAGTTTTCGGAGTTTGAATTTTGAACAAAATTGGCAATATCAAAATCTGTCAAGTCTTGCTATTCAATATTTTGTCGACAATTTATTGTTGAGTTTCAATTTCCAAGAGTGGTCTAATTTGTCCGTCGATTTCAGGCGTACGAGAAGCGTTTCCCGACGTGTCCGCAAATCCCGATTTTCATCGGCTCGGAAGTGGCGTTCGAGTATAACAGTCCGGATGGGGCCGAGTGGGTCATCGAGCGGAAATGTCAGTTGAACGTCGAAGCACCCTATCTCGTCAAAAAGGTGGATTTTCACCTTTTCACTATCAAGAACACTTTGAAACACCCATTAAAATTGGGATATTTTGATAAACTTGGAAAACAAATCACCAATGCAGATTCAAAAAGACCTGTTTCCTGCAATGCGAAAACAGTGCTGTTCGAGTTTATTAATGATTGAAAGAGATTCGGACGAGTGATATCTCATAATTGTGATGATTTTGAAGAGTTATAATCTGAAAAAATGCTAATTCTTCTTTAATGCTCCTGGATATTTTTGAAATAAATTCACTAAAATGATTCATTGCAGATAGCGGGTGTGGACTACGTATATTTCACGCAGAAGAACTCGCTGGATCGTCGCAATCGGACGCTGCTAATCGAGGCCACCAACATCTCCTTCTCCAACAGAATCCTCGTCAACGAGAAGTGCAATTACTATGTGAGTCGTTTAGTATTTATCTCTATTTCATACTTTCGAAAGAAATAAATTTAATCTAACTCCCAATTCAGTGTCAAATGTTGACAGATTTTTCAGTACAGATAATTTTTTCGTTTCATTGCCATAATCTCTGTGATACGAGTAATCAAATTCGATTCAACAATAGAAATGATTTTATCTTTCTTTTAGATAACGATCTGAGAAATAAAATTTAGTTATTTCCATCAATAGTGTTCAATTTAGGTGCACCCCGAGAACAGCGACTGGACGTGCTTCGAGCAGTCTGCGTCGTTGGACGTCAAGTCCTTCTTCGGGTTCGAGGCCACTGTCGAGAAACTCGCTGTCAAGCAGTACGCCGCTAATCTCGCAAAGGTATTAATTACTTTTAAAGCAATGTGTCAATTTTTTCTGCTTTCATCCTTCAATTTTTGGAAAAAAGATTGGAAAATTGATAGTACTGCTTGCACTATGATTTATTTCTCCGAGTTTCCAAAATTGAAATTGGAGAAAATGAGAATTTACAATTCATTTTTCTCACTGTAATCAATGAACTATTTGCAGGGCAAGGAGATTTTGGAGTACTTCATCGACGAGTTGCTGAATAGCGGAATGACGTACCTCCCCCCGTTCGAAAGCAAGGACAGCGTCTCCACGGCGGATTCCGCCATTGACATCTCTAAGGAAAGAGCCGAGGATGAAAGGTTCGTCATTTTATCGTTATTTTTATTTGCTTCTTCTGAAAAATGGGATATTGTTCAAAAGGTGGCAAAAGCAGGATTGTGTAAAGTTTGAATGTTTTGGAGAAGAGGAGTGAATATTTTTAACAAGCTGAGAAAGTTCTAGGGAAATTTTGAAAAAATGCAATGAAAATGATGTTTTCTTCTTTAGGCTTAATTTTAGTTCTTAAAATACTGATATTTGGAAAAAAAAATGATTTGAATAAAACTGTCATTTTTGTTGTTTGAATAGGATTCTTAGAAATTTTTCGAAAATAGTAACTTATTGTGCGATATTGACTTTTCCTAGACAATTCGTAGTTTTCTTAAGTAGAACCAATTTCTAAATTTCATATGACTCTTTCTGACAAATAGGAGTTTTGCAAAGCAGACTACAAGACCTCGAGCAAATTATCAGCATTCAAGTCATAGGAAACCCATTAATACTGCGAAACGAGTGTAAAATAGAACAGAACAATGACTTTTTCAACGTTCGGGGTGAGAATAAATCTTCACATGTCTTCTCTTCCTATCTCGTATTTCTATTCCCTTTTCTAAAAATAGAGAAATAACACTGAGAAATGAGAGAATGAGATGTTGATTTCAGCAGCGGCGTGATGCTTCGAAAGGAGTCGCGTTCCAAGTCGGAGTCGCAGAAGCAGCACTCGCCCAGCTTCGACGATGGTCAGTCAAATCATTTACTCTGCTTACCTAGAAATTGCCGATTATTACTACGAGTTTATTGACATTCTTAGAGGTAATTGTTGAGATTCAAAGGGAAAATGGTGGAGAATAGATTGATGGTTCTTACTAACTTCACTGAAGTTGCAAAATTTCTGTATCTGGGGGCTATTTTTAAAAAGAATGAACGACATTCACTAATCAACCCTGAAAATCTTATCTCTTCGCAGACGCTGCAATAATTTTCAAAGACATTTTTATGCACATAATTCTTTTTCTAATGCGTCTTGCTATGATCATAAGTTTACAGTATCTTCTCTTTTCTCTTACTTTCTCATATATTTTTGTTGATGCTGAACTTCAAGGAAACCCCTTCTGATAAAATAATCAGATTCGATTCGGTTCGATCAAAAAATCGCAACAGATTTCGATCAGCGCATCTGGAATTTATACTTTGTATCACTTTCTTTCGGCTTTTTCGTTTGGTATCAAAAGATTCAGAGAAAAAGAGGCGTGACGCTGAACTCTGGGTAGAGAGGGAAAGAGTATCAAAAGTCGGCTCATCGTAAATCTCACCCAATTCAACAAATGATAGACCTCGGACTTTTCAAACTCGCGGGTGCCCATATGAACCAGATAGCATGTCTTATTGAGAGAAAAAGATAATGTCTTCCTCTTTTCGTTTCTCGAAAAGGCACTAGTCCGTTCATGCGGCACCCGCGGGTTTTAAAAATTTGTAAGTCTGACGGCAAATGAACCCTTGCAAATATTGGGTGAGGTTTACAGTCAGTCCAAACAGATCGCAGAGGGAATGAATAAAGAGGGGCGCGCAGAGCTCTCAAGTGATTTCGGCAGGGGGAGAAATAGAAAGGAAATGAAGAGGGGGAAAAGAAAAAGAGCAAAGGATATTTCTTTATCTTCTTCTGCTTTATCTTTCTTGTTGCGCGGCGCCGTGCAGCGTCTATTTACTCCACTCTTTCTCTATCTTTCTCTGCAGAACCATAGATTTATTGGAAATTTATTCTAATTTATGCGACTATTCAAGCTACAGTAATCCGATCTTGGGTTTTGCGAGAAGAATTAGAAGCATATGCTCTCGCGCCGCTATGACAAAAGCGGACGGCGCAGGAGATCCGTCAAATTTGTCGTTGGTAACGAATCTGAAACATTTTGAATCGCTAACAAAGTTTTGAAGAAATTAGATCTGACTGCCTCCAATTTTTTTGGAAAGAAAACGAAAAATTATAGAACTTTAAGACAGACTTTCAGAGTTTTGAAAATTTCATTATTTCTTGGTTTTAGCGGAATCGAAACTCGAAGCAGAATACATCCGTCGTTTCCTCGGTCAGCTAAGTCCGCTCGAAGAATCGCGACTTTGCGAGCTAAAATACGGGCTGCAGGCGCATCACAAGGTAATTTTTTAGACTATTTTATGCAGATTGTAGAAAAGATGATTTTCTTTAAATTATTGAAGAAGTGAAGAATGAAAGTTGCTCAATTTTTTCCTTTCAAAACGAATGAAAATTACCTGAGAACATGTTCAGGGAAAACTACCAAACGATGCTCATCTGCTACGTTTCCTACGCGCTCGTGATTTCGACGTGGCCAAAGCCAAGGAGATGGTTCTCTCTTCCCTGCTATGGAGAAAACAGCACAATGTCGACAAAATTCTGGAGGTAGCCTTTTCTCAATAAATATTTTTTAAAAAAACTGCAAATGAATCTATCAACTTTCAAATTTTTCCTGAATTTATTCATTTTAAACTAAAAACACTCCAGGATTGGACTCCGCCTTCCATAATGACCCAATTCTTCCCTGGGTGCTGGCATCAGAGTGACAAGGTATTTCGTCTTTCAAGATTTTAACTGAAAATAAATTTCCAAATTTCAGGAGGGCCGTCCCCTGTTTATCCTGCGTTTGGGAAACCTCGACATCAAGGGCATTCTGCGCTCGTGCGGACTGGAGAACGTCGTCAAATTCACACTGTCCATTTGCGAACAGGGACTCATGAAAACGGCTGAGGCCACGAAGCTGCTGGGTGTGCCGATCAGGTTGAAATTTCATTAGAAACCTCAAATATTTTTCTATCATGATTTATTTTTTTCTTATTTTGGAGAAAGGTACTCGTTTTTCAAGATCATGATTTCAGCACATGGACTCTGCTAGTCGATCTGGAAGGCCTCTCGATGAGACATTTGTGGAGACCGGGAGTGCAGTGTCTGCTCAGGATCATTGAAATTGTTGAGGTGAGATGTTTTCTAATAGAACCTGATGATGATTAGTCCTTTTCTGCGAACGTGGTTTTTATCAGAATTATGATTTCTCTCAAAACATTAGCACCTATTTTCAGAAGAACTATCCCGAAACGATGGGTCAGGTTCTGATTGTGCGTGCGCCGCGCGTGTTCCCCGTTTTGTGGACGCTCATTTCCCCGTTCATCGACGAGAACACGAGAAAGAAGTTCATGATCCACAGCGGCGATTGGAAGGAGGAAATCGGCAAATACATCGACAATCAGTACATTCCGGACTTCTTGGGTGAGTTTTTTCCTACTTTTATTTGAACCAGAAGAACATTTCGGTAAAATGCTGTCTTGTATGAAAGATGCTAATTCATTATCTGAATTGGGAAAAGTTATGAACGACTCCAATTTCTTTTTTGAGAATCAGCTTTTAATTTTTGCCATTTGATTACAAGACTTGAAAAAAATAAATTTATGAATTTCAGGCGGCACCTGCCTGTTGAATTGCGGTCCTGGGGGTCACGTGCCAAAGTCGACGTACCGTCCGATCGAGGAATTCAACCCGGACGATGTCGACGTCCTCAGCTCCACCTACACTACAGCTGGGTTCTCGAGAGGGTATCCGGTTGAGGTGAGGAAATATTCGTTTTTCCTACATTTTGCTAATTCATATAGATTTGCGAGGTTTCGTCGTTTTTACTCTTCACTTTGATCATGAACTTACAATTTTGAAAATACAAATTTTGTAAAAATTTCAGGTGGCCGTTCAAGTGACCACTGCAGGCTGCGTACTCACGTGGGATTTCGACATTCTCAAGCACGAGTGTGAATTCACCGTCTATTATTCTGCAAAGGTAAGTGATAAATTTCTGGACTTTCACCCAATTTTCCACAAAATTCTTATTTTCTTAAAAACGTTTTTACACTTTTAAGGATTTTTTTTTCAAAATGATGAATTTTGCAGAAAATCAACGAATCAGTCGTGCCCCATTC
This sequence comes from Diploscapter coronatus, assembly GCA_964036155.1. NCBI lineage: Eukaryota > Metazoa > Nematoda > Chromadorea > Rhabditida > Rhabditidae > Diploscapter > Diploscapter coronatus. Next base: position 43,197,564 of record OZ038423.1, read on the forward strand.
TCCGACGATGCTAAACCCGGTTGAAATGGTAACTCAGGCGATCGCCTCCACCCACCCTCTGCCAACACTGGCCGCAGACCCGACTCTCGTGCTCGGCCCAGACTTGACTATCGAAGAGAAACCCGTCATTTTCCAAGAGGGAGACTCCATGCAGGTTTGAAATTAACATGTGTCATACATATGCTAATTCTTGCTCGAAATAAAGCATAGTAATTTTGTCAAGTTTGAAGAAGAGTAGAAAATCTCTGTAGTAGAATTTAGCTATTCTTATATTACATATTGATTTTTGTTCGAGAAGAAACATAATGAATTTTGATAGAGTGATGAAATGTAAAGATGACTATTGCTGTATCAAATCAGAAAATTTAATAGCTTTCTTCGGAATATGATTTTTGCTCAAGTCGATGAATTTAGGGCTCTCACTACTGTCAACGAGTCGGTTGGTACGTTCTGCAGTGGAGAATTCCGGAGGTATGAATTCAAATTTACTCATTTTCATGAAAATTATCCATGAGAAAATGGAACATTCATTTAAAGAAAAATTCAATACATCCATCTGAAAATCTGCTTACAAATTGGCAATGTTTTTAGGTTGCCGCTCAACATCAGTCTGCATTCGACTTCACGATTTCCCAGCCGCGCGGCAAAATAATGTACTACACGGAACTGCTGAATTCATCGGACTTTCGGTAATTTAACAATTATTTCGAATTTTATGACATAAAATCAAATATTTAGATTTTTCGAAGATACTATGTAAGTAATGAATAAGAATAAGATTATTTTCAAGCAGCAATTTCTAAAGGAATGATTTTGGGTTATCCATGGATGTTCAAGTTTGTCTCAAACCATGAGCACTAAATTTTCAAATTATCACGATAGAGGAATGCTTTTAACGAACTCCTCTGCATAAAATCAGAGAAAACCAAGAAAACACTGTTAACGTACAAAAAGCGGTTATTCGAGCATAGAGGTGCATGCAGCCGACTGAAACTTTCTTTCATCACTCTGGCGAAATAGCGCGCCTAATGAAGAGAGTTCGACTATTTCCTCTGTATCCCCTAGCCCTGATAACCGGTTTTTTCGTGTTATTAATAAAATGAGTTTTTCAGTGGGTCGGTAGCGTCGCTCGAGTCGTGCCGCAGCTCGTTCTCGTCGATCGCTCAAGCGACCAGCGCCCCACCCACTCCGGGTTCCATTCCCAGGGAGGCCACTAACAGCAATAACTGTAAGCCATCTCCTAGACAATAGCGCAGCAATTCACAACAGTCTTCCAAATGATTCAGGTTAGACGACTCTGGAAAATTTTCGACAAACATATTTTGGGTTAAATTTACATTGCAGAAAGTAAATGAAATAAGCTAAAACTTCATTTTATGCATATTTTGTTACTGCAATTCCTGCAATGCAAAGTCTCGCTGATTTTTCATTGCTTTTCGTTATGGTTTTTAAAGTTAGAAATTTTCCCGCATCCAGATTTAATCATATTTTCGTTTATTTTTCATTTATTATTCTAGGGTTTTCAAAATGCAGTTTATTTTCTGACTTACAAGGGGTAGCACATATTGAAGTTTCTCTTTAAGTGAGTTATTTTGTGGGAAAATTTTACTCGAGGGCCGGAATAATTGGAAAACTACTTGTATTCTATCCATTTTTCATCTAAAATTTCTGCTTAAAAGTAAGATTTTCAAGTGTTATCTTGTGGATTTTCAAAATCCGATCATCATAACTCACTTGTCCTTCTTTCCGACTGGTAATATTTATCAGTCATCTACTCATTTTTCACTCAATAACTCATTTGTTTTATTTGGGAAAATACTTGTGGAAATTTCAAACTGGACAAAAATTTTCATTCAATCACGGTACATTTTATGCCACAAATCTGCTAGAATGCATTGAATTTGCAGCTTTTATTCCCGAAATGAAAAACTCAAAAATAAGTGATGATCTTTCATGTGTATTTCGATCATGGAAATGTTTTGTTTAACTCGACAAAAACCTTGACATTTTTTTTATTGTGAAAACAGATGACAAAGTCTTTTGTCGACTGGACTTTTATCCTCTCCTGTAAAATCATTTAGTTTATTCGTTGGAAGCTTTCACTCAAAAATGCCATTCATTCATCTAACGTGGTGTGTATTTTTGGTTTATTCACTCCTTGAAAATTTAGTCATGAATGTGTTCGTTTTATCAAAGACTTGACTGATTTCTTGAAACGTTGTGATATTTTCATTCGATTGGGGCTACAAACAGTAGATTTGATTTGAAGACAGGAAAATCGAGTTAAAAAATCTGAGGGTAATTTTGAAATATCGATTTTCTAAAAATATGAAATTTGGTTATCAATAGGATATAAATTGTGAAGAATTTTCAGAAATATCTTAACGATACTCAAATTTTTACTAATTATTTCTATAATCCTTGACAACTAATTCATTACCTAACTCTGTAAATCGCATTGATACTTTGCCGTAGCTTTCCATTTCGTATGTTGTTATTCATTTTTATTTCATATTCGATTCTTAGTGCAATTTCTTCAGCTTCACAGAATTTCCACAGGATTTTCTATTTGAAGCCTTAGAAAGCGAGAAATAATCCATATTTTATCTAAAAATCTATTATTTATTGATTCTATCAACTTTTTACCAAATTTGTCGATAATTTTATTTGTGAGATCAAATGATCTATAAATTTGAGGATAAAGATTTCTATGGATACTGTATTCTGTTGAAAAATGACTTGTTTGAAATGCAAAGTGTGAATCTTTTCATTTCATTATTTAAAAAAAAAATTGAGAGAAAATTTAATTCATACAGTGATAGTTATATCTTTCGTCGATCTTGTTTCATAAAAACTTATTTTCATGTTGATCTTCATGGATTTCAACAAATTGAATACATTTTTGAAGTTTCACCAAATTAGCGTACATTTCTTTTAGTGAAATTTCATGGTTTTGGCATTTTCAGCCAATTTCATTACTCGTTTGGCCTGTAGCAAGGACGACTAGGATGAATGTCCCTCGAGTGACGCAGTCCGACAAGACGGAGGAAGAGCTGAGTGCCGAAGAGACTGTAGACAGGGAGAGAAAAATCATGACGAAGAGGAGCAAACACAACAATCCGCAAATCCTCTCACCATCACAGGTCGGTTTGGAAGCGAGAAAAATGGGCCCATTGTAGCTATCACTTACTTGTGTTCCGCCTGTTATGTATTGTCGTGATTCATTTTGGTCGGCAACTAATTGGAAGCGGAATGGGAATTGCCTAACGATACTCCCGATCATCTCTCTGCATCACTCGATCACAGGCTCATCTTCCCAGAAAAATAAATTGCTGCCTGAAGTTATCACCGCTTTATTCCAAAGCTAGACTTCATAACAAGGATAAGTGCATCAACACAGCTATAAAATAAACTTAAAACGCATTGATCAGACAACTTGAATTACAAATTGTACAATTATGTGAAATGAATGAAGATCAAAGATGTATGAAGTTATGTGTAAGAAATGCTAAACTTTATCTTACAAAAATTAACAAACCATTATTGAAGCTGCAAAAGCCGAAAAAATCATGAAGATCCCAATTCTATTGGTTTGGCATAGAATATTGCCTGTGAAAGACATGTGAATTTCGAATAAAGCAGGTGAGTTACAAAAGCAAAATACAAATTGAATTGGGCTGAAGTAGGCAAAAATACATTTTAAATTGAAATCAAGGGTTAGAAGCACGCGGAACCAGGACATTTTCAAAATGAGTCGGGTTGGTTTGTGCTCAGTTGTTAAGGGTTACGGTAATCAACAAATACGAAACTAGTTTGAAGTTTGAAGATTTTGCTTCCCCGTATATCAGGAACTAACCATCAACCCAAATTATGCAAACCCAATCTGACTAGAGCAAAACTATTCTTATTTCACAGTACCCAAAGTTATGGTATTGCAGAGAGCGATGCAAAAAACCGTTGAATCAAATCAAATTAGAGACATAAATTAGTTCACGCTCAAAAAACATGAAATGATATTTTCATATGAAGACATTTGAACCTCCAATATTTTTTTGAATCAATGATAAAATAACTCGAATAATTTTGAATAACAACAATAAGTGCTAACTACTCACAGGAACAATAATTCTTCAGATTTCCAAAATCAACTGGCGAAAATAAATAAGAGGAAAAAAGAACAGAATAAACAACAACAAAAGTACTTATCACTGCAGAGATGATTCTTCGAATTTCCAGGATTCAATCGACATTTCTGAATTGGGCCTGTTTGCTTCCGCGAGGACTCAGATATCCACGAAGTCGGCCGACTCCGAGGAATTGTTGATTCGGCCGCCACGGAATTCGCCTAGTGCAGTGATCGTAGGCGGGGCAGTACTGAAAACGGGTATTTTTAAAGTTTATTTTTTCATTTATCAAATTTTATCAGATTAACAAATTCTTAATAAATTTCATCATGCGAGAGTCTATTTAAAACTCACTGAATTCAATAGTTTCTTATTGACTACGGTATTTCAGAAATAAAAGGACTGAAATAGAGTTATTAAAAATCCCAATTTATTTATATATACCCGGAAGTTCAATATAAACGAATATAATAGAGATGAAAATGGAATTAATTCCAGGATTATAGCATGGAGTCATGCGAACATGTTAAAGCAAAGCTTATCTTCACATGCTTTTGTGGATTAAGTTTATCTCCTTTCAAAAACCGACAATCATATGCGTAACGTCTACCAAACTTGTATAATTTTCTCGTTCTAGTTTTTGTTGTTATTCACAAGGAAAACGAAGGAGAAATAATTTTGCAAATGGTGCATATTTTGTATCAATTAAATTATGCAGCTGGATTTTGTTTTCTTCAAATTTCTAGTTTCAATTGCTAATCAAGATATTAAAAATTTAAAGGTTGAAACTCAAATTTTATATTTGCTAAAATTGAAGAATAAAAAATTCACTTTTCAAATCAGGTAAATCCTTAATACGACTTCTAACCCTCGTTTGTTTTGATCATTTTTCTCGAATTGTAGGTTCAAAAAGTGATCACTTTCTTTTCCTAATTACCCACGTGTCATTTGTAGTTTCATTTTTGATTTCCCTTTATTCTCCTGTCCTCCCTCACAAAGTTGCAGCTTTTCATTGGAATGACGCATTCGCTTTGAATGGGTGGATATCAAAGCTAAGCGCGTGTTTTTTCCCGAGTTCATGAGTTATTTGCCCTTTTTAGACAAACTATCAGTCTCGTGAGGTGAAATATCAAACAGGCACGTGATGCAAAGTAAAGAAACACAGAAATCTCCTAGCTCAATGCTAAATGATGCTAATGCAAAACGGGCTGGGATGAATTGTCAAAGATACGAATTGCGTACGTGCTAACTACTGTCTATTCTGACTTGTAAAGGGGGGATTTGCTAAGTTCCATTGTGTCTAATTACGTAATCCCATTTATTTATCTGCAAAATCGAGAAAAAACTCCGATTTACATTTTCTGATTTTGGTTACTGTTGAGGGGTGACGAAAGTGCGGCCACGCTATTTTGCATAGGCATGATTTTCCGTGACTAATGGAAAATATTTTCTCTGCATCTACTCCAAGCAAATTAGATGAAATGCCTCTTTTCTTTTTTGATTAATGTTATCCAGATTAGGTTAAAAAATGATTACGAAAATTTCGCTGAAGTAATAATGATTTTGAAAAAAATTTGCGAAAATTCTAGGAAGTTTGAAAAATGCAAAATTTTTATCCTAATGTTTGCTCAAATTTCCACTTCCTCACATTGCACCCGTACTTTTTCAATGTTTGGAAGATACAAAGTCGCTAATAACCTTTAAATTCAATGGTGGGAATAGTTGTTCTAAATGCAGTAATTTGAAGATCACATTTATTAATGAACATTAGAAAAATTAGGTTTTACAAAGATTATGTTCTGCGAGTAAATTATTGCAAAATAGCTAGTCATCGCTACCTCATTAATTATGCAATAGAGAAATGAATTTCTGTATTTTGCAGGATTCATGTCCAATTTTCATTTATTTTGGGTTTGGATAAATTTTAAAAATGCTACTGCAATAGGAAATTAAACTTTTCAATTCTTGCTGTTGTGCCTTCTACGCTAAAGTCGAAAATCTTCCTACGCATTTCGTTTTTTCGTACTTCCGTGTTTTCGCAGACATTGTCTATTAAACTTATTTGAAGACTGAATTGCACCGCAATTTTCAATTTGCGGAATTTCGGAGAATTTCTAATTTTACAGAAGAAATATTGTGAAATGATCACTTTCTTGAACCTTTATCAGAAGAGATCTTAATTTTACTTAAATACTCACGAAGAACATAAACAGTGTTAATAACAGATCTCGCTTAAAATTGGTGGGTAAATCAATTCGAGCACGTTAGTTATGAATACCATGTTGAAAAGTGCCCACCATGCTTCTTGTTTTTAGAATTTTCTATCAAAGTTTGCTTCTTTCTTTACTTTACAAAATTTCAAATACGAAATCAGCTTAAATCCTAAGACAACCATTAGCATTGTCATTATTCGCTGCAGTAAAGAGTAAGAAAGAAAACTTCGAAACCAATTCCTGGAATCAGGATGCACGATGGACACTTTTCAACATGATATTCATAATTAGCGTACTCGAATTGGTTTACCCACCAATTTTGAGCGAGATTTGGTATTAGCGCAGTTTACGGTTCCTTGTCCGCATTCACAGATGCCGATCAACAATATTTTGCCGACCGGCAGTTTTTCTACTGAGTAACCAAAATTGAGGAAATATATAATTATAGCTGCAAGAATGCTTAGCTTTTTATAACTTAATCATCAAAAACAAGTTCCTGACTTTGCATAACTAACATAAATTTAGAGCTATATAATATCGCTGAGTTTGTAGAAATGGTAATTTTTGAACTCAGCGATAAAAATCAAATTACCTAAGATTATGCAATGCACTTAGATTATATGCGTAGACTGAAACCAGTACAACTTAGCATACGTAATAATTATATGAGGCTTTATAGATGATTTGTAAATTATGAGAATTGGACGGAAGTAATGATGATTGAGTAAATGTAAATTATCATTTGCAGAAAATTATTGCGAATGATCTTATCGCGAATATCAACCTACTATCTATTTTTAGAAGATTATTAGTACTATAATTATTTAGACTCTTAAATTGTAGTCTTTGTTTTTAAAATCGCAAAAATTCAATCTAATTGATATCAGATGGACGAAATCATCTTTAGGGAAAATCTAAGCTAATGCATCTTCCTTCTTGAACCCATTTTCTAATAAGTCTTAATTTATCCCGAGTTACTATTAATTACCATACAGAATAATAATTGAAAATATTTTTAATTAGAAATACAATATCTACTATCTAAATTAGCCTTACGCTATCATCCATATCTGCTCGTTTCCGGGTACATTCCGCATAGAGACAAGTTATGCTGTACGAGTCTGCATAAGCATAGGTCCCATCCAGCAAGCTCGAAAGTCGAAACTCCACTCGAACTGTAATCATATTCATCGGTGTTTTAACTTAAACTCAGTATTAACTTTTACCCAGGTTTCAAATGTTAGTAATCGTAAAAAAAAAAAGTTTAAAAGAAACAGAAGGATAATTAAACTGTATTTGGTTGATTTTGTTTTTTTTTTTAAATATATGAAATGGAGAAATCAGGTCATTTCTAAGTCGTTCAAAATGTTTATGGACCCAAAAATTTGTAAATGATATTTTAATTCGATGACAAATTATTTCGTAAATTAGTACCTGGGTTCATATCCATGTAAATCGCGACGTCATTTTTGAATGGGCACCTAAATTTAGAGTATTCTGAGAATGTTAAGGGTGAATTGGTACAATTTAAGATGGATTCAATTGAAAGAGGTAGGAACTGACTCACAAATCATTCCAAGGAAATTACATTCTTTTTGATAAACATAAAGATTCAATTCCAGTTATGGACTTTGTATTTTGGATAAATGGTAGTTTTGACGATAAAAACGAGAACATCTTTGATCAATTATCCAAGCCAAATTACTCTGATCTTCCATTATTAGAAAAAAAATTACCCCCCAAAGATGAACGCATTTGATTCTGCAGGCTCCTCTCCTCTCGCCAGAATATGGCAATTGAATGGAAGATTTGAAGTACGAACGCCGTATGATGGCGCTAAAATTGAACGAATTTCAATACATGCAATATTGAATACTGTAAACATAAGATAGCTGCGTAAAAGGCATGTTTTTGCGCTCAGACATAGAATTTGTGCATTCCCAAGGCTATTTTAGAAATTTCCCATACAATTTTGCGCAGTCTTTTCTAAGGAATTTGCATTAGACAGTTGATTTTCCAATTTAGCCTTTTTTTTTTAACTTATACCACCAAGATAAGTCGTGATTTTTTTTCTAAATTTCGAAAATCTTACGACTAGTGCTGGTCATTCTGAGGAAGATTTGTCTATCTGGTTCCGTAAATTTGATTTCGTCATCCGAGGAGTACCACAGAGGGGAAGAGCAATTTTTCTCATCCTCCAAAATATCGTAACACACATCCAGGACTATTTCATGGGGGTGCTAAATAATTTCTTTTGGAAACTATAAAGGTTAGGATATTTTTGCAGAATAAATTACATTATGACATCGATGCACGCGGAATAATATGAATCATTCTCGAAACTCCTAGCAATTTTATGGTATCCATGCCACTATTTCTCGACGCTACTTTTTCACAATATCGCAAAATATTCAAACAGAAGTGCTTACTGTTTTAGCTAAGGCAGTCTGTTTGTTAAATATCAGGACGAATGGTAGCAAATTCCGTATTATCGAACCGTAATTGTGAAGCGAAGTCATGTTTGTGGGTCTGAATTTGATAAATTATGAAATTTGCGGAAAGTGTTGGCGTTTCCAACGTTTCACTTTGCAAATGCGATTTTTGAGATACGTAATAACAAAATTGAACTTTCGGTCTCGAAACGACACACTAAGGATAAGGAAAAATAACTCCTGCCTTATCCGGCAAAGACTTTTGAAAGTTCAATTTCGTAAAATCACAAACTCTTTCTGGGAAGAAGGAAATCACGTTATATAAAATTGAAGAAAGATGTTCGGAATAAGTCTTTGCGATTTGTGTCGAACATAGGGAAAATGAAGAGAAGAATGGGAAAGGATTGGCAAGGCTACCGTAACCCGTTAACAAATAGAGAATTACAGAGAAGCGAGAGTTCCTTTTCATAGATACTGGGAAGGGAAAGCGAACACCTTTGCTAACGCACGTTTCTCGATATTCATTTTTCCCAATATTTTTACTTCAAGAGCAATATTCTTTAATTTACTACAATATTTAGAACCATATTGGTTTATGTCCAGCATTACGAGAAAGATGAAACTGAAAATAGCACGGAGAGGTTGAAATTAACAAAGCTCATAATTGCAACTTATTATCTTATCTCTCATAGAACTTAAGCAATTTCAAACTGCAGAAATAATGAATATTTAGGAAGCAGAACAGTTAGTTTAAAGAATCACTTGTCCATTAATTCGCACGAAAAATACGTCCTTCCGTGCGGGAAATGAGTAATTCTATAGATAAAGAAGTAACTATCCGAGATGGCACATAATTAGCAGTTTGCGTGGGGCAAAGTTGGCGATAAATGTTCGAAGCCGAAATTAGTGGCAATTATATCGTGAAGATATGAAGCTAAATGCAGAATAAGAACATGCAAAATTCAGTGAATTCAGAGAACGCTCACTTTTCAATATTTTTCGAGAGCATTCCTGAACGATTTCATATAATTTGAGCGTCAAAAATTTGAAGATGGGGTTATTTTTCATTCTAGATATGCCCAAACAAAATAGTTAATTTTGCATAATAAATAATAAGCTCAAGGTGAATTTTATCGAAATTTTAATGCATAAAGAATGTCCTTTTGCACAAGGAGGAAGATAACAACAAAATTGAAATCTTTCAAACAAAGAAAGTAGGTTTCTATCTTTGATTTTCTGATTTTTAAATCAGGGATGATCGAGGATTTATTTTCTTATGGTTTACGAGACAAGGACAAATTCTTGTCAACTTTTTCAGTAACATATGAAATGTTCCAAAATATAGTAATCCAAAGTTCTGATTTCTAAACTATCTCTGATTTGATTTTTCTAAGTCTACTTCAATTCCGAATTTCTAAGTGTTAGTAAAATCGCTTCCTTATTTGGAAAAAAAACGATTCACGAATTCATGACACTAACTGATATCAATGTCCTACTTTGACAACGATCAGTGTTAGTGTTAATGTTAGGATGTAAATGTATAAACGATTGCTGAAGTTTCACCTCTGTTTAGAAAAGAAAGCATTGCTAATTCTTGGAATTGGAGACAATTTTCAGAACGACTGGTTTATCAGTCCTTTCTGATAACTAAACTTGGAAGCAAAATGTGGGGAGATTGTTGAATGAGCAAGGAAATCGGATAAGGCGGGAAATAAACGGATTAGGCATAAAATTCAAGAGCCATAAATGAAATGCACATTTCCGGTCAAGTCGTAATAGCTTGCGATAATTCAAAAAGCAAAACTATTTACTTGTTCAAGGAATTTTGCATCTTAAAGATTAACATACATTTTTACTTTACTATTTCTTTTAGTCATAGGTAAGAAAGTTCTGTCATGTTCGAGTTTCTCGTTCAAGTATACCTCAATAATTATTCAAATGAAACTCGACTATTCGCACAGATCATCAGGATTAAGTATATCTCAATAACTTCATCCGAGTCGTTCTTCATTTTCTGAAGAATAAGGAAAATTTTTTTAAAAATGTGACAAAACTTTCTTATCATTTTATTACAAAAAAAATATTGACGAAAGAATAACTTAAAAATGCAAAAAATTAAATGACCCAACAAATCTGCAAAGTTCTTTGATTTCCAAGTAATAAAACAACTTATGCATAAATATTATTGAAAGCAGACCGCGTTAATGCTTAAATTAGATTTTAATAAGTGTGAATTGGTAATTCAGAAGGTGAGTCTGCTTAGCGCTTATATGCTGAAAGTAGGAATCCAATTGCTTAAATTCTCGCTGTGTTCCCTTTTCTGCCCTTTTATAGCTGCAAACCTCGAAAATCAAAAATCAGAACTTTATCGCTGATGAATTTTCTGCGCGCTTGAAAAATAAGCAACTTTTTGCTGAATAGAATAGGATTACGGTAGATGGATAACAAGATTTCTTTTTGTGTTTGTATCTATCAAATTACATTTCTTCTCTTGTCAAAGTTCTCTATCCTCTAATGTTAGATGTTATTGTAATTGGCAAAAATATGAAGTTTCGAATCTTTGCAATTTTTTCAAAGGGCTATGATTTTGTGACTAATTTGTAGTCATGAACGGTACAAATTTTTGGCAATAACAACTCATTAAAATTGAAAATTGAGCAAAACAAACAAATTAAAATACAAATACGACTTTTTTGGTAGAGGCGAAATTGTTGCAAAGCTTAAAGATTCTGCAGGAAAATTGGATAACAAGTGACACCAAACTGCAGGCGAAGAGCATTGAAAAATTACACGTTCCACTCTCGAAGAGTTCAAATGATATTTGATGTCTGTTGCGTTAGGCGAAAGACCTCGAATATCCGAACAAAAATAGGGAAGTCGAGACAATGGAATTAGGGAAAATATGGGGGATACACCGTAAATAGTCATGGTGACTGGAATATAATCTATTTTTCCCTATCTCTCATAAAAATAAGAACTAAATTGTTCTGTTGAAGTTGATGCATTATGAACATGAAAATGTTCAAGATTCGTATCATCCTTTTGTCCCTGCAAATTATGCCCTGCATAACATCCAATGAATCAGTAGAAAAGAAATTCGAAGAATTTAAAAACAAAACAAAAGACCATTTTGGATTTCGAATTTGGCTGCTTATGTCGGCAAACATCGACTTTTATCACTAATAGAACATATCAAAATACAAAGGGATCTATGAGAATTTGGCAGGGTTTATCGCGATAAAAGACGAAACATCTGGAACGATAATAGACAAATTCCCTAATTCGTTCACTATAAATAATGCAATTCTCGTTTAAAACATGAGGGATTGAGTTAAATCTGCGAAATCGCGAAATATGACGTTCGAAAACCCGATATAATCCGTGTCGGCGGAAGTCGCCCTTTCTTTGAAGTATAATCAATTCTTAATATAATGATGGAAAATAAGTTCTGCTAGGATGTGTTTTAGACGTTGTTCGCTCTGGACGAACATTGAAAAATAGTGTTGTCCGGCATGAGAGCGCAAAGAAACACTGTTCGTTGCGTTCTCTTGCAGAACAACGCTATTTTCCAACGTTCATCCTGGAGCGAATAAGGTCTGAAAGCGCCCTTACACCTTCAACTTATTCATTTTTCAGGATCATTCAGAAGTCAACTAAAAATTACTAAAGAAATATACTATTTGCGATTACCGATAGTCTAAAAATTGATTCAGACTTTGAGTTATTTTCTAACTTTACCAAGAGATAAAAAACTGTGTATAGCAGAATCTATTCAGAAACACAATACCTTTCACATTTTATTTTGTGGCATTTTCCGCATACCTAATTTTCAGCACATGTACACAATACACACAAATCGCTTTAAATATCGCGATTGAAACAAGATTTAAACACATGGAAGGTGAGGTTACTCATAGACATTTCGAAAGAGATTTTTACGGGGAAAAACTCATTTTACTACACTGTTTTGTCGAGTCTATTCGAGTGCGCCGAGCCTCGGATGGAAGCCCTAGAAATTATGGAAAATTGGGTGTTTGACCTGCGAAATGGCAGCAGGGAAGATAGAAAAATGCGCAGTCTCTCAAAATTCATCTTCAAACTCATTATACGAATTTAATAGACTGAAAATAAATCGAGCATTACGGTAGTCGAAAAAATGCGATAGGTATAATTGTAATGAGAAGTAGAAGGAAACAAAAATTAAATGAGAACCTGCAAAATCTACTTCTTTATTTCATTAGTTACATTTTGCACACAAAAGGAGGTTGTTGTGATTACGGTGGAACGAGAAAAACCTTGTGACGAAGGTTCTTTGCATATTCAGAATTGTATCCGATTTATGATCATTACGTGAATTTGTTGACTTCTTGAATAATTTAACTTCGTTTTATTTAATCATCATCATAGAAATATTCCTATTCCTGGATGCTAAATTCCTTACAATTTCACGTCGTCTGCAAGTAGCCATACCCTAATTTCAAGAGTAATTTGAAAATTAATACTTTGACTGCAATTCGCTTACAAGTTGCCCGCAATTCATGCACAATATTGCGTGTTATCTTTCACTCTGCAGTCTGTTAGAGCTACTGGTTCTGATTAGAAATGACTGTTTGCAGTGTTAATTGCAAAGAGAGTCCTGAGAAAGCGACGAGAATGTTTTACGAGGTAAAAGAGTAAGATTGAAAAGAAAGATTTACGATTGGCTCATTTTCCCTTGTAAAAATGGCAACTCTTTTGTCGTGGCAACCGAAGATCGATTGATTTTCCTGTAAAATTCCGGATTTTCGATGTGGCTTCCCCGGTTGAATCGGTAGAATAATCATTTTTCGAATTTTTAAACTTCCTCTAGAAATAAATTGCATGTTTCCGAAGAAGTAACATTGTAGTTGACTGATTTTTTAAAAATAATTTTAAATATTTTAAGGTGCGACTGGGCTCTGCTCATCATTGGGCTCGTTTTATTCATTCTTTCAATAATTATCATCGCTGGTTTCCCTTCTTTGTATGCTACAATTGTCAAACATGTAAATTTTCAAGATTAGAATAATTCAAAGCACCACGAATTCCAGACGCTAACACTCCGTCAGTATGAAGATTATTCCCTGTCATTTGGAACATTCGTTTTTGCGAACCCGGCCATGACAAACGTCATGAATTTCTACTTCTTCAACGTCACGAACCCAGATGAAGTGATGTATTACGGTGCTAAGCCACAGCTTGTTGAAGTCGGGCCTTTCGCTGTACAGTCAGTTGAATTCGATGAAAATTTCATAAAATTACCTTCCTAAAGAGCTGATCTTCACGAATTTTTCATGATAAGATTCAATAATCTATTATCATAACTGAGAAATTTGAAAAGTTGTAATTTCAATTGCGATAAAAGAACTAGAATAGTTGTTCATTGAAAAAATTAGTCATTCTTATTGTTCATCTCGAATTGTACAAATTCTATGATTTTTACAGTCGGCTACAAATTCATTTTTAAAGTATAATCCTTTCTGCAATTCGGTTTGTACTTTTCTCTTCCTTTGACTTTCTTCCTTATCACAGCCTGATTGCCAATCATTCGAAATGCCTGCAGCGCGTAAATTATCGATATCTGCCGAGAAATTGGAAACCGGAAAATAGGCTACAAGACGATTAAGGTTTAAAAAAAAATTATATAGAATCTGAATAGCAATATCTCCCAAAAATTTATAACTCTACATAATTTGTATAGCTTATTTCGGAAAATGTATTTAGTTTCAATATTTCAGAGAATCCGAGCATAAGAAGTACATCAAAACGAACGAAGACGGCACTGCAATGTTCTACGAGAATTACAAAATGTACAACATCAGGCAGGATTTGTCCTGCGATGTCTGTAACTGGGATGGAAATCTTATTTTCCCCAATCCGACAGGAGTGGTTAGCAGAAATGAGCAATTTTTTGTCCGAATCAACGATTTCTCAGGGCACTGCTCACTTGTTGATCGAGCCCCAATACAGGGTAACTCGAGTGGGAAAATTCATTATATCACTTGGAATTTTGCTACTCGGACAGTACACTTTTGTGTGAGTTCGATTCTTAGTTTTTTAAATAATCAAATTTCAAATTTTCAGTTCTCATCCAATTCGTGAATTTCTATTCGATGGATATGACGATTCACTCTTATCATTTGCGCATTCAAACGTAGAAACGATTAGTTTATTGCAACCATGCTATTCGTGTTAATTTTCAGTTGGTCTATGATATCAGCGGCCTGTTATTAGGGAATCGCAGTGTTATCCCTCTACCTGTACCTGCCATGGCTAAATTCGCATTTTTCTACCAAGTATGAAGAGTTATCAAAAGTAAGGACGATGATTTGAAAATTCAGTACAATAATACGCAAGACGAGAACTACTGGGTCCGAACTGGAAAGGATGATATCAATCGGGTTGGGGAGGTAAATTTATTTGAAATTTGAACACTTTTCCTATATTTTGTTTTCTCCCTACAAATAGGTTTAGACAGGAAAATTATCCTGAAAATTCTGATTCCTTTAGATCATAACTTGGGCAGATCATACCGAATTACCCGCTACATGGTGGGACGGGAGTTATGCAAGGAGTATCAGAGGAAGCGGTGCACACTTTGAAAATTGATATTTTCGGAATTTTCATAGTTCAGATACGGGAACATTCGCTCAAATGCACTTAGACGAATCCTCGAAAATTCCAATGTTCCAATCATTCCTCTGCCGATCCTTCACTGCTTCCTATTATGGAAGAGCGACGATTCATGGGATTCCTTCATACACGTGGGTCCATAAGAAATATAAAATACTATTGAAAATCCATAAACCTTTGAAAAATCATATCCCTTGGATCCCCGGATAGCTATATATATTGAAGAGTGTATTTCTTTTCAGTAATTAGAATCAGATTCTCGGCAAAAATGTCTTCTATTCGTTTAGATTTACCGTGCCCGCAGAAGAGTATGACACAACTTTAGAACTAAACGAAGGATTTCGATACAAAAATATTGAACACAGAAATTACTACCCGGATTGGCCAAATTGCCCAAGGTTGGATTGAAATTTCGGCTCCTGGTTATTATTTTTAGCTATAATTCATCTCATTGCTTGGTTGAGACACAAGTGAACTGTGATTTGCCACAGAATTACTGCAACGATTGCTGCAATGGAAGCTACATCGATGGGAATTACAGATTACCTCCCGGTATTCTACCTATGGCTTGTTATCCAGGTAGAAAAGATAGATAGAAAAATATGCAAGTATGCTAATTTTAAAAATATTTTACTCTGACTTATTCCTGAAATCGATGTTGCCTCTGTCTCTGGGCAAAGAAGGTGCGAAGCCTTCCCGTTGTCTCTGAGTTTTCTGTCCCCTTCGCTCTCTCTCCTCTTTCCACTTACAACTCGCGTCGCGCTCGCACCGACATTTTTCTCAAGAGACGGACAACACCGATCTCTGGAATAACGGAGTGTAATTTGATGTGCGTAAAACTCTGTTATAAACAACATGTTCGTACATTTCTTTCTTCAGCAACTCATAATTTAGGAAGATACGAAACAATTCCGTTTGAAACCTTCGTCTCTGCACCACATTTCGCCTATTCTCCTCCTGAAATGGTAAATTCAGTCAGAGGATTGCAGCCTGATTTGAGCAGACATATTCCACTGATCTATAATCATATTCCGGTCAGACTTCTGTTTTATCTTCCAACTTATAAGATGATTTTCAGTATAGTGGTTCAATAATCGACGTTTATTTCCGAATGCAAGCCAACTTTCCAGTTTTGACGATACCTGAAGTTTGGTATGCCAATTTTCTACGATTTAAAAAAAGAGCTATTATTTTAGGCACTTCGCCAATCAGCCGAATAAAATAATCCCGATGTTTTGGGAGGACGCTCATGTTGAATTTTCGCCACATCTTCTGACATACGTAATTTTAAATTTGTAAAGTTCGTTTCGGATCCAAAAATTTCAGATGCAAATTGCTTTTGTCGTTGTGCCAATTCTGGTAACAGTAGTTCAATGGACAATGTTCGGCGTTTCAATAATAATTCTAGCAGTTTTTGGGTTACGAATTTATCTGAAGTACAGGAAAATGAAAGCAATGGAACACCCTAAATGGATGTCGGAAGTATCGCGCGATTAGATAGATTTTAGATGGAAAATTATTATAAGTGTAGAAGAATATGAGATTTGGATTGACTTAACGCTGTACGGGTTTTCATAAGGATTGATAAATAGTTTTAACTGTCTTCGGAATTCTTCAAACAAACAAACAATCACAGAAATTTGACATGTCAGGAAAACATTAAGATAAATAGTTATTCTAACTTTTTTTTTAAACATTTTCTAATTACACTTATCTTAAAAATCTCTATGCGTATTTCATGAATAAGGAATGAATTTTCTTTTATATTCATTGTATATTGATTGGATGTTCCATGTCTAATCCTACTTTATAGGAAATTTTTTTTTTATTTCTTATCACAAATCATTAACAAACGAATTACTATGATAGAATTTATAGGAGCCAGCAAATTATCGAACGGGGAGCTGGAAAATCCTTCGATTTATCTTAAATCAATTTTAAGAAGATTTCAAAATTCAAAAATAAGAAAATTTATGGGACAACCCAGTAGTTTATACCTTATTCATTAAATCAGTAAGTGATGGTGTGATAAGGGCCTTGGACTCTTCGGGACTGCATAGTTAGCCATTTGCCTGCCACCCGTCTAACTATTCGCTTATCAAATTATCATTCTTAAATATCGACACTAGCTCTCAAATTTATTGTCTTTTACGAGCTCATAAATTTTCACAGCCTTCCCAGTCTACCATCGGTTCAATATTCTGATTCCTGTCACGACGTCTAATTCGCCGTCATTGAATTCTGAATCTCCACATCAAAATTTGCTCGTAAAGTAAGAATTGGTAATTATTAGCATGCAATATTGTTCAAAGAGCAAGAGGATTAGGCATGGAATTAAGGATGCAAAGTATGCGGAATAATCATGATAAAATTTATTATATTGTTTCGATTGAATTTTATCATTTTTATAATTAAGAGATAAAAAGTGAATAATTATGAGGTTGATCTAAAAATAACAATTACAAAAAAAATTTCAAGCACTTTTATATGCTTTTAGTTTTAAAAATTCATTGAAGATTAAATTAAATTTCCAATCAGATAGAAATGCGACGAAAAATAAGATGTCCATGCACACGTTATGAATGGATTTTGGGAACGATCGCCATACTTTGCCTAACCATTTCAATTCTTCTCTTCACGACGTTTTCTCCAATTTATGAAGCTATCGTTAAGAAGGTAAATATTTTGTAAATTAAACGACTTTCAAATAGGAAAATTTCACTATAACTCAAATTTTATATTTTACGATGCTTACAATTAAAAATGGGCTGATATCATGTCTGATATTGTTTACTTTTCATTAGATAATGAAAAACTCAGGAATTGGCATTCAAAATGTACGATGACGGAAGCCTGAGTTATTCCGGCTTTATGTTGGCGAATCCTCCGATGCACAATATCATGAACTTCTACATGTACAATGTGACGAACCCAGATGAAATCATCTACGAAGGTGCCAAACCACGGTTACTGGAAATTGGCCCTTTTGCAATTCAGTGAGAAAATTGCTTGAAAAGTAAGAAAATGAAGTATTTTCAGAGAATCAGAGCATAAGAAGTATTATCGAATGAACGACAATCAGACAGAAATGTTCTACGAGAATTACAAAATGTACAATATTCGAGAAGATCTATCTTGTGAAGCATGCAATTGGGATGGAAATCTCATTTTCCCCAATCCCACTGGAGTGGTGAGCTAAGTTTCGACAATTTGATTATTTATAGCATAATGTGAGTTTGGAAAGATAAATTTCTTGAATATAATTCCGCTAAAATCATGGACTTTATGACGCTAACATAAATAAAATAAGATTTGTTTGAAAATGTTAATAAAAGTCCGAAACTATGTGAAGCACTTGAATTTCTATAAATTGAGTAATAAACTAAATTTATGAGCGCAAAAGACGAGCATCGTCAGAAAAATAGAAAACTGGGCAGTAAAATTGAATGGTAAGAAGGAAAATGATAAATGCTTCAGGGAGCCGCTGCGGCAATGTGGAATCCTGCCTTCAAAATCACGAAAGTGGGGCATACGATTATTGCGATCGGGTTGACACTGATGGGAGAGGTCCCTTTTGTGTGAGCTATATATGAATAATAATTATTTCAAGAAGCATTATTTGAAAATGTATTCTGTTTTGATTATCACAAACCTCCAAGTTATGAATGCTATATAGAGGATCATTTTCATGAAATGAATATTTTTAAATTTAGTTTCTTTTTTGCGAAAACGTCAAGTTTTATCTATTTTCAAGCCAAACAAATTTTTATGAGTACTTCAGATCCCATACTGTCAAAGAAATTCTGTTCACTGGATATAATGATGCACTCCTTTCGGCCGCACATTCGCAGGTTGATCTTCATTTTCAAATCGAAAATCGAACAAAGCTGATAATTCAGCTAATCTATGATCTGAGCGGATATTTCAAAGGCAACAAAAGCATCATCCCAATTCCGATTCCTTCAATGCCGCTATTCGCATATTTTCAAGGGGTCAGCAGTTCCATTTCCCCTTAAAATCGAATATTTAAAAGTTTCAGTATAACAATTCCAAAGATGAACACTACTGGATAAAAACTGGAAAGGAGAACATTGATGAACTAGGAAAAGTGGTTTCCTGGGGAAATCTCAAAGAACTGCCTGAAGATTGGTGGACCACGAAAGAGGCTAGAGCTATAAATGGAAGCGGTAAATTATTTTTAAAAATATCTTCCCAAAAATTCATCCTGTCTGATTGAGTTAGTGATGTAAAGCGGTGAAATTTTTTAGATTCCGGCAGTTTCTGTAAAATGCATCTGGATGAGTCAAGTGAGATTCCGATGTTCCAAAGTTTCCAATGCCGCTCCTTCACTGCAAAATATGCGGGACAGACTGAAGTGGCGGGGATTCCCTCGTTCACGTATAAATTTAGCGACTTTATACAATTTTGAGGCAGATTTTGATTATTTTCAATTTATTCAGATTTTCTGTGCTAGAGGATGAATATGACACGACTCTAGAGAAGAATAAAGGCTTTCGGTATTCGAATATCGAAAAACGAAACTACTTCTCGGATTGGCCAAGCTGCCCGACGTAATAGTTTATCTTTTGACAAAGATTATCATTGACGTTCAGAAAGAAAAACTGCGCCTATCCGATAGATTGCTCGTTGAAAGAGAACCTATGTTGCGATACATGCAATGGAAGTTACGTGAATGGGAACTACATTTTGCCCCCAGGAATGTTCCCCCTGGTTTGTTATCCTGGTAAGACTTCTGACAAAAATCGACAAAATTTCAACATTGTAATCATGTCAAAATTTTGAAGAATTGTGCTAAATGAAAATCATGGCCTTTCATTATTATTCTCATGCCTTATCAACACATACCGTTCCGATATTAATATACCAAGTGAATAGTCGAATATATTTTAGGTAAGCTCGAACCCACCCCGTTTGCAGTGTTCTATTCCCCTCCGCACTATCTCTATTCTCCTCCAGAAGTTGTCTCAGCGGTTGTCGGAATGAACCCAGACCCAAGCCTTCATCAGCCATTCGTCTACAACCACGAACCGGTATGTGTCTTCACAAAATTTGTATTATTTCTTATTGTCGGTGAACGATCACTTGGAATCAAGTAAAAGGACGCGTTTCTTTCTCTCCCTTTGAGCCTCAAAATGCACGCACAGACAACTTCTTTATTCGGCTTTTTTTCGAGTACTTTCACTGAAATCTTTCGCCATGAGAGCTTTCTAATTATTGTCTTTTATCCATAATTAGCACAAAATTGAGAAAACGACAAAAATCAACATAAAAAGTGTCGTCAAATCGAGGGAGATACGTGGCTCACAAGAAGGGGAGAAAGAAACGCATCCCCTTTACTTTATTTCAAGTTATCGTTCATCGACAATATCAAATTTCAGTATTCCGGCACGGTAACTGAAGTATTTGTGCGACTACAAGTCAATATGCCAGTCATCACGAGCGTCGATGTACCGTGAGTTTTACTGGTCTTCATTATTTCTCGATAATTTGAGGCGTCTCTAATCATAGGAAAAAATTATAAGTAGGGACCGCCAGCCATTTTGCCAAATTCACTCTGGTACCATGTTTTCTACATTTTTCAGGGTCTGAGGTGCCCCTCTAAACATCCCCATCGAAAAAACCGCGAAAAAATACGTCACTGATGAAAAAATTGATAAAATTTAACGCGAAAAACGGAAAAATCGCTCCTTTTCGTGGACAAGGGAAAGGGGCGTGGCTTATCTGCAAAAGACACTATGCCGCTCGTTCCCCCCTTTCTTTCCCTGCCTTTGAGGATCTTTTTCTCTGCACTCTCTTCCATTCAGCATTGGCTTCTTTTATATTTTCGCGAATTATCAGGATCTCAGTCGCGGGTACTAGGATTTTTCTGATTTTTTCACCGAAGATAGACAATTGACCAACTAATCAAAATATGAAATAAAAAAATATGTACCTTTCAAAACATGCCTAGGGTGATCCAATTTAGCAAAGACAAAAAAATGGTCATTTTGAAATTAATTTTAAAAATATTTTTTGATAAAATTTCGATTTTTTCTTTTGAATATCATAATTAGGGAGTATCAAATTTTATTTTAGTCAAGTTTTCAGACGATTTCAGTGATTATTTGTCAAGATACAGTACCGCAAAGGCGAGCATCTATTATTGCCTCGGGAAAAGTTTGGCGCCGCAGGATTTTTCTAATTTTTACATATGTTGTACATTTCAACTAGGTGTACCGATTCATCAAAAAAAAATGTACCTTTTTTATAACTCGAAATATTAGCATTGCTATAATTTGACGCGCAATTGCGGACTTTTTTCGCACCCCGATCAATAAATCGATATCACCACGTGAAAGAGCGGTATCGAATTGTACAGTAGGTACCGATAAATTATTAAAAACAAAAATAAAAGAAGAGAAATTGGCGATAATCGAAAGGGTTATCGACTATGGACAATATTGAATCAAGTGAAAGGGGCGGGGCTTGGCGGTCTCTAATTATAAGCATTATTATTTTTGCATAGGAATAATATAACCTTGATCCAT
Organism: Diploscapter coronatus; assembly: GCA_964036155.1. Classification (NCBI taxonomy): domain Eukaryota; kingdom Metazoa; phylum Nematoda; class Chromadorea; order Rhabditida; family Rhabditidae; genus Diploscapter; species Diploscapter coronatus. Next base: position 43,219,532 of record OZ038423.1, read on the forward strand.
TTAAAATTTCCCGAAAAATGTTTTTTATTTTTATTTTAGCGCCTACATGCACATGCCCAACAAAGTGATCCCCCTATTTTGGGAGAATGCACACGCCACTCTGGCCGACAGCACGTATTCCAAACTCCGACTAGGATTTGTCACCGTTCCGCTGGTCGTGACGATAGTCGAATTCTCCCTGCTAGGAATCGGTCTCTTTCTAATCGCCATTCTAATTGCCATTCGTGTCTATAAACATCGAAAAAGCAAACATACACAAAGGAATATTACGCAGAATGGCACAATTTTGTCGTAATTTTTAGATTTTAGCTTATTAATGCATTTCTGATTAACACTACGTTATATAGATATAATTTGATAAACCTGAAAGTTTGTAAGAATATGCTAATCTAGGAGTTGGAATGTTAGTTTTTTGTGCGGTTCATAAAAAATATAGTAAAATAATCGAACATTAATAAAAAAAAAAGTTAGTTTACAATAATGTTAACTAGCATATCTTTACGTTTTTGACTTTCGTGAAAATTCCACAATCTCACTCATAATTTATTTATATGAAATTCGTGTTTTTCTACGGGTATTCAATTCCTTTTTCCACTCAAAATAGTTTTACTGAAAATGTTTGTTTTAAAGGCGTCAAAATAAAATAATTAGGGGAAAATTCCCAAGTGGACAAGTGAAGAGCCACAAGACAAACCGAATAAATCCGAATTTCGGAGAAAAATAGTTAAGGTTTCAGTTGAATATGCCGTTTGACTTTATAGGAAGGAAAAAAATTAGGAAGAAGGACTGTTTAGGAAAAATAGATTTGAGATTAGCTTATATGGTTTTTCAAAAATTTAAACTTTTCTTAGAAAATCAGAAGATTAATAAAAGTGAAGAGAAAACTTGGAGAATTTAGAAAATCTCGTCTTATAGCCATGTTTTTCAAAAACTAGCAAAAATCTTTCGAAGAAGAGCGTAAATTTGAATTTACGTGAGAGTGACGATCTGGATACGTCGTTTGGCACCCGTTTGTGGCTGTTGTTGCTGCTGTCCCGTAGTGTCATTCTGACTCGGCTTTTGATCCTTTGCCGGCTCCAGCTGAATCCTCTTCGGCTCACTTTGAGCATTCTCACCGTCCTCCTCCTTCTTATCGGAAGAATCGGATCTTGAAATCAGGATTGTGCTATTTAAAACATGAGTCTTCTCGAATATTTCGTCAATTGAATATCTCAGAAAGCTAGTTTATGGCTTTCAAAAAATATCACTTGTAAGGAGATAATTTCCAAAAAGAATTGATAACGAGTATTTTAATTTAGCACTGGTGAAAATGCCAACCTGTTCTCCTTAGGCGTATGTCCGCGTTTGAAGAATTTCTCGATGGACGCGGAAGCGGATGGTCGGTTCTTTGGAGTCGAGGGCTGCAGCGCATTGGGCTTGCTCTGTGACTTGGAAGCGGTCACTTGCGGACTCTGATCGCTCGCTACTAAGGCATTCTCGTCCGTTACTGCTCAAATACCATTCATAATGACATTTCAGAAAAAAAAACTTATCAGAAAGTTTCTGGGCAATTGAAGAATTCAATTTTCGAAATAAGATCATAAAGATAAATTATAAAGACTAAAGCGTTGCTGTCTTCACAAGTTAATATCTTTCAAACTGTCATAATGAAAGGTAACCCAATAAAAGCTTAAAATTATCCACGAAAAAGTACCTTTCTCCTTCTTGGTCTTTTTCTTTTTGGTTTGAATGAGCTGCGGAGACAGAGGGGCGACTGCTTCGAGCGAGCCCGTGTACTGAAAGTTAGTGTTCTGCATTTCAAAAACAATTCATCATGAATAAAATGTCCCAAACTATCGCGCAATTCTTCTGCCAAGCGCATACATTTGAAATCGAAACTCTAACGTTCATAAAACGATTTCTGTCGAAAAAAGAAAATTCATATTTTTTTTAAAAAAATAAATGAATGAATAATAAATTATACCTGTTGTCCCCATTTGTCGAGATTGAGCCTGAGAAAAGAGCAGTATCCCTCGAGCGAGGAGACGACCACGATCCTGCCATCAGTGCTCCAAGCAGCGTCAGTCAGTGCATTGTAGTGAATGTTCTCGACGCTCCCGATCGGGTGAGCGTGCTGACTGTCGTAGAACAGAATCGAGTCCTTCGTCAGTGCCAAAAACAGAACGCGGTACGGAAGGCTCAAAGGGAGATTTTATTTTTTTTTATCGAAAAATAATTGATGATCAATTATTGTTTTGTTCAAAAATTGAGTCATGAATGAATTATAATTTTTTCACTAAAATTAAGACAGAAAAGTTAATATTTTCAAATCGAAATATTCCGCATAAAAGATCAAAATTCTGCGATGCTACTTTCTAAATAGAATGCAAAATTTTTACAAATTTTTTTATTTGCAAAAATACTTACCCTAACAGATTGGCATCCCCATCCAGCAGCTCCATGACGAGAGGACAGAATCGAACGAGAAAAGTCGGTTTGGGAGAGGGCAACAAAGCGAACGGGGTTTCTCTGTAAGATGAAAGGAGTTACAGCGGGAAACAAAGCAAATTAACGCACTTGTTCAAATGCTCCCTTTTGAAGATGAACGTGCCGTAGATGTCGGCAGGGCCTGACTCGATGTGAGCGCCTAGAGTTTGCGAATTTTTGAGTATAAAAGAGAACTAGATAATTCAGAATATCTCTTTCAAGGAGTGTATATCATTGTACGCCAAAAGTTTTGGTGTGCAGTGACCGTTTCCCCTTTCAAGATACAAATATTTTTGTTTTTATAATAAAGGGGAATGATATTTTATAACATAGAAAGAAAATATTTCGAGTTTTGAAATTATCCGACGTACAAGGAGCCGCAATGAATTGACCGCACGGCGAGAAGGAGACACCTCGTTGGAAACTGAACAGCTGGTCATCGTGGAACAGACGGTATTGCTGAAAATCAACAAGTATTGGCAAATAGGAAATATTCATCTTCAAAATCTAAATCTTAACAAGAGTTGTTCTAGAAAAACTTCATTCAATGTTTGCTTCTCTATCTTATAAAAAAAATCATATTTTTCCTGAAATGCACTTCTAAAATTTTTCGATAAAAAATAAATAAAATGCCGACCTTCTCCTCGAGTTGAGCCTCAGGTTGAATGACTCTGGCAGAGGGGAGAGTGGTGTGGCCGAAGCAGCGCAGCTTGGTGCCTTTTGCCGCATCGATCAGATCCATCTTCCTGTCCGCGGACATCGTCACCAGGTACTTCGACAGCGGATCCCACGAGACGCCGTTCGGAAAGTGACGGAAATTCCGCACAGACACCGAGCGCTTTCCTAAAATGGTTAACAGCGTGAACTATACACCTCATCGTTTCCTGATTTCATAAAGCTGCAAGTTATGAAAAGAAAGTAATTTGGATCGAGAGTGAGAATTAGCTGTTTATGCTTTGAAAAACTACCTGTGAGTGCTTCATGAACGAGAAGGCAGTCGTCATTGGACACAGAGGCGAGGTACTTGCCGTCCGGACTCCAACAAATCGAGCTCACATCGCTGTCGTGGTTCAACACCTGCAAAATTTGACAACTCGACTGGAGTTTGCAACAGAAAAGGCCTCATTGGTTGTTGATTAGGTTTAATATGATTATGCAAAATTGAATTTCGCGAACCAGGTCGAGATTTTCATTCGATATAGAAGATGGTAAAGCGTGCCATCAGGATTAACTTATTTGCGAACTTTAAGTATTTTTCCAGGAATTTTCTGCCCACCTTAAGTCGAACCCAGTTCTCCTTATTGGGTGGTAAGTCCTCAGTGGCCGGGGGCGGGGCAGAGTCGGAATTCAGCTGCCAAATCACGACTCGGCCATCGCAGTCTGCAGAGGCCAGCAGAGCCACTGAAAGAATGTCATTTTACAGAAATCGAAAGCTAAAGGAGAAGTCGATAAATGAATGAAAGAAGAAATACCCCGATTTCATTCGAGAAATAAGCACAAACTCTCAGAAATCAAGAAAGAGATCTCATTAGAATGGGAATTTTAGCATAGACCCATCAAATTCAATAATTTTAGAAAGAAGTATCCAAAAAAAGTTGACATCTTTGGCAGGGAAGTAATGCTTACCATCAGACGTGGGTGAGAATTTGATTTGATTGACGGCGCTGTTGTGGAAGGCGAGGTTGGCGACGAAGTCAACGGCCAGCGGCAGCACGGGCATCGACACCTGCTCGAAGTGCAGGTACCACAAGCGGATCTGAAGCGAAAACAAACTATAAGACTCCCTTAATTTTAACAATTATTAGAAAGGCAAGTTACTATTTTTCATGCAGTTTAGAAATTGGAAAAAATCCATTCATTTATTTTTTCAACAAAAATATAGCTACAATTTCTATCAATTGAAAATTCCTCAATTTCAAAATGTCTTGAGCAAGTGAAAATTTAGAGCTTCTAGAACATTTTCCTGGAAAATTTTGACAAAACTCTAAAATTTGTCTCGAATTATTTTAAATGTCTGACCTCTTTCTGAACGCTGCTGGTCGCGATGCGGTACTTGTCGTTGACGAGTCGCGGGAAGACGTCCACCGACAACAGCGCCTGTCGGTCGTGCCAGAATATCTCGGGCATGTAATGATCCATCCTCAAAATTACACATTTAAACGAAAAATTAAAACAAATTCACATGAAGAAAACGAACGAAATGGAAAATAAGCGAAAAGTCGATTCCCATTCTTCCCGCCAACTTCAAAAGCGTAAATGCAGGACGAACTGCTAATGGCAGATATCTTACCGCAAAACGCACATATGACTTTTCTCGAGTTTTTGTTGATTTTTAATAGGAAATCATATAGTGTTTTCACAAAAGTTGCTCAGCTTGATGAGCTCTATCGATTGGTATGCATATTGTGGTTTTTCTCAAAATTTTTAAATTTCAGATTAGAGATACAAAATTGTGAAGGAAGTACTATGGCGGGTTGGTCATAGAGCAATCTTGACTTAAGTCCTCCCTAGATCTGTGCGTTCTTAAGCACCCGGTAAAGTGACCGACATCATCATTTCATCTACTTCTATCGTGCCTGCTTAATGATCTTTCAAATCTGATCAGCATAACATAGGTTTATGAAGTTCAGAACTTTAATTTTTTCCCCACTCTAGATCCCGTTCAATTCTACTTCATTCAAACTTGCTAGATTACGATCATAAATGTGAAGACAATTTTAACCCAAAGGCTTCTTGAAAGTGGTCACGACACACCTCCAAAGGCACCTGTATAATCAATGAAGAGAGATAGTGCATGAAAAGATACAGAAAATAGCGAGTAAGTGACCCAAAGACCCATTTGCCAAATTCTTTATCCTTCTCATTCAGTTCTCAGTTCTCATCTTCCAGTCATTTTCCTTTTCTTCCTCATTGATTTTTAGCTGCAATTTGTATATTCTGAATCAGCTTGATATGCCATTTAAACAGGGTTACATTTGCTTCTAAGCTATTAATTGCAGACTTTCTCATTCAATCAATACTTTTTTACTATTTCCATTTTGAAATAATACTATGGTGATCATTTAGGTCTCTTAACAAAGATGTTAGCCAATTTACCAGTCGAAATGATATTGTTGATCTGCGAATATCCCGAAGTCAGAGATCTGGGACAATTGGCCTGGACTAATAGACGGATGATGCAAATAATCAAGAAATATCTGCCGACAGCGCTCGAGAGGAATGTTTTATTCTATCGTAGGAAAATATTTCTTGTAGGAGCGAAAATTAATTCTAGTATTTAGTGGATTATGAAAACGACGATGTTAGAGAAGGGAGAATTTGTTTGTTTGATTTGCATACTAATTCTGTTAAGCAGATTGCGAGATTTTCTAATCGTTTATGGCCATGGGAAGTTGCAACCACAAAAGATAAAGTTAGTTATTTTATTTGTCATAGCCAATCTTGTAAATTTCAGATTTTTGGAATTAGCGGCAGAGATAAATCGTTTGAAATATATGACTTGAATACTCGACAAATTTCACGAGGTCTGCTCAACAAATCCATGAATGATCGACTCAAAGAATTTTACAGGCCTAAATCCTTCTGAATGGCGTAGATATGCATCTGTGGCTTACTTCAAAGACAAAGTGTATTATTTGGGTGGAGAGGATCCTGAAACAGTGGAAGATACGAATCGAGTTGATGTAAGAAGATCGAATGAAAGTCCATGAAATAATTTATTCAGGTTTTAATAGATGGAAAATGGCAAACAGGACCTGCTCTTCCTCTTCCAATTGGTGGTGCTCAAACAGTAACATGCGATAAAATTTTATACGGTCACATTATAGCATATTCATTATTGTAATTATGGATATTCAGTTATTGATGGATGGGATAAAAAGATATATCGATTATCAGACGATGAACGGGAATGGATTGAAATCGGTGAGATTCCAGAAAGACGATGGTATTTCGGAGCTGCATCGTTAAATGGAAAAATCTACATAACTGGAGGAGATAGGTCGTTAATTTTGCATGATAAATAATGTATCATTATATATTTAGTTGGAGGGATATATTCAAATCCTGTTTGTGTTTCGACCCCTCAGCTCCAGTTGACAGTCGAATTTCTCGAATCGCTGATATGCATTATGCAAGACATCATCATTCGCTCATTGTCGCTAACGGGAAATTGTATGCAATCGGAGGGTGAGCTGAGATTTAGCATATTTTTACACGAAATATTTGTTAATTTAGATTCCAAAAAAGGATACGTGAAAATTTTTGTAATTCAATCGAGGAATACGATCCACAAACGAATAGATGGCGAGAAGTCGGAAAAAATAACATAAAATAAAACTTGATTATAATAATCTGAGATTTCATATTGAAATTTTATTTAATAAAATGTGAAATAATAATTTAATTTCGATGCACATGATACAGGAAGCTCTCGAAAGCATCCAATAAAAACGCTGAAAAATTGCAACTGAAATAAATATTCAAGATAGTTTTTTTTTTCAAAATTCAAACTCTCTTCCTATTGAGCATGTTGCATTTGAATGCGAAACGACATTTTGGATGGTATTCGAAATTGAACAGCTTATTGTTCAATCAATTCAAATATTCATTCACTCGGTTCATTTCCATTACGTAAACCATTGAATATCCATGCAGCGATAATTTTACGATTTCAAGAGAGATCATTTGGAATGAAAAGGGGGATTTCTGTATTGTTGATGTCGAAATCTGAGAGGTGCAAAGTGATGCACAGCTATTTTTAGTGGTTAGAAAAGCGAGAAATACGCTGAATCCAACACAGTTCTTCAGACATTTTTAATTTGGACGAAGAGGTTTCATAAAGAAGGCATTTCTTCAAAATCTTTAGGTTGAATGTCACTAATCAACAGAAAGAAAGTCCTGAACAATCTACAAATCTATCATTTATGAGACAAGATTCGAGTATCCAATAGGATACTACTGTTTCCAGCTTCCTTACAAAAACTGAACATTGAAGAGTCAGAAATATAAAAAATGGCAACAATTCAAAATTTGAAGAAGAAATTGGAAATGTCCACTAATTTATTCCAGAAATAACTAGAGGTTTGTAGGTTTTATTGGGAGGAGAAATAAATTTCATACGAAACTTATCGAATGTAAAATGTATTCGATTGCATTACGCATTAAGTATTAAGCATTAAACAGGTAGCACTTTAGTCATTACTCAATGTGTTTGACCTCGAGAAGCATGCCAAGCAAAGCACTTACACTGTCGACGTATTGTTGCCTTTCTACGTCTACTTCATATATTTCGTAAACTCCATTCCATTTCCTGGAACTTCCTGGAAAATGCAACTCAATTTTCTGGATCGTCGATATTTTTGGAACGGTTCAGTTAAAACTTCATAATTGTGCATTAATTTAGAATTTGCAAACTCAGCATGTCAATTCCTGAATCGAATTCAAGGAACTCCCAGTATAAAAGCACGGTCATTCCTCAGTCAGACCAAGCAACTCTTCGAGTTCCAATCGCTCTCCTCCAAACTCCCCAAAATGGCCAAAATACTCAATTCGATCATTCTGATTGCCTGCCTCGTGGCTATGCTCGCTCTCTGCGTCGAAGCTGGAGGATACTACTATGTAAGTTCTAATTCGGATTTTAACAATAAAATAATCATTTAATTGCAGAAGGACTACTATAAGCCGAAAAAATACTACTATAAGGTGGGGATGGGTTATGATACCTTTAAAATTTGACTTGTCAGAATTGCTTTGTAGTTGATATTGAGTATTGAAGAGTGTTGAACATTCACCAAATCTATAGCAACTTTTGTGGCAAGCATTGAATAGTAAACTATCATTTGAGAGAATAAGACAGCAAAGATGTAATTTTATTATTTCTCGCCCTATTACTTTTCCGAAACCAACTAATTTTATTTGCAATTTTTCCTTCAGGGCTAAATTAGCCAAGATCAACTATTTACTTCAGAAATCCTATTACAAGAAATACTACTACAAACCTAAGTACTATTACAAGAAGAGCTACTACAAGGATTACTACAGGTAAGCCCATAGTCGATTTAATCCCTGACTGAACTTTCACCAAAATACGATCAATGAATTTTACCATTCAAAAATATGCCTTGCAGCAAGCCCTATTACGGATATGAGTCGTACGGACACGATCATAAGGACTCTTACGGCTATTACTGATCTCGGAATCCCTGAATCAGTGCTGTCGGGTCGTGGAATGACATCCTCTTCTCAACCTAGTTGTTAGATTTAAACTAGAATGAAATAAACATTTCACCCTTATTTATCTGTTCTATTAAACACAGAATATAATATCTTCAAATTCAAACATCATGTTTCTCTTTCATCTAAACTTCTTGGCAAACAAATTTTATCGTATTTTCTTTCGGTTTCGTCATCAATTTTTAAAAATTATATCCATTTACTGAAATATTGTTTCTTCACGTTATCGTGTTTGTGCATGACGAATTTGTATTTTTCTATCTAAATACCGAAATAGTATGGAGTTAGGTAGTGGGTTATAGTAAATCATATACTATCACTTTTTCATTGGTTTTCTCGCTGTCTGCATGAAATTCGTCATGTCCAGAAACCTAGAACCTAGAATTTCAGAACTAGAATGCGAAACTGCTCTTTTTTCTGATTCAGTTTCATAATTTTGTTCCACCCATTTGGGTGTGGGCCGTGTCCAGCTCTAGTGCCACGCTGGAACGACCCGTGACCGGCCGGAGCAAGCCCCGGTTCCGATCAAGCCTCCAAAAATCAAACAACCTTGTTCTCCTCAATTGAGGAGATATCGAAGGTTAATTCGATAAGAACAGTTACTAACTTTGATCTTAGCCATAAGGCCGAGAAGCGATGTCGAGCAGTGGCAAATTGGAGCAATATTCGGTTCGAGAGGAATATACCAGATAGTGCTATTCCTGCCATCCTTTGCTGTGGAAGAGAAGAGAATAATGGACAAATGGGAGGTGTCAAAGAAGGAGAAGAAGAAAAGTGAAAGAGGGACATTTTCATTGCACGATTTCACTCCTTTCCTTCCATCACATTCTATTTCATACTATTATGATACTATCCAGCCCTGGTGAGGAGGTAGATACTGTATATTCTTTGCAATTTGCTTCCCCCAGCCTCGCCCTCTATTTCTCTTCGCTTTTCCGGAGAAACGGAAAGAAAACAAGAGCGAGGAAAGGGAATAGTGAGTGAGAAGAAAGACGTGGCTCGTGTGAAACTGAGTTGCAAAGACTGCAATCTCTACCTCCTCACAAGCGACAACACCATGCTACTTGCGAGATATTTTCGTTTGCCAGAAAGTATATTTCCCTCCCTCTCTCTCTCTAACCTATAAATAAATATGGAAACATAGAAACAGGCAGCGATGCTTCATAAAGTGGGGCCGTAGAGTTGTGTGCAGAATTCGATTCTATCCTTGCGCAAAGGTTGTACCGTGTCCTATGAAGCCCTGCTGAGGAGCGGTTATTGCTGGTTGAAAACTTTCACCAATTACCCTCGTTGAGTCCTGGAACACGGATTCCTCGAAATGTTTGCAAACCTCGAAGGAGGTAATAGAGGCATGAAATCAAAATTAGAAGACGAAATGAAAGCATCCAAATAGAACGTGAACACGAAATGCAGAAAAGCAAATGAAAATCAGAATTTCGTCCAGCTCTGCTAGACAGCTTAAGTCAGATCCCATTCTCTAGATATGATAAGAGGATTTTAAAGAATGGCTGGTCGACTATTCAATAGGTTACTTTCTAAGGAAAGCTAAAATTCGATTAGCTACAGTTAGTTCGTTTAGTATTTAGGTGTTTGAAATAAAAAGAGATTAAGATATCTAGAATCGTCGTTTTATAGTGATGTAAAGATAAACAGATAAGGTGAAATTTAAGAAATTAAAGTAGAAGAAAATAAACCTGAATTCACCAGGATGATTGACTCGACATAGCATAAATTTATAAAATTATCATAGAAAGTTAGACGATTCCTCTACTCTCTATTTCGAGGTTTTGATCTGACAATCCGACATTTTGACGACTCGACTTATCGATGTTTTGAACGAAATAACGAATAATAAAGCAATAATATAATAATGAAATCCCAATTCCTGACTGATTTTGTTGGAGTTTAGGTTTATTTTATTCATTTTTATCGACGATTCCTATTATTTTGACTTTACATTTTTATGACTTTTATATGGCTCTCCATTGGAAAGCGTTCCAAAATTTCTTTAACAACCGTGGAGGCTGTTCTTTGAATTTTACCTCAAAGATCTCGTATTGAGATAGTTTCTTGGGCTCATCCCCAACATACTTTCCTTCCCTGCGCTAAATCTCAGTAGGCGAGGCATCTTTCTCTCCCTCCATTTCCTCGTGCTCCCACTTTCATCGGCCAGTTAGAAATTCACTTTCCAACTTCGCCTAAATCTAGAGACCGCCAAGCCCCGCCCCTTTCACTGGATTCAAAAGTGTCCATAGTTGATTACCCTTTCGATTATCGCAAATATTTCTTATTTTATTTTTGTTTTTAATAATTGATCGGTACCTACTATACAATTCGATACCGCTCTTTCACGTGGTGATATCGATTTATTGATCGGGGTGCGAAAAAAGTCCGCAATTGCGCGTCAAATTATAGCAATGCTAATATTTCGAGTTATAAAAAAGGCACATTTAATTTTTTTTGATGAATCGGTACACCTAGTTGATATCTACAAAATATGTAAAAATTAGAAAAATCCTGCGGCGCCAAACTTTTCCCGAGGCAATAATAGATGCTCGCCTTTGCAGTACTGTATCTCGACAGAGGATCGTTGAAATCGTCTGGAAACTTGACTAAAATAAAATTTGACACTCCCTAATTATGCTACTCGAAAGAAAAAAACGAAATTTTATCAGAAAATATTTTTAAAATTAATTTCAAAATAACCATTTTTTTGTCTTTACTAAATTGGATCACCCTAGGCATATTTTGAAAGGCACATGTGTTTTTATTTTATATTTTGATTAGTTGGTCAATTGTCCGTCTTCGGTGAAAAAATCAGAAAAATCCTGCGGCGCCGAGCTGAGATCCTGATAATCCGCGAAAATATAAAAGAAGCCAATGCTGAAATGAAAGAGAGTGCAGAGAAAAAGATCCCTAAAGGCAGACAAAGAAAGGGGGAAGCGAGCGGCATAGTGTCTTTTGCAGATAAACCACGCCCCTTTCCCTTGTCCACGAAAAGGAGCGATTTTTCCGATTTTTCGCGTTAAATTTTATCAATTTTTTCATCAGTGACGTATTTTTTCGCGGTTTTTTCGGTAGGGATGTTTAGAGGGGCACCTCAGCCCCTGAAAAATGTAGAAAACATAGTGCCAGAGTGAATTTGGCAGAATGGCTGGCGGTCCCTACCTAAATCATCCCAGGCTAGAATTTAACGGAGGGATGGGAATTCTATCGAGTCTGGGACTGTGTCGCCCTCAAAAGTTTTTTGAGCAAGGTAATATTCTTGCGTCGACCTTATCTGGTCGCAATGGAATTTTGGATCACCTCTCAAAGTGAGAGGCCATAAAATGTGGGTTTTTGTAAAAAATTATGGAGAATAAATGAATAAATTTGGAAAATTGGTAAAATGAAGATAACGAAATTTCGTATTTTTGACACTTTTGAACCATTGAATACTTAGAATCCTGTCAAAGCACACTCGTGATCTCTTGATCTGGTGATATTTCTGACTAGTTGACTAGGAACATTTTGAACATTTATAGATCTTTAGCTCTAATACTGCAATACTGATTGTTGAGATGTAAAAGAGTAAAAATTGAAGCTATTCCATCATTTCAATCTCCCAAATTTGAACAGAAGAACTGATATGATAATCCATCTGTGATTTGAAAATGGATAACTTCAGATCTTAGTGTTTTATGTCTATTTCTTTATCTTTATTCCCCTTTTCCAAGGGGACTCCAAAAAATCATAAGGCTCATGTTTGTCTTCCTGCACGGAAATCTTTAGTAAAAGGCGAAAGATTTTCTCGGATAATTGCAGAAAGACGAGAGTGAGGTGCCCACTTTTTGATGGATATTATTCCAGATCGCTTGGACATCACAGCCTATATTTCTATGTCCTTTTATGGCATTAGTGATTGAGCTAAAGAGGAGACACTGCAAGTGAAATAACATGGATTAAAGGAATCTGTTAATCGATATATCATGTATTCACTATGTAAGTTTCTCCTCATTTCACGGTATGAACAACGGGCGAAAAAAAAACTGCGCGAAATGAAGAGACGCAGATTTTCCCCTTTTTCCCTCTTTAACGAAGGAACAGCTGTAATCGTCGCTATATCAATAGGTCAATTACTGATTTTGGTAAATGTTATAACGAAGTTTATCTCTCTCGCTGAGAGACGGAAAAAGGGAGCCATGTAACGTAGTGTCTACAATTTTAATGCTGAAATCTCATTATCGTCGAAAAATGAAAGCAGATGTTTTTTTTATCGTTAATCATCATATGCTCATGTAAATTTTAAACGGTCTTCTAGGTATTCATTTTCTCAAGCATTCCGATCAATATTTTAATATTTAATCTATTATTCATATAACATAAAATATTATACTCAAATCTGTAAATTTTTCAATTGAATTGACCTATCAGTTTTTATCCTATTATTCGATTTCTTTTGTCTATAATATCTGCTAAAAACTAGTGTCATAAAGAAATGGATATAAATAAAAGCCACAGTTACTTATCTAATTTTATGGAGGTTTATGAGTACCATCGAGATCATGGATACATTGCAATTAATCAGAATCTTAATTATGCAATTGCAATATTGACGAACTTTATAGCAGCATTTTTCTATTTCGTAATTACGAAATATGGTCGAAAAATTGCAACATACTACAGGTAAGTTTAATGATTTTCATAGAATAAATTTTTAATTTTACACTTTAGAAGAAGCATAATTATTCAAGTTATGTTTGGTGTCCTATTTGCAAATTCACTTGCGCTTTTCAGCCCCTACTTATGGGTTTCCAATTCGGTAAGTTAATTTACAATAGCATATTTGATTGATAACTTATAATTTCGATATTAAATATTATCATTGACTGTTAATATCCATTCCTAATTATTGATCAGTTTTGAAAATTACTGTCTTTTCGATTGTTTATCAGCAAGACGACTGATTTTGATATAATCATATGAATTTAGGCATTTACTTTGGAAGGACCGATAGGAAAATATTCAGTTTTCGTCGACTTTTGGATTTTATGTCTAGTTATTTCATTACTTTACACTATCCTTATATGTTGTTTATTACAAATCATTATCCATTTATTCACACTTTATCGATTATATTACGATATGAAAAATTCTAAACTAACTTGGCCAATAATAATCGCAGCAACAGCTTTAGGTAAGATCTTCTTAAGCTCTAGAAATTTATCGTATTCTAAAATAATTTTAGTTATTGTTTTTTATGTAATTAGTATCTGGATCGGGTCGAAAAGTTGTGATATGACTTATGATGGCATTTCAAATATTGCACAAGAGGAAAGAGAATTCGTTGAAAAAAATGTTGTATTGGCATCAGAGCTGAGACGAAGTTGAAATTTTCAAATTCGAAGTCGAAGTCGAAGTCGAAATTGGCTTCTCAAAATTTTCGAAGTCGAAGTCGAAGTCGAAGTTGGCTTCTCAAAATTTTCGAAGTCGAAGTCGAAGTCGAAGTTGGCTCAAAAACCCTCGAAGTTTCGAATTTCGAAGTCGAAGTCGAAACTTTTTCTTAGCTCTGTTGGTCGTTAAAATTTTTCGAAGTCGAAGTCGAAGTCGAAGTTGGTCGTTAAAATTTTTCGAAGTCGAAGTCGAAGTCGAAGTTGGCTTCTCAAAATTTTCGAAGTCGAAGTCGAAGTCGAAGTTGGCTCAAAAACCCTCGAAGTTTCGACTTTCGAAGTCGAAGTCGAAACTTCGTCTCAGCTCTGATTGGCATTCAATCTCGAAACCAGACCAATTGCGAAATGGATTTTTATTGAAGCTCTAGTTGGTTCTATACTTCTAACTTTCTTCGTCATATTTGCTTCAAAGATGTAAGAATTTATTATCTATAGACAATTCTAGGAGATTAATATATGTTTGAACAGGATTTTTGACGGATCGAAAAAATTGCAATCCAATCCGATCAGATCGGATCGGATCGAATCGAATTCAACAATCCTGTGTTTGAATTAACAATAGATTTAAGGATAAAGTGAAACATTTAGAAAATATAGAATAGAATTTTCTCTTTTTGAATAATTTATCTAAATACTTGGCACAATATTTGCATTAAAATTCTTTGAATTAATAAAAAATAATGGAGAATATGTTTCAGAACTCGAGCTTTGATTAATAGAAGTAAGATAAAATCATCGGCTCAAACTATGGCACAACACAGGATTATAATGCGTGGCATCACAAGCTATATAATTTTGTATGAAATCTACGCAGGAATACCTGCATTTATTACATTCTTAATAATGCCAACTGTTGATTCAGAGTACATCAAAATTTTCGATAGGTGAAATTTACGATATAATTGATAATTTGAAAAGCAAATATTATTTTGCCAATGATTCACATTGAATTTACAATATAATTCTTGATATTTATCAGTATCTTATAAATGGGAGAATAGATTTTGGGCAAATAATTCTCGTTAGCTGTAAAATAGGGGTGTAGGGCAAGTCCTTCCACCCTCAGATAGAATTTATTTATCTTTAATATCTTCAATGATTCGAAATTAGAATTCATTTTTATATGCAAATTTTTGCCAAGAATCCTCTAGCTCTATTTGAATAGTTAGTACAAGCTAAATACACTTTAGGATTCCATTTTTTCCTACGATTGTTCACGTGAGCATGAATGGCTTGGCTACATGCATTATGTATCTGATTGTCTTAACACCACTTAGACGTGGCATGATTCAAATGGTTCGAATACAAAGAAAACATCCAACTGGCATTTCAAATCAGAGTAATGAAGGACGAAACAACAATAATCACATTATTTATTTCTAGAATATGATTATGTGGAGTTAAAAATAAATCATCTAATTTAAAAAGATGACCTTTAAGCATGCTCATTGAATCGCCATCCTAACTATAAAAGAAATGTTTTGCTAATGCACTCCCATATATCAATGCTTCAGATATCTTATGAAGCACGATTAGAAGTAGTGAAGCAAAAGAAAATTTTACACCCAGTTGTTCATCAAACATGTCAGATAGGTCATTTTCAACTCATTATATTTTGATTGATTTGAAGTTATTACGATGAGTAAATGATGAGTTATGAGGGTTCGAAAAGTCTAGAATTTTCAAAGTTTTGAGATTGAAAAAGGAGGGCGTGGGTTGTCCATCAAAATCTTTGATGGACAACGCTGCACTTTTTCTGAGGCGTTGTCCACCAAAGCGAGATTTAGTATATTTTTAACATAGATGGGTTGAAATTTGTAAAATATGGAAGAAAATTGATAAAAATAGAGATAGAAATAGCTCAAAAATTCGTAGCATATGATCTACGAATAGAATTTGTAAATTTTTTGGATAATAATTTTTAAATCAAACTAATCATTATTATCATAATGAAAAATTTCAAGTATCTTTAACCGATTATATTCCCTATCCCTTACCCTTCTTTAGTTTACCTATCCTACCTTTATCTAGATCTTGAATTTACAACTTCCCTATTCATCAATCTCATAATTTACATGCGTTACTTTTGCCTAATCATAGATTGCACTACTTACTCATAAAAATATGTAAAACATAGTGGAAAATTCTAGGCCTTTGCTTTTTGTGATGGTTTTTTGATAAAGCGCATGAGTAATTTTGGTGGATATCGATATAGCAAAACTATCGTTACCCATCAAAGTTTTTAGTGGATAACGATATAGTTTGGTAGATAAAGACCGCCCTCCATATTTATGCATTCTATGTCTTGTGAATAGTTGTTTCCTACTTTATTACTGCATAGAAAACCTTTGGTGGACAAGGCCTCAGTTTTACACTCTTTGATGGACAACGCTACGAACTCCAAAAATTTTAATTCATCTACGGTAAGCGCTTTTCCTGGGAAGTTTTTTCTTGTATCTATGACACATTAGGTCTAATAAATTCAAAAATATAACAAAAATTAATATAGAGCCTTTCATTATAAAATTACACCTGCTTGAAAATGCGTTGCCATAATTGTGTGCCACCCTGTAACACGCAACCCACCACTATACCGCTCTATAAAACGATTTTATATAAATTATTTATTTCCATAAAGACGCAAATAACAAAGAGTAAATTACATTCCTAATTCCAAAATAATATTAATCTTTATGAACAAGATGATGAAACCTTTTATTTATACTATAAGTTAATCTTTCTTATGTAAATTTCCTACTTTATCAGATTTGTACGTTAACCTTATATAATTTCGGCAAGATATTTCGATTTGGGGAATTATTCGACTTGTTGAAGATAGAAATATTTGCTAAATTTAGCTAATTGCTTCGTTGATAAAGTTCACTATCTCCTTACTTGAAGCAGGTGTCTTTTTGTGCATTAGTTTAAGCAATTTTGATTTGATGAATTCACGATAAAACTTGTTAGAGGCCATCATCGAAATTGACCCAATAAATCCATGATTTGATATACTGTATACAACGATATTTGCCACATCTGAAACTTTTTCTTTGGATTCAATAGAAATAACGATATAAGAACATACCTTGATTATATTCATTTCCAGAAAACCCAATGTAAAGTGGTATGGTAATGAATAAATCTGGGACGAGAACCTGAATGAATATTTATTTGATGCCTAGACAAGCTGAAATAATTAATATAAAAAATGCGAATTTCACTTTAATATTTTAGATAACTTTTTTCATTTTTGTATTCAATGAAAGTTTCCATCTAATCCTAAGCAATTATAAAGATAGCTCATATCACTCAAATATCTATATTTCTGACCTGTACACACAGAGCGAATAAGAAGCTTTTCTGCAGTCGGTATGTATTTTCTGAAACGAACTTCTTCTTCCAAAATAGGTTGCAGACTGTTAAAATGAAGAATGTTGTTCTCATCTGAACACATGCATTTTATACAAACTCCCAGGGAGCACTTTCGTCAGATGAAACAAATCTATGGGGGTAGGTCGCAAGGGGTTTCTGACGGCTATCCTCCCTAGGTCTCATTTTATAACAGAAGAAAAAAGATAGAAAAGAATCCATTTACCGCAAGGGACAATGACGTTATTATAAGTAAGCCCTTATGGGCAAAACAAAATGTGCAAATATCCATAACGACGGACTGACGATACCATAGCGAATCAATAGGTGTCTGCCAAAGCTGAAATATCAAATGTTAGCATTTTGTAAAACAACTAGATATGCATCAAAATATAGCGGTGAATAGTTGAGAATTTGTCACAGGTTTCTGAACTTGTTTCATGAAACTCGTATTGCATTTTATTATCCTTAGAGTGCTCGGAAATGATGTTCAAGATTTTCGAAAACGGAAATCAAGGACAACCAGACAAAATGGAAGATAGCGAAAAATTTTGAGCATCTTGATTGTGACTCTTGCAGAAAACTAGAATTAATATTCTACTTTAGCTAATTCCAATCTTGCAATATCCTGATTGTGTGGATAGTTGAAATAGCATATCCATGTCGTTTGAACAAGGCTCAAATCGAACATTATTGTCAGAACTATGCGAGTTTTAGTTATTTTGCTGGCGTGTTTATCCATTCGAGAGCATTGATATCGATACTCAAACAAGTCCAAAATCGAGGCATCAAGTCCTAAAGCACAATTTTAAATGTATAAAATTAGCATAACGAATCGACTAAAATGATATTTCCAAATTTAATAAAAAGTTAATCTGATTTTTGCACATAAAATCTAATATCAAATTTTGAATTTAAAAGTTAGCTCAAGAATACAAACGAAATTTTATTTCTTTCAGAAAAATAACACGAAATTAGGATTCTCATGAAGAAATAATAATTTCGTCTGTTCCAGATCAATATGGTATTGAATGAAGAAATATATCATACTGTTAACCAACCTATCAAAGTGTAACACCAAATTAATGTTTGTGCAACCCCACTCAAATCGAATACATGATATAGCAATCCATTAGTAAACCCGCTCAGATATGGTAGGAATACCATCGGGCATATCAGCCAACTCATATGCAAGTCTAGTAATATTGCTCTAAAAATAAAAATAAAAATAAAAAATAAATGTAATAATACACATACAATATTTGATATTTGGCCAAAAGGCACTTGTAGTAGTAAGTCATGGACTTAGGTGACACGTAGATAATTAGGTAAAGACCGAAAATATTAATTGGCAACTGAATGAATCCGAAGGCTCGCAATGCAGCAAAATATATTGTATCATCAAAATGAATCACCGTTATATTCATTGACAATAAAGTTAAGGGAACCTATAACTAAATAAAAATAAGCATAAATGATATAGCTAAACGTTAAAGTTATACGAATTGAATGCGTATTAGTAACTAATCGATGAAAGCATTATATCTCTTTGCATGTTTTATCATCCCAACTTTAAGAGATTGGGAACTTTTACTTAAACAGCTGAAATTTAAACTGATATCAAAGTCGTTAACTGAGAATTCTTACGTAGTTATCTCTGCCTATCTAATGCATTGATTGAGAAATTCAAATTATTAAAGTTACGTAATTCTGCATGTGAAGGTAGTGTAAAAAAGAATGAAGTTTCATAAGTAAAATCCATGTAAATTTGTTGGTTGAAGGTACTTTGTTACCAAAAGCGAGATAATGTGGAAAAAGATAAAACAAAGGGAGAAATAGCGTTTGGTAATAAAGTGCTCACTCTTGATAATAAAGTATCTACAGACAAATCTTTGGCCATTCGGAATTTTTTTTTTGCTTTAAGCTTGATTAGTCTATCAGATTTTGAAGAAAATACTTTCATTAACTCTGCCTTCACATCGGGAAAAATAAGTTCAATTATTTTAAATTATGAGTTCATTTTGCTACTGAAATAGAGCTACGCGGGCGTACTTCACGAACCCGCTCGCTTGTCGTTCTAGGCGCCAGCCTATGGCTGGTCTAAAATTAGCTAAAAATTGAAGGAGTCTATTTACAAAGTTGCAAAATACTTTATTATTCTCTGGCAGTTTTTTTACATGTTTGAATTGACAGGTGAGAATTGCGAGGGTGGATTTGAGATCCCTCCAGTGCCGGCAATTGCCCCGGGGCCTTGAGTGCCTTCTGCTGATTCTGATGGCGGAATGAATACAACTTGACCAACCGGCCCTACTCCCGGCATATTTTGCATGACTGAAAAATTTGACATTGAAGTTTTCAATTATTTGTACTCCATACTGTTAGCCTGAATTCCTATCATATTATGTCAAATTTTGTATTGAAAATCAAATCTCAATATTGATATTCAAAATGCTAAAATTGTCATTTTTTGTCTCGCTATTGGTTACTGATTCCATTCTTTTTAGAGTTTAGAGGAGATGTAGAGACCCGCAAAAGTGCCTTCTGGAATGGGTTGGAATTGGCTAGAAGATTGACTAGCTGGTTGAATGATCGAGTTTCCATTTTGCCCGTTGATTGGTGCGGATGCAGAGGACGCAGGCCCAGGTCGATTCCCATCACACATGAAAGGACCACCAAACCTGCAAATGATAAATCTATCACTTGTGTATGAAGATAAACTCTAATGACTCGATAAAAGGGATTTATGATATTTCAGTCCGTGAGCTGACTAACCCAGATTAAGGGGGTTTGAAAACCTCTCTGAAATTTCGGATCTATTGATTGGTAGAATTCTATGAAATGACTAAAGATAATTGATTTTAGGGGCAAATGAAACAAACATGGGCATAAAACAGTTCAATTTTCAAATAGGGATTATTGCTCTCTCGAATTTGATTTGAAGCGTACAAACTAAAATTTCTAGTAAATTCAAGTTAAAGTTTTTAACGTTTTTCACGCTTACATTAGAAAACAGATTAGAAGATTGTTTCGAATAAAAATAAGGTTGTGCATACCATGTAACGAGATTGCAATGCGCCAAATAGACCATATTTCTGCAGTACCAATCAGCAGACAGAGTGGCTAAACAGCCGCAGAACGAAGCATCACATTGAGCTTGAGGGATTGTGCAGGAAGAATAACAAAAGTCGTGCTCCATACAGCACATGTGAACTGAAAAACATTTGGTTTTAGAAAACTCATAGTCAGCATCATATTTTCTAACATTGATCAAGTTATATAGCATCATTGGTAATATAATCTTTGAAGTTTTAGAATTTCAAATGCTTGAAAATTCATTCTATGGTTTTCATATGGGATGCAATTCTGTAGAGTTTCAAGGATCACCTTATGATTGATAGTAGGATTTTTTTTTTAATTTGTCTAAAAGAACATGAGAACGTGACCATGAAAACTCACGTCCGTACTGGTCACAAGGAATGGACGAGACTAGCGACAGAAACTTGGAGATGCCATCCACACCACACGAATACGAATCATAGGGCACTTGACATAGACTGCGAGAGACAAGGACGATCAGAAGAGAGTAGCAGACGGGCCGAATGTGCATAGAATATGCAACATTTGATGCGGGACGGCACTGTCTAGGTTATTTTTTAAAAAGATTTTTCTCCTGTAAATTAAAATTTTTAGGGATTCTAAATCCCTTCAATCTTATCATCAAAAAAACAGATATTCAAGAAGAAATTATATGAAATTGTTTCAAAACTTTTTCACGTAGATTATCTGAAGTGCTAAAAAATTTTATTAAAAAAAAAAAGTATTAATCACGTATTGCAAACAAATTTTGACCAACCTATTAGCTAGATTGTGTTGGAAAGCTTCGAGAATGCGAACGGCACAGAGAAGAATGCGTGAGGGGAATTTACGTGAAGTGGAAAAAGCGGCGAGAGAGGCGAATAATGAATGGATGAAATGAAAGAGAAATCAAATCGGAAACGAGAGTGTATCAAAAGGCGAAAACGAAAAACATACTCGTAGGGGATAGATGGAAAGATACAGGAGTGCAGAGAACATCTGAAAGGAGGGAAGGACCGGTTGTCTTGTCCGCGTGCCTCTGTGCCATTTAGGGACGGATTATTTGCTCTCGCGCACCACACGCAGATACACGCACCGCCGAGAATGCTGATCGAGAGATTTCAGATATAAAACCCCGTCAAAACCCATTCCCAACCACCTTTTCTGAAAGAAAAAAACATCGAGAATTTTCAACTTATGAATCACATTTGATATCGTATTTTGCATGAAAGGCTGATGATCTTCATATAGATTAGCGATTTTTGATTGACTTGGTTAGTTTGAAGTTTAATTTTCTACTGTTTGTACAGAACCCATTTATTAATTGTATTTGAATTGTAACATTCAGCGAAAGAAACTCAAAGCACCAAATGAGCAGATCAATGAATAAGATTCGGATGAGTTTTTTCTGTAAAAAAAACTGATAGATTTGAAAAGTTTAGAGGAAATAAATCCATTTTGGCAGTTGAAGTTGAAATTTGCAGAAAAATACTGTTTTATACTAGTCCGATGGAGTAAATGCTGCCAGATGAAAATAGGGAAATCGACTTGGAATTCGGATCGTATTGAACCATTGTCACATTCGAGATTCCTAAATAAAATAAATATTTGACGATTAGTGGACATAGGAATATTAAATCATATCATCTCGTAAAACTGGATAAATAATCTTTTCATTCCAATTCGACCTCTATTTAATATTACCTAACGCTCTCAAACACTCGATGATTTTTAGAAATTTCAGGAACTATATAGTAAAGTAGACGAATGCGCGACAAACAGTTCGGTTATAAGTGGAGAAGTCAATTGAACCAGGAAGTTCTCAACTTTCCCCAGTTCTGGTCTCTAACAATAATAATAATAATGAAAGTGAATTCATGATTCATATTAGTAGCGATTGAATTGAATTGTTTCATCGAAACAAGAGGTTTAGTTCAAAAAGTGGATTTAAAATTCCTTAGCTGGGCAGTGCTTTAGGTAAAATGCAGGAAAAATTCGAAATCTGGGCATAAATTCATCCTGTATTCTAACACTGTTTTCTATAATAAATGGCAATGATCATGAGTGCATAATTTTTACTCATTAAAAATTGAAATTTTTAGAAAATTTTAAAATGGTACCTTGAATGGTGTGTTTTCTTCCAGAGACATAGATGTGTTTGTAGAAATCATAAACTGGTGAAAATGAGATACTGTCAGATGTGCATTCGACTGAATACAGAATTCCGCAACGAATGAATGAGTTGCACAACGCTTCAGGGTGGATGGCTGGCAGAGACCAATTGGATATTATCTGAAAATTCACTTTTACCTTCTTAATTTTGTTTTAATGATTATTATATTGGAAATTCATTCGTTATGACCAAATTGGTTCAATCTTAGTGCAAATATTATGCTTCCATAACAAGTTATTTAGCACTGATACAGCTTTGTACAAAAATTAATGACCAATATTTTGATACAAATAATTCAAATCCAGGTGTTCAAATACAAATAAGTCTAGCCTTCAACGTGGATGGATGCAGCCGACTCACAGCGAAGAAATCGCGTTCATCTCTAAAAGTTGTGATTAAAAATTAGAAAAATTACGAAAAAACCTGTAAGTGACCCAAATTCCATGCTCTTCAGCCTGGATGTCCATTCGAGAATCAGATTGGTCGTACAGAGGTTTCTGAATTTTGAATATTTAAAAATGATATTTCGACAGGTAAATTTAGTATATTTTTTCTATTTTAAAGATAATTTATTTAAAAAAAGTAGATTTGCAAATTTTTGTTACCTGCCCCATTGTGACATTTATCGTCTGAAGAGAATTTGTCTTGAAATTGTAAGATACGAGTGAATTATCGTTGGCATAATAGAACGTGCGATTGTAGACCTAAGTTTAAATGAAAATAAAACCCAAAAATTCAGATTAAACATACCGTGTTATCGGTCCCTCGAAATGGAATTGGCAGTGTGTAGAGTTCAGTGGGTTCAGAACTATTCAACTTCTTGGAAGTGAGAAATTTGATAATTGTATACCCGAAATCGAATTCGGTTAGGTACCTAAAATAAGACTTTTTTCAGAATCTATGAGGATGAGATTATTATTTCACAAAAATGAGAATTCTAGTCTTGTAAAACTATAAATTTTCTTTTACCATTGCTCTCCATCTCTCATCGCAGCTCCAATCGAGTTCGTCCTTTCAGCGATCAACCTCGGCTCATCGAATGACATATCGCTTTTACATTCTGAAATAGTAGAATTTTCACTTTTGTATGAAAAAGCCCTACTTTTCCTCTTTGGCTCTTCTTTATCCAAAAAGTTACTCTTCTCCTTCTTTTTATTGGTGTTCATCTCAAACCTATGCTGCATACAGATACGTTTCATGGCTTTTCTCTGAAAATTTCATCATTTTTTTTTTGAAAATTTTGATCCACTTACCGAAATCTGTGCATAAACAGGCAGATAAACGAGATTGTTGTCTCTGTCATCGGCACTTCTTCGCGTTCTAACAGAATGCTCTAATAGTTCATTCTGGAAAAAAACTGATCTTCACCATTGAAAGCTGAACATTCTTACTTCCAAATTAGAAATGGTCCGTCTTTGATAGAACAATAGCCCAATTGTGCAGAGCGTTAGAAGCCAGGAAATAACTACGGGAACCGACACACCAGCCATCAGCTATGTGGAGATGTCGAGCATTTTAAAGTTAAAGTATTGGTAGAAAAGATGGAATTGTGGTAGAATAAGTGTATCTGAAAAATCAATGAAATTTGCAAGTTTCTGTAGAAATCATCATTTTCTTCTCAAATGTTACACTATCTCATTCAGAAAGCCGAATTTAACAATGTTACAATTAGACAAGGATAATAAGAAAAATTCATCTCAAATATAAAGAGACTACGATACATTTCAAGTTGAAACATTCTCAGAATGATTCCTAGAAGGCGATTTCCACATTCATCTCCCTTTCTACCTCTACCTACCCATTTCCCTTCTTTCATCCAAACTTAGCATCTTTATTCACAGCGTTCCTTTATCCATTTTATGCGAACGCGTTCGTTATAAATTGCTTGCGGCACAGCACAAAACGGGCAATCGAAAATCGAATACAGGAAAATCGTTTGAAATAGAGCCATCTTTGCGAAATTCTCAGGCTCAAGGACGGAAGATGAATCAAACTTGAAGGAAGAATTTGAATGGGAAAGGTAATGCAGCGGTAGAGGACATGATTTATTACGTGAAATTATAACCGACTATTATGACGAATCTTAAATGAATAAAGAAGAGTAACAATAGAAAATTTACGAGAGAGTACAGGTGCGATGAGAATTTCTGAATTATGAAAACGATTTCTCCACAAAGACTGATCTTCACTATCAATTACCAAACAAAAAATCTTGAGTTGATCAATAATTGCATTGCATTCCTATAATAAAATGTTTAAGCAATGTTGCAAAACTTCAACTGAAAGTTTCGAGTCCCGAAAGTTATGGCTAACAATAAGAAGTTGGATCTGCAAAATTAGCGCTAGAGAAGATGAGATGGTGTAAGTAATTACTATAGGAGAATTGGAAGACTCGAGAAGACAAGGCACAAGAATGAGAATGAAGTGAAGATCTTAGCATATCCCTCTAAGCTCATTCTCATTATGGAAAAAGCCGTTAGACTGGGCGTAAAAGTCGCCGAGTGGAGTGGGGATGAGTAAATGAGGACACGACGAAAATATGGGAAGAAATTTAGGAGATATGGAATTTTGTCGATTTTAATAAAACGATATTGTTTTGAATTGTTCAAAATTTCGTTTTTTGGAGGAGGAATAATGATCGGGATAGAAAAGTTGGCTTTAAAAAGTGATGATTTATTCGTGATAAAGCTGATGATATTCGTGAATAAATCTGCTCAAGGTGTTCAGATTTGAAATCTTCCTCAACAAATTTTAGTAAAGATCAGTCTTTGTCATGTAAAAAAAGTGATGGCAAATAATCCCAAATCATGAATAAATAGAAATTAGAAACAATACAGTATGAAATGATCAAATATAAAAACCCACAGCATAACCTCATTCGATATAAGGCATATGATGAGCCCTCTCGGACTACAGACCATATGCTCATGTATTCCTTCCCCTGCCTTCTTTATCCCCATTCATATCCCCGTTATATGCCCATTCCTGTTCACTTTGTTTGTGCACAGCTCCGGGGTCAAGTTATGATTTACGAGAAGAGGAGGACAAGCATAATGAGGAATGCCAGGGTAATTCGATAGCCGCGGGCGATCAGCCAGATATGGGCAAGGGGGTTTGAGCGGATAAAGGAGGGATTAGAGGGTCAAAAAGTGGGGACTTTGAAGATCCAATTTTATGATAAGTCGAGTTGCTTTCAGGCCACTCAAAAATGTCGCGATATTTTCGTTCTTCAACACGAATTTAGCACTATCAAGGATGTTCTTCTTTCTGGACAAATTGAGTTCTCTCAATGCTGATTGATGAAATAATAAGAATCGTTCAGGGCTTTGGTAAAATTTGTAGTTATTTTTCGGATTTATTATCGTTGAATTATTTTGGACAAATGTTACTTTCCCTCGATTTTGTGAGAGTAGGCATTCTCTGCGTTAATCTTGCATGTGCTTTCCTGTTATTGGTTGTCATGGCAACTCAAGAATAGTATCGTGTTATTGAATTCGGAATTTTTCATAGATGAGTTTTAGAATGATCGGCAAACTGAGCGATGTCTCACATCCACAAATCGATATTCGTCGGGAAGAAGCCGGAATTAGATCGGCAGAGAAGTTGGAGAGAGGAATGCAGACGGAGGAGATGAAGAGGAAGGAACAGGGCAACGATCCGGTAGAAAGACCGACCAGAGGCACACAGACTGAGCAAATCAGCGGGGATAAAGCAGAGAAGACAAAAAATATCACTGTATCGCAACAGGCAAGCGGAAGATTTGTAATTCAAAATATCATGATGAATGAATTAGAATCGAAATTATTGGAAAAGTTGGAGCATGGATTACGTTTTCATTTGTTTCAAATAGAAGAATAAATTAGATTGAAATTTTATGATGACAGATAAGAGTTGATGTAAATAATGGAAAGATGTGGAAATTTAAAAGATTTTGGTGTTAATTTAGATTATTGATCTGGTGATATCGAGTCATGCGGAATGTGAGAAGCATTGGCATGCGATGTCCAAACTGGACAAATTCCATGAAAGAACTGGAATTCAACTCCAGCAGACACACACCTTTCAGCTGCCTTTGGTAAAATGTTGTGATATTACTATCCAGAGGTTATATTTGCAGTCCCTGTGCGATGCCCCAGTCGTTTCAATTTGCTCTGCCTCGTCATCTCGTCGATGTGCAATTCTGTTCGGAGAGACAATCCACGATGAGTGGTGCTCGCATCAGGGACTTACGCTCATCATTAATCGGAATAATGTACGAGTTGTTTTGAAACTATGATAATAAGATAATTAGTGAATTAAGCGTTTTATCAATAGATCTGGAGGAGGCTTAGAAATGTAGCAACAAAGAAAAGTAGAAGAATAGTGCGTAGGACTGGGAGAGAATAAAGAAAAATTCATTCACTCTGCATATTATTTCATGTTTCGCTGTTGTTGTTGTTGTGATATTTTCAAGTTTCTGATCTGAGTATACATAACTATTTTAAATGATGATTATTTTTAATCCTATATAATGTCTTATTTCAGAGCACCCAACACCCACTTCCAGTCTGTCCTTCATCAGCAATTTGGTCATCTTCTCTATTATTCGTTGGAGATGCGGTGGGCTCAATCCATGTCTACAGCAATGACAGACACATGCTTTCGCACGATGTAATAATGATTAAAATACAAATATTGAAATTACTAGAGAAATAATAAGACTCCTACTAGCAAGCATGCCCTTGATAATCGAGGATCAGCTCGGACTAAAGGCTAGAAATGAATTATCGATGAGATTCTCTAATGTTACCTTTTGAAAAGTCATATCATTTTCGAGCTTTCAACTCAATAGCCTAATGATTCAGTTACACTCAAATTGCATAACGTGTTTGGATATATCTCCACACGGACTTCTCTCCACTTCATCCGATGGAACAATCAGACTATCGTCGTTCAAATCAAACAGCTTCACGACGATAAAAGTTCGAATTTTTGAGAATATGGCAAATTCAAATATTGAAGACATTAATTGATATCGTGAAAAAAACTCAATTTCTTTCTGTCTTCGAAACTCTAAATGTGAAAACTTTAGAAATGTTGAATTTAGGAAATCAAATTGAACAACAGCAATCTATCCAGAAGCATTTGTCGACAGACCACCGTAAATAAAGCGGTTTGCATTGCTGCCTTGAATCGGTGAGCAGATTTTTTAAAGAATAAAAAAAACAGATTTCCAGAGAGAAGAACGAGGTTTGCATGGGCAGTGAAACTGGGGGAATGTGGCTTTTGACACTGCCTGATTTGGAGCTGAGAACGCTAAATTTTCCTCCACAAGCAGTAGAATTTGTGAGTTATTCAGTTGTTTTAATTGATATTTGTATTTTGAGTCTTGATGATTCAATTAGGATCTTTAGTTTTCATCACGCTTGAATAAAATTTGATTAGGGCCATTTTTCAACAATTTGTTATAACTTTTGATGCATACCGCAATCTCATTTATTATTTTCAGCTACTTTTTCACTTTCCATCCATCGCAATAGGAACTCAATCAGACATAACTCTATATTCGATTGAAGGAGAAAGAAAAACGTATGAACGGGCCGAAATTATATGTGCTGCGAGGTAAGAATTTGGAAATAATAAGCTTAATCAATTTATAATTTTTTTAGTTTATAATTTATTTTAGGCTGGACTCAATGCTTCTATTTGCCACCGAAAATGAACTGCTTGTTTTCGACAGTGTCACTTCAGAATGCGTTTCTAGGATTTCATTAGTCTCTCGGCTATTTTCGATATCTCAAGGTCTGCAATCATTGCATTCCTTGACATCGAGTGCAGTCATAACTTATCAGATTAGTATCGTCTAAAGATTTCATTTCTTTTAAAGAAAAAAAAATACATTCATAATATACTAACTCTACTCCTTGCATTGAATGATTGAACGATAAATAAAAGAAGTGTGAAAGATAAAGATAGATTTTTCGTGCAATTTTCAAGAGTTTATAGGAAAAATAGAACCTTTTATTTTCGCAGTGATGATAACAAGTACAATGAATAGGGGATAAAAAGGTGAAATGAATGGTGATAAGGAGAGATAAATGATAAAATCTGGGCAATCGTAGGTGAATGGTAGTGAAACTGCTTAATTTCTGCGATAAGATTTCGATTTTCTCGGGATCAAACTAGTTCGTTGTTACACGTCCGTCAAGTAGAAAAAATAAAGAAATTCTTAGGCGAGTCTATTTTTCATGAAATGAAAAATTGCATCTTTTTAAAATTTGAATGAAACATGTCATTCAAAGTTACATTAGTTCTGATTTCCCAAAGAATAGACTCGAACCGATCTTTGATATCTTGAAATATTACAATCAATAAAATCATAAGCAAAGGGAATCAAAGTGATTCATAATTTAGGAGAATTAGAATGAATTAATGAGAGTGAATATCGAGTAAAAATGGGCTCTGATTCAAAAACTAGCATATTTTAGAAACTTTTCAAAAGACAGTCGGTTTGAACTAAGCCAAAATATTAAAATACAAAGCCGAATGAGAAGTGATGAGGGAGTATAAATATGCGCGACTATAATATGTATCTGTGTATATATGCTTAATTCCGAATGGATTCTAAATGCGGACGTAAGAAAATAGCAGAAACCAGAAGCAAGCGTAAATAAATTAACGAAATTTGCCTAAAGTCCTGGAACTCTAAAACATGCATCAATACTAAAATTTAGCAATGGAGCAAATTTCTGCAAAGTTCAAACTTCGAGGAAAACTCGATAAACTCATAAAACGAGACAGAATTTTGATATAGAAAATTCCGATCATCAAAAAATTTAGTTCCGTCTCGTCAAAAGTACAAATTAGCATATGATAAATTTAGGAAATGGTAAGGGGGTGGGGAAGAAAGAACGGAGTGCAAATCACAGAGTGGAGGCAAAGCGCATCATCTCGAATATACCCTCTAGCCGAGCAAGCAAGTCCGCGCGGCACTATTGCAGAAATCGCAAAACAACACACAAACTGCGGCACGCTTTCAGACACACCACCCATTTTCGATCCAAATCAGAGAAAAACTCGAAAATGAGAGCGCGAAAAACCGAATCTCTAGAGCTAGCAAAATTCTCAAATCAACAAGAAAATGAAAATCAAAACAAAGTCAGCAGTTAGGCAGTTCTAAACTTAGGACTTTTGTCGAGTCAATTTCTAATTTCTATGAAAAAATAGCATCAATTATTTTACTACCTGAAAACCTCTATTCAAATTTTCAAAACTCTCCAACTTGACTCGACCAAGACCTAATAATTTTCTACATAAGCCACCTTTTTCGGTTAAATAGGATAAAAATAGAATCTCTGTGAATTTCTGAATCTTCTCAACAATGCCTAAAGCTCTACTGGCAGCGCATAAATTAAGAAGCGATTGTTAGAAATGAAGAAAATGAATTACGTCGAAGAATGCAGACCGTTTATCCCATTGGTGTCGTTGGTTGTGGGACGATGGATTACGGTAGGCTCGGTAGAGGAATCGCCCATCGAGTAGTACGTAACTCCGAACTCGTCTTCCATTGCGCACACACTCAAAATATTTGAAATAAATAGAGAAATTTTTTGAATATAAAGACATTGTACGACTTCTGGTATTTCCTCTAAAATGTTGTAAGAAATGCTCGATTTCTTTCAATACGATAGATATCAAATTTCTAGAAAGAAGGTTCATCAATTTCATTTTATGAGTTTCTATGCAAAAGTACATAATTTAGCCTTCGAATTATAAAAAGCCCGAGTGTGTACCTAGTACTGATGGACTGTCCATTCAACGTGACATCCAGAACGGGTTTCTTCCTGGGCGACCCTTCGGTGTGACTTCCATTGCAGGTGGTCGACCCGCTGCCCGTGCCGCATCCATTCATCTCCTCGCCCCGCCCGTCCCCCTGGAAGTCATCCATTCGGGGCATTTTGGCAGGCGATCCATTCGCAGAGGTGTGCACTGAATCGACAGGAGTCTCGGCTGCAGAGGGAACGGCAAAAGGGAGTGCCTGAACTCGGTCAGGAAGGAAGGAAGAGGGCTTCGGAGTGCACATCACTGTGCCGTTCTGAAAATCAAATAAACCTTGGATATATATTGTCACAAATCCTTTTAGAGACAATAACAAATTTAGAAGGGCAAGTTCAGAGAACTTCACAGATGGAAAAAAACTGGATGATTTTTTTCAATCTTATTTTTCTAAGGAATATTCTAATTGCTATAGCTTACAGTAGCAGAGTGTGAGCTGATACTCGGCATGGTATGGCTCTTCGTAGTCGATTGAGCGTAAGGGAACTGCCTGAAAGAATAGGATTTTCAACAGTTTTGTAAAACAAGAGGATAATTTGAAGTACCTGAGAGGAGTGGTCTGTTCGCCGCAGTTGAACGATGTCATCAACTCTTTCTGCTGTTCGAAACATTCTGCACACAGGAAGTTGTTCGATTGCAAAGCTGGCTGAAAGGTGAATTTTAATCAAAACAAAATGCGTTTTTTTCGACAAATAACAACACAAGCAAGTTTTCTTCGAAATTGCTCATACAACTTCTCAAATTGAAGAGAACAAGTTTATCTAGTGCTTACCTGCTTGCAATCATCATTAATGCAGGTGATTGGAATGCTCGATGCAGAGAAGGATCTGCTCATTCGCTTGTTGTCGGCCTCATCACGCTTCTGTCCATTCGTCTTAGGCTCTTGCGAATGGCCGAAGAAGCGCTCTCTGCAAATTCAACATTTTCAGAACTCTAGCAAAGTTATAATCAAGAAATAATCTTTTCAGAAAATATAACTTAACAATTGCATAAAGGTTATTTTCAAAAAAATACCTGGACTTCTTGATGTACTCCTTCCACATGTCCTCCATGTACTCGTGCGAACTGCAGACCAGTTTTGCTGCCACCACGCATTTGTCCTTCGACATTTCGTCTGCGCATAGCTGAAATTATTTTTAAATTACAAGAAAAATTAGTCTAGCATTATTATATAACATAGTTTTTCTACTAAAAATGATCCTACCCTCGCATCGATGCTCTTTTTATCCTTCTTGTCGTCAGACGCGATTCGCAGAGTACGTTTGAGTTTGTCGCGAATCTGTCGAATCTCGATCTGCAGTCGGTTCTTTTCCTGTTCCTTGCCGTTCACGATTCCTTAAAATAAAGAATACTTTTTAACGAAACTTGATCATATTGCGTAATTTTCCACCAATTTTCTCAAAGAGAAATATTTTTAAAAATCACGAAACAAAGTACATATAATTTTTAATTATTTTTCATAAAAATAGGAAAACTTAAGAAATTTAAAACTTCTACCTGAGCAAGCGATTGTCAGACTCTTGGACTTGTCATTTGCAGGAGTCCTGACATCCCTCGTCCTCTTGATGCTGCCCCTCCTTACATCCAATCGCACCAAATCCATGTACTGTAAAATATCAATCCTTGATTTTTAGACAAGTTGGACAATTCATAGTATCGTAGACCATAGTTAGGGGTACTGGGCAAGATATGAAAAAATCTTTCCCCATACTATTTCTCAGGCTACGAACTACCCAGGTAGGGCTGCCGATGTGTTCAATTTATTCTTTCAATTTTACCTGACTGATGAGAGTCAACTTGTCCGCATCACTCAACTCCAACTTCTGGGCGATTTTCTCATCCTCCTCGTCTCGCCACCACGTGAAGTCTGCGCCTGGATCGACGGCAAAATGCACGGGCAGAAGGGTGCGGTCAACTGTCATTATGGGGATCAGCTCTGAAAATAGAAAAATTTAGAAAATAAATAGAAAACGACTATTTTTTTAATTATAAGTTTGAAGAAGTTTCAGAGGGAAAAATAATTGTAAAAATGTATTGCGCGATGTGCAAATTTACTGAATTCGATAATAATTTAACTAAAACAAATAACTAACTCACGTTGTCTAGCTAAGTCATTCTTCATAGGTACGAGTGGGGAGAAGTGCGCAGAATCGTAGCAGAGACAGAGTGGAGAGCGGTGGCAGTGTTCGATGGGACACTCTAGGGGAAGGTAGATTCCTCCAAACGCAACTGGGGATAGCTCTTCTCCTTTCGCGTTGCGAAGCACCTGAAATCCGAACTTCGAAACCTATTTCTGATTTTAAACAATAAATGCAGGGAATATCTGTTGTAGTGAGAAAATCATCCATTTGTTCTTTCAATAAAAATGAATTGATTGAAAATTAAAAAAAAATAATTCGTACCGTATCCGAAATAACGACAATGGGTCTCTTGAGCACGTGAGCGAGGACGAACACGTGGAATGCCTCCAATGATTCGTAGATCTGATCCGTCGCATTCGAGGCCGTATCTTCGCATTTTCTGAATTTTTTAAAATAAAAATCAGATATTTGAAATTTCATATTTTTGAAAATGCATACCTAGGAACCGGAGAAGACAGCCCGACAAGGGCCTGCCATTCCTGATTCCACTCCTCGTCCGACAAATGCAGTGACAATTCAGAAGCCTGAAATTCGAATTTTGGAAAATTATCTTATAAAAAGATCTATCTACTTTTGGAGGTGTGCTTTATTGTGAATTTGTAATCCAATTATTATCTTTGCAAAAATCCCTAACCTGAATGCACTTGTGCTCAGCCCATTTCCACCTTCTCCACAGTGCGCCTTTTCTCGAGCCGCGAACGAGGATTTCGTGCAGCGCCTCTCGAAGGGTGAGTTGCCGGTCATGCAACCCCCACATTCCTGAATAGTTGAAATTTTTCTTAATCTTTTAATCAATTTTTTATTTATTGTCAATTTCTAATACTTCTCAAACATTCTCTTTCCAACTCATTGAACTCATCCAAATCTATGAAGAAGCAAGTGTATTCGTGAAGACTGATCATGGAACTTTTTTCACTGATAAAAATGATGATACCGAGAGAAGCAGCATGTAGGAGACAGTTTCCGTCGCCCGCAGTGGAGAGAGCGTAGAGTTTCTGTCCGAAGGGCGTCCACCAGTTTAGGTGTTCTGCAATCAATCATTCTATCATTCAGCCGTTCAGCCAAAGATGCTTATCTCCAAACCGACCAAATTCACAAACAAGGTCATCGTCTTGCAGACATTTTTTTGACAATTTTACACTCCAATGACAGATTTCTCTGATTGTTGTAGCTTGAAAAAAAAGAAAATTTAATGACTGCAAGTATTTTTCTTCCGATACGATATCTTTTCCAAGGCATAGAAGGAAGTACCTATACCGATCTTTGCCAAAATTAATTATTTGTGAAAAATCATGTTGAATTAAAAAAGGAAGAAAAACCAACTTGATGCCTCGAGCCTCCTCTGCGTGGACATTTCGATGAGCTCCTTCTCGAGAAAGGCTCGGAAGTCGGGTGGAGCGATTTTGTCAAAATCCGGCAGACAGAACGTATAGCCGTGATTCGGGATTTTGCGGGATGTCAATTCTGGAGACGATAAAAAATTAAGGAAGAAAGTCGTTTTTAAAGTAACCTCCAGAAGTAGATGGATTCCTCTCGTGGTGCTTCTCTCCGTTCTCGATCTTTTCGATCTGATGCTTCTTCAACGCCATTTTAGGGTCCCAATCGCATTCTGAAAAGTTTAAATTGTCATAAATTTATTAATGAATCAGGATAAAATTTTAGTTTGGTTTCATTCCTGACAACTTTCTTTTAACGAATTACAGAACGCTTTCAACGATCTATAGACATTAAGAATGGAATTTCGACTTTAAAATTTTTTAAAATATCTTACGCATCAGTATCTGGACGGCCTCTGCACTACTCATTTTGGTGTCCCTACAAAGCGTATTGACAGCGTCCTGCTGCTGCTTCGTCAGGTTATTCGCCATCTGCGCGACTTATTGATTTATCGATTTCTCAATTTATCTCTGCATCAGTCTGAAAATGATTGATTTTGAAAAATCGACAAGACATGTTGTTGAAAGAGGATTTGTACAAAAATCGCAATTCAAAATTAACAAGAAAAAAGAATTTCGATTTTTCGTTTTTCCGAACAAAGGACTGAAAATGAAAATTGAATGAGAGTGAGAATGCTAATGCGTTACTGCAAAGTAACGTTCCCTTATCACACCACAACAACAAAAGGACATGTTACGAAATCGAAAAAAATAGGGAAGAAGGAAAAATCGAATTAGAATTCTGTGGAGAAAAAGTAAAATGATTGAAATGAATTACGATGTAATTAAAGGGAGAAGCTTCAATATGACGGAGAATTAATTTAGATTTCTTGGAAAACTCATTCAGCTTACTTATTCGTAAAATTCCCCCACTTTCAATATAAGGTATTTGGTAGGGGGAGGAAAATTGTGTGAATTTTAGAATAGGTTAATCTTCCAAGAAGCAATTAATGAAACTGAACGGGTATAATCGGGAAAATGAAGATGATACAACGTTAACGAGTAATTGAAGGCAGAAAGTAAATGGGAGCTGAATGAAGGGAGGAAAAGAGAAGGCGAAAATGAGAGAGGAGAGGATTTGCAGACGAATATTGATCGCAAATAAGCTAGAGAGTAGGAGAAGGTATGAGAGGGGAAAGAAAGACAGAAAGAGAGAGAGAGAATATTCTGCAAGACAGGCTCCCGAATGAAGCAGCAGAAGATAGGGGAAGATGCATAGACATATTGCGCGAAAGAAGAATAGCCAGTCGGGTGGTGTGAGTGAGAGAGTGGTCAGATGGTCAGGACGGAGAGGGAACAGAGAAGCAGAAATGAGAGAAATTAGAAAGGAATGACGTAGCATGAAGGAATTGGAACAAATTGGAGAAACTGTATGGAAATTTTAGAGAATCCCAGAAAAATCAAGAAAAATTGATATTTTTTCAGATCTTTTAGAGCATAAATGTGATTTTATTCTGAAAATTTTTGAATGAAATAAAATTTGTAAAATTCGAGGATGAAATTTGGCCTGAAACTTAAACTTTTCAACAAACAAAGTGAGTGATAAAAATCGAAAGATAGACACCCCTTCTTCATAAAGGAGCGTTCCTGTGTCGGAATAGGCAGTAATTCCTCCCTTATCTCCATTCGCCCATCAACCCACTTTCGTACCAAAAAGAACTTTATTTTCTACGACAAGATTCAAGAGAAACACAATTCAAACCTCAACTATCAAAATTCTACAAACTTAGACGAAAATGGCAACATTAGCTCCTTAGTAAGTGTCACTCAACTCATCATTATCACAATCTGTAAAAGTCGCCTATTTTAAGGGCGAAATAAAAGTAAAATAGGTCAAATTTACAAATTCGCCAATGATAAGTTGATAAGAAATACGAACGAGCCTCAAAATAAGACAACCTGAATAGCGCTAGACGTTATAACACGAAAATAGCAAAATAATATGAGAAAGAATATCGTGTCCAACTTTATTTGAATACTTTTAGTGTCATGATGTTTCGCGGTTTCTAAATAATCTACAAAACTAATAAAATAGAACCTTCATCAAAATGAATAAAACGATTTCCGTATCCACTTGTACCCAAAGACGCTCAAATGATATTGATAGAAAGATTCAACAACTCAAAAATTCAACAAACGACAATAAATAAAGAAATAATGGATAAAACAAATAAAATAATAAAATATGGCCGGGTTTACGGTGCCTCAGAAGGGACTAAATGGATTAGGGCCTGCATTAGATGTGATCGGTGATATGATTGGCGCGTCCTAGGAGCAGACTCAGAATCGCCATCCGAACGAACACGCCGTTTTCTGCCTGCAAATTCGGGTGATAAAAATGATTAGTGAATTTTGTTTCGTTGATTTCGAAAAATAAAAAAAAACTGGAAAACCGAGTTTTTTCAGTTTTGCATGATTGAAATTAGAGATGTTCGAAAATTTAAATTTCAAAAAAGAGTTAGCAAAAATCTCCACAGACAAATTTTGATTTATTTTTTATTGGTACACTAACTAAGATACTTCACGAAAAAACTAATTAGTACCCGTATTCAGAAAATTTATTCAAATGGACAACTTATCCATTTTAGAAGACAAAATTACTCTTAAAAGTAATAATTGGGTATTTTACCCAAGGAATTATAGTGAATGATTAACCATTTTCATTTGATTTTTTTTTTAAAATTGACAAGTTATTCACATGGGCCAAATTTTGCTGAACACGAGTACAGAAGAATAAAAATCGAGTACGAGGAATTCTTTTTGATTACAGACCTGTCTGAAATACGCGGCCCTTTCATCTCCATCCAGTTCGGTCGAAATCTCGTCCACTCTCGGCAAGGGGTGCATCACCACGGGGCGGTTGCGTTTCGGGACTGCAAATTTAAAAATTTTATCATTTGTTTATCCTCTAATTATCTTAGATATGGGGGCTTAAGCAGAATTTCCGTATGTACCCCACTTAAGTCGAATACTGCACTGAAGAGAGATATTCATTTCTGTCTTGTAAATGTCCCTGGTTCAGCTCCAGGTTGTGGCAGTGTTTTTTATTTGCAAACACTTCATTTTGCTTGATTGGAAGTCGGTTCCTAGTCTTTTCAGAGCCTCGAAATATCTCGAATAGGGAGCAAGATAAGTGGGTAGAATGCTATATGAAAAATGTTCAGCACTAATTCCCGACTTAGAAGTCCCATAATTTTTAAAATTCCTAAAATTAAGGGGTCGAAGTCTGGTCCTGAATGCTAAAGAACGTCCTTAACCATGGAAAAGTAAATTTAGGACTGAACTTCGACTTTTAATTTCAATGGTTATGAAAAATTCTGAGACTTATAATTGTAAATCGAGAATTTAATGCTGAACATTTTTCATACCCGCAAATTATTGCCTTACCGAGAATGCTCTCGTTTTCCTCGTCCTCGACGCGCGCTGCATCGTTCAGCAGCTTAGCGTTGATCACATAGCTGCCCTTCACTCTCTCGTACTCGTCCTAAATTCGACCAATTTCATAGAAATCGAAGATTTTACTGCAATCTTATGCATTGTTTATTTCACCCAATGCAAACAATGTTTAGGTTATGACGACTTTCAAAGAAGAGAGTATTCGAAAGGGAAGAAACGATGTAAAATGAAATATTTTGCTAAATTGGCAACATAGGACAGAATAAGCATATTTACTGAAAAGAAGAAAAATATGTCCAAATAATGATTTTCTTACCGGATTAGCGAACCGCTCCTTCTGAATACGAGTCACATAGACGACATCCACATGGTGAATGCCTTCAGCCAGATTCGTGAATTTCTTCTGAAAACGCAAAAAAATACCGTAATCTTCATTCTAATCCATTTTACCTGGGTAAAGTTGGAATGTTTGTTGACGTAATTGCAGACGTCCTCAGGCATTCCTAGGCCTTCTGTCGGACTCACGTAGTGCAGGGTTATACCCTGGAATTATAGAAGATAAAGGTATTTGAACGTTCAATAAATTTCAGGAATTACAAAAATTAGCATTCATGCACTAGCTTCATTTATCTTCGCTGTTTATGAATAGAAAATGGGAAAAGCAAGTATGCTAAATTCTGGATTACTACAAATGACTCGTTTAGATTCCTGAATGAAGATCAGCTTACCTCATAGACGCAGAGCAGTTTGGCGAGTGAATGCACCGTTCTGCCGTGCTTCAGATCGCCGACCATCGCAATCGTCAGTCCGTTTACCGTACTGTTCTCGCATCGGATCGTATAGATGTCGAGCAGGGCCTGAAATTGAAAACAATCATTTTATAGCACTGAAAATTACGAGATTTTAGAAATTTGAAAAAAAAAGTCTGGCTTTTTTACCTGGGTCGGATGTTCCCCAGCCCCATCGCCAGCATTGATCAGAGGAATCTTCGCCACTTTGCAGCCTTTGTGCGCAGCGCCTTTCTCATTGTGACGCAGCACGAGAATGTCCGAGTAGCCACACATCATTCGGACGGTGTCTGAAATTGCCCTCTATATTTTACTTTAAATTTTAGAAGTCTTTTTTGATTTGATCAATTTGATCAGTTTATCACGAGAGTTCCGAATTTTTCAGTAATTTACAAAAAGATTAGTTTTTTTCCTAGCTTCTAACCTTCCAAAGTTTCCCCTTTTGTGACAGACGATGAAACCGCGTCGATTTTGATGTTGGTTCCTCCAAGACGAAGCATCGCAGATTCGAATGAACAGCACGTGCGTGTGGACGGCTCGTAGAACATCGCTCCCATCACGTAGCCCTGAAAAATCGACAAATGCCTGATTTCTTGAAAATATTTAACTTTTGAGAGACGTGAAACTTTAATGAAATATTCTACTCATTTTAGGCTCTTTTCCGGTAGGTTTCAAAGCTAGAATAGGAGCAGTCTTTTTCCATTCGAGGTCAAAGGTATTCGTGATTTTGGGCGCAGTTTTGCCAAGCTTTCCG
Organism: Diploscapter coronatus; assembly: GCA_964036155.1. NCBI lineage: Eukaryota > Metazoa > Nematoda > Chromadorea > Rhabditida > Rhabditidae > Diploscapter > Diploscapter coronatus. The sequence goes on from OZ038423.1 coordinate 43,258,608, forward strand.
TCAACTTACATGCAGAACATGGGTCAGGGAGTGATGTCTTTCGACGCTCTGTCTGCACGCGTCCGCCACGTCGAAGATACGGCTCAGCTTAAAGAAATAGGGTTTCATAAGTCCAAAATTAGATATTAAATTCACAAACCTGAGATTTGCTGAGATCCAAAACAGACACGAGATGCTTTCCAGTCAGAGCGATGGGATCGATTGGAGTGGCTGGACGAGGCGGCGAGGCATACGGACTGCCATCCGAGGACGTGCTCGAGACCACTGAAAATACTAATCAATCCTGGACTTTCTCACCGTTGTTCAAAATGTAAATAATGGAGAATAAACTTCCGGTTGTAAAATTGATCAAATTATATGGTGTTTCAACGTTTTTCCCATTTGATCGCTTCATTAAATGTTAGACTCAGTAAGTTCTTGGATTAGTGAGAAATTTTTGACGATGGAAAATTTGGAATTCAACTCACCATTCTTGTCAGCCACGGTCTCTCGCAACTCACGAAGAACGTTGCCAAATGCATCGATAGTCTCAGGCGTTTTTCCATGCGCATAGAAGAAGTCAGTTCGCATGTTTCTGCCGAAACCCGGTTCTGCCACGATCTGTAAGATAGAGTTGTTGAAAAATGAATAAAATATGACTCGATTTCTCTAGTAATAAGTGGCATAAAATCAAGCAAGAAAAATAGTAAAAAATAACTTTCTATAACCATTTGACTTGTATTGAACCAGAGTTTAAATTATAAATGTGAAAACCTACTACTCCATCAGAATAGACGACCTCCCCTCGAATGACGACATTCACGACTTTTCCCCTGACAGTTCTGCCCGCAAAAGGAGTCCAACCTGCTTTGCTGCTGCCGCCTTCCTTCGGAATCGTCCATTCTTTGTTCATCTCCACCTGAATTTTAAAATTTGATTATATTTTTTTCTAAACTTTTAGACACATTTCATATTGTAAAGATGAATGAGAAATTTGAAGTAATCTATAACATCTCTTGAAAGAAATATGAAATTTTGATTTCACGTAAATTTCAAATAGTTTTACCTCGATGTAAGTATCGGGTTGTGTTGGCAGACCGAAAATTCTTTGGGGGTTAGTGTGCAGGCGATCGATCAATTGCCTGAAATTCAAATGTGCAAATTTGTATTTTTCAAAGAAACCACCTCATGGTGAGTTTTCCCTGATGTACAGCAGTGATGAGCAGAGGTAGCATGTACTCGATTCCAGGGAAACCGGGAGGAATTTTCTCCTGGGAACCATTCTTCTCGTCCCAAGTGTGGGGTGCTGAAGTTGAAAGATGTTTGAAAATCCATGATTTTTGCATGAAAATACCGTGATCCGTAGCGAAAACGTCGATGAAATCGAGATTCTTCCACAGAGCGTCGATGTCGCTCTGAGTTCCGAGTTTGGGACGGACCTGAAAATGAAACGAAAATATCTCGAAGAACAAGAATATGAAAATCGGGCAGTCTATGTTATGTCAAAATTTCTATAAATGAATGACAATAAGTAATTTTTTAAAATGGTCTACTTAAGAATTTGAAAAATTCCAGGATCATTATAAACTTAAAAGAAATCAACCTCTCTAATTCCTTCCGGCAAATTGTCACTGCACAGGAAGAGATGATGAGGTGCGACTTCGCAAGTCACATTCAGACCTCGTTTCTTCGCGTCCACAATCAACTCGATTTCCTCGGCTCGAGCAACATGGCAAATGTGGACTAAAATTGTTTAAATTTAACACTGTTTCCAAAAATATAAACAATAAACAAAAATCGATAAATTATACCTGGCCGATTTGACAACTGTGCCATGAAGAGAATCGCGGCGAGGGTTTCCTTCTCCGCGTGACAAACGATGGGACGAGAAGAGGGGAAAGATTTGAGGTGCTGAAATTGGAAAATCTCAGAAATTACTAAAATTCCCACAATTTAGAATTGAACGAACGAAATCCTTGGCTTTGAAATTGAATGATCGAGCAGATGAGTCATTTAGGAAAATCCCCTACCTTGACCCAATCAGAAATACTGTCCATCTTGAGTGCAGAGAAAGTGTCGTTCAGATACATCTTCAGCCCTGCAGCTTTGTGTGCCAGCTTGGCTGCTTCTTCCGAATTCTCTGCAGTCGCGCCGATGTACAGAGCGTAGTCGACCAGGGATTTTGAAGAGGCTAGCTAAAGTTTCACATTTTAACATAATGAAGGAAATTAATGAATAAAGTTCCGAATTTCATTAAATCATTGGCATGATAGACTTTGAATTGAAAAACTAGTATATTAGGTGAAAGTTGAATTTTTTTTTTAAATATCAAAGATCAAGATAAAATCTAGCATTTGAATTTTCCCTTCATATTAGAAGTCCGGATAAAGTCTAAAAACCTACCTTCTCGACCATTTCGAACGTTTCTGCATTAGTCAATGGTGGGTTTGTGTTTGGCATTGCGAGAATCTGCGTGATGCCTCCAGCCAATGCTGCCTGAGTGCAAGTAGTCCAGTCTTCCTGAAATAAACAAAAAATGCTTGCTTTAAGAAAAGTAAGAATTGCCTTGTGAGTTGCTCCCGGCTCTCTGACATGGACGTGGACATCGATTAGACCTGGCAGGCGTTTCAGAGTGCGGCTCGCGATGCAGTCGATCTGGGAAAAATTTCAGTAAATTAAAAAAAAGAAATTTAAAAAGAAGTTTTTAATGAAAACGGAATAAGAAAGTGCACCATTCCATAAAACGATAAAAATGAAAAGAAATGTCTCAAACACCTGCGTATTGACGGGTGGATGTCTGCCGACGAGTCTGAGGGCCTCGATGAAGATCTTGGCGCATTTGATGTCCGTGATGAGCGGGATGCCGCTGTCGATCGCCATTCGACGGGTCATGTAGCCGTGCGTTCTGAAAATTGGTCGAATTTAAAGAAGCTAAGTTTATGAATAAAAATGATCCTTGAAATTGGTTTAGCATAAAATTCATTGATTACCTGAATGCAGACACCCTGTAGGCTCCCTTGCCCTTGATCGGCAGATTGATGACCAACTGGAATTCCTTCTCCTCGAAAAATTCAATCAGAGTCCTGAAAATTTCGAATTTCATCAAAAAACATTCGAGAAATAAATACCTTGCGCCGGCACTCGTCTTCGCGTCCTCGATTCCCTTGTCAAATGGCCATTCAACTGATGTGACATGGATGTTGTTCGACTAAAATCATCAGAATGCTCATCGAAAGATAAGTTGGTACACATTGAAGAATATTCAATATCGGGAATCCTTTAATTTTCTCCTACCTGGAAGTAATCGGCTGTTCCTTTCGATCCATAGAGATTGAAGCCAAGTGATTGAAGGGTCTGGACGCTTCGGAGCATCTCAGCCTTTGCCTAAATTCAAGACAATAGGAAATTAGAATCATAAACCAACTGCTGATTTGCAAAAAGATTTACCCTCATTTTTCTTTGAAATACACGAATTTGCGAATCTCTTACATGATATCCTCCAACCGACAGGAAGACAGAGCTGCCTGCCGGAGGGACGACGAATCCAGTTGATAGAAGAGCCTTCAGATATGCCTCGTATCTGTCCTTGCCGAAACAGGCCACTTCTCCTGTCGATGACATTTCCACGCCCAACATCACATCTGCACCTGCCAGACGGGAAAACGAGAATTGAGGAACCTGAAGAATTTTAATTTTTTTAAAAAATCGCTATTTCAAGACTTGCTTCAGAGTTTGAGTGAACAATTGTGAGTAATCCTGTGAAAAGATAATGTCTTATACTTTTCGTCCAATTTTCGCAATAAGGTTCAGATGATTTTAGCAAAAAAGGGATTTTTGATAAAACATAACAATTTGAAGTCCAACCTTGACTCCGACCCTGTCCCTGCCCTTGAGCAGTCCATGGTTTCTGAGACTGTGTCTGAGCGAAGGATTGTCGACGGCCATCATCACCCTGGTGGCCAGAGCGACGAAGTCGAAGTCGAGTGTCTTCGACACGAACGGGAAGCTGCGCGATACTCGCAGGTTGCACTCGATCACTTTCAGCTCGTTGTCCTAATTTATTGTAGGTAAATGCTCCAACTTTATCAATTTTTTGAAGAGATGTCTTTTAGCAGAGGGGAGAAAAAACTTGAAATGGTTGAAGATTTTTCAGAAAATAGATAGAATTGATATTTAACCCTTTTACAAACCTTTGCAATCAGCTGCATATTGAACGGTCCGTTGACGTTGAAGCACTCCGCAATTCTGTGGGCGATTTCCGTGATTCGCTCCAGAGTGACCTGAAGTCATACATCTTGAAAATCATCATTATCCAGTGTCCGAATCCACGAAACTCTCGGAACCTCCGAAAACTACCCACAGGAACCTTCTTCCCGCTATGAGGTTACTGGCAGTTTGTAAATGACGGAATGCTCTTTTCTCACCCGATTTCTTCCTCCCCTCGCTCTCTAGCACGACATTCCGTCATTTCCAGGTTGCCGAGGTTTCTATACGAAGGCTCCGAGTTTTGTAGATCCGGGCACTAACCAGATTTTTCATGACTTCTTCTAGTTCATACACTGCCATTGATGAATCAAATCAGTACAATAAAAATACACAATGCTAAAAAGGTTGGTAATTTCCTACCTTGTTGAGATCCTGTGGAGGAGTGACGAGAGTGGCATCTCCGGAGTGGATTCCCGCATTCTCGATGTGCTCGCTCACGGCCATCACCAGCACTTTGCCCTCGAATGCAACGGCGTCGACATCGATTTCCTTGGCGTTGCTGAAAAGTTACAGGTCAGAAAATGTCGAAAAAACTGATAAATTTGAAATTACCCTTTCTACGCATATTCTGAAAGAAAGTAAGATTTTTCAACTTCTGGAAGTACCTGATGAATTTCGACACAACCACGGGATGTTCCTTCGCCACGACAGTGGCCTGTTGAAGGAAACTCGCCAGATCATCTTCATTGTGAGCGACATTCATCGCCGCGCCACTCAGCACGTAGGATGGACGAATCAGACAGGGATAGCCGACTTCCGCACAGAAGAGCTGCAAGTTTAGAAAATTGGAAAATATTCTGACTTAGGTAGGTTTTGAGGCAGACTCAAAAATATAGGGTGGTAGATCACAAGACTAAACTGACTTAAATCCTCCTGAGTCAGGAGTTATGCACAAATCTTCATAATCTTTTCCACCAAAACTAAAAATATTTGAGACATTTCAAAGCGGATGGTTTTCAGGAGAAATAAAAATCCAATTCAAGAGAAAAATTATGTCTATTTTACAAACCTTAGCGTCCTCGATATTGTCGCTCTTCTTCCAATTCGGCTGACTGATTTTGAGTCCCTCCAACTTCCTGCTGAATTTGTATCTGTCCTCGGCAGAATCGATCGAGTCTGGCGAAGTTCCGAAAATTGTCACCTGAAACCCAATCATAAGAATACTTGTAAGAAGAAAACACTAGAGTTTACCTGTGCACGACTCAACGTCAAAGCGATGTTGTTTGGTGCCTGCCCTCCGAAAGCCAAAATCAGTCCCTTCGGTCGTTCTTTCTGGTAGATCTCGAAGACTGTCTCGAAGGAAATTTCCTCGAAATACAATCGGTCGCAGATGTCGTAGTCGGTGGAGACCTACATTAAAAAAACTTGATTTTTTCGGGTAAAACGTTATTTTATTCTCATCTTATTTTGTCAAGAGTTAGAAAGAAGAAATTAAAGACAATATAACGGAGAAAAGGAGTAAAGACATTTAGTCAATGACTCTATGTGATAATTTGTCAACTCTAACAATGAAACATTTAAGTGCCAAGAAGTCGCAAGTTGAAATTAAGCTTTATAATGGAAGTAAAAATGAAAAATTGACTAAAAAAGTGGTTTCTAACCGTTTCCGGATTGCAGTTGACCATGATAGTCTCGTATCCCAGTGCCTTCAGCTCTCTCACACACCCAACGCAGGAGGCATCGAATTCGACTGAGGAACCGATTCTGTAGACCCCAGAGCCGAGCACGATCACGCAGTTCTTCTGCAAATAAAAGATAATCAATTCGAAAGAGTTTCGTCATGATTTCATACAAACATTTAGATATAAGGAAAAAATAGGTGTTTTCGAAACTTCAACGTGATTTTCGATATTTGTCACTAGATTTGTAGAAGCTTGCAAAATCCTTACCATATCAAAATTGACATCATTGTGCGCTCCATTGTAGGTGAGATACAGGTAGTTGGTCTGTGCCGGCCACTCGCCAGCCACCGTGTCGATCTGCTTCACGCATGGCAGAATGTTCATTTGGAGACGCAGTTCGCGGATTTTTGACTCCGTGCTGCAAGTAGAAAATTGTATAAAAAATCCTCTCAATTTAAATTTCATACAAGTTATTATTTTTCGCCACGCTACCTTTAGAAAATTTAATAACTGCATGAGTGAAGTGAAATTCGGAAACTACCTGTTCACTCTCTTGGAAATCTGCTTATCCGAAAATCCGGCCTGTTTTGCTTCGAGCAGCAGGCATGCGGGCAGCTTTTCAACCTGAAATGAGACACTTTGGAAAATCTAAATGACTATCTGATGGCTCAAGTGGATTTAAAAGAAATTGCTATTTTCAACTCAAATCGGATCGAACGCGGCAAAAATAAAAATTTGAAAATTCGAAGTGAAATTCTTACGTCGAATTTCTCGAGTCTCTGATAGATGTCGATGATGTTGTGCATTCTGAGCAGGAACCAGCGGTCGATCTTACTCAGCTCGTAGGCCTTCTCCACGTCGAAATCGCCGTAGTACATGCCTCGGGCCAGCGCGAACATTCGTTTGTCAGTCGGTTTTGAAATGTCCTAAAAATAAACTATTATCATTTCTAGAAATTCTAAGATGTTTGCTATCTTGAGAAATAAAGAAGGATAGCTGATATGATGAAAAATCCGAAGAAAAAATAAGTGACCTCATCGACGGCCTTTCTGTGGAAGTAGAATGGAGAGAAGCCATCGGCACTGTCGGACACCATCCTCAGTGCCTTCTGGAAGGCCTCCTCGAAGGAGCGGCCGATTCCCATCACTTCTCCGACGGATTTCATCGAACTGCCGATCTGATAAAATCATAAATTCCATGAAGATCATCAGCAAATTTCGAGTTAACTCACACTCCAATTACTTTGGACTATTCTTCATTTAAAAAGGGCGGCGTAGCGCAGTGGTTGTGTGTTACTGCCTACAGCTAGGGCTCAAGTTCGCCCCCCGCTCCTCACCCAAACCAAGGGGGTTAAGAAATGTTGGTAGTGGATAAAACCACGAAAAATTCGCCTAAAATCCCTCGGCTGTTGCACACAACAACAGTCTGTCCTCGGGACGGGCCACTAGTCCTGTGTGGCTAGGATAGGCCGACTGCCCCATTACGGGCTGAGGGTAGCCGACCCCACCCAGTGGGAATAATAAGGCTAGGAAGAAAAAAAAAAAAAAAAAATTCTTCATTTAAAAGAAAACTTTGCAGAGATGAGTTTCATGAATGAGATGGATAATTTTACATTTTTAAAAGTTAGAAAATTGCACAAAACTAGAAAAGATGAAACATTTTTCCCATTTTCATACCTGAGTGCTGACTCTCGAGAATTTTCCGAGGTCCCATCTGGGGCACTTCACGACACAGTAGTCGAGAGATGGTTCGAAGCAAGCAGTGGTTTCGCCTGAAATAACATTGCTGAAATAGGATTTTCTCCGAGGAAACATACCAGTGACATTGTTCTTCAACTCCGGCAGTCTGTGTCCGAGTGCGAGTTTCGCAGCGATGTAGGCCAGGGGGTATCCGGTCGCTTTCGAGGCCAATGCAGACGATCGCGACAGACGAGCGTTCACCTCGATGATGTAGTACTGCAAATTCAGATTGCATGTGGAGGAAACATTTCAGAACGTTTCTAAACGACGCGAAGGAAGTAGATTTTTAGAAATAAAAGATAGGGAATAAAGTATAAGAAGAAAAGATAGATAACGTAATTTACAATTTGTCTGAACTTTACCTTGAGCGAATGCGGATCGAGAGCGTATTGAATGTTGCACTCCCCAATGATGCCGATTTCACGAATGACTTTGATGGCGCAGGTGCGCAGCATGTTGTACTCTAGGTCGGACAGAGTTTGGGAGGGTGCGACCTAAAATTAGATCAAAAATTAGGAATTCTGTCTAAGATAATATCCGAATTTATAAACGTGGAAAGAATAAATACTCACCACGACCGACTCTCCAGTGTGAATGCCAAGAGGGTCGATATTTTCCATGTTGCAGACCGTGACGCAGTTATCGAACCCATCTCTAACCACCTCGTACTCAACTTCCTTCCAGCCTTTCAGACTTTTGTCGATCAAAACCTGAAATGGAAGATGAATAAAAAGAAAACCAGGAACAATGGGAAATTCATGTCCTTCCTCAAAGTTTCTTGCCACAAGGAAAGTTTTGGAAAACCTGATCTTCCATAAGATCAAAAACTTGCCTGATTTGAATGGTTTAGTGCAGTAGTCGTGATTGTCGTCAATTCTTCATCACTGGATGCGAAACCAGAGCCAAGTCCGCCCAAGGCAAATGCAGCTCTGACAAGGACTGGATAGCCCAGCTGAAAATTTCTTCGAACAAACGCTCAGGAAACATTTCGAACCTCGTGAGCAGCCTGCAGCGCCCCTTGCAACGTGTTGGCAGCCTTGCTCGGAGCGACCTCCTCCCCAATTGCCTTGATCAAATCGTTGAACTTCTCGCGATCTTCAGTATTCATGATTGCGGTGATCGGAGTGCCGAGGACCTAAAAAATTTAAGTTAGAGAATTTTTAGTAAGAATCATAAGTCTGAAATTGAATAGTTTCATTCATGAGCGTTTATAAAAAGAAAAAGGGAAACATTAATTTTTCACCATTTCCTTCGGATAAATTGCAAATTCCAACCTCAACATCGTATTTCTCAAACACTCCATCTTTGTAGAGATCGACGGCGCAGTTCAACGCCGTCTGTCCACCGAAAGTGACAAGGATGCCTGTGGGTCTTTCCTTCTTGATCACCTAAATAGTTAATTTCTTTTAAACTGGCAGGTCAATTTTTGTAATCCTTACATCAGTGACATACTCCTTGGTGATTGGCAGGAAGTAGGTGTGGTCGGCAAAGCCTTTCGAAGTCTGCACAGTAGCGATGTTGGGGTTGATCAGAACTGTTCGGACGCCTTCTTCCTTCAGGGCTTTTATGGCCTGCAAAAATAACTTCATCCAGTTTTACAATTGACAAACATTTTTTTAACAATTTCAGTGAGTTATGAAAGAAAAAATAATCGAATTCCGAAATAAGGAAAAAGATAAATATTCTACTCTTTTATGAATTTTCTATAATCTTTAATATTTTATTATGAAAAGTAAAATAAAATTCGCAATTTTGTAAGAAACATTCTCCAGACCTGCGCTCCGGAATAGTCGAATTCCCCAGCCTGTCCGATGGTCAGGCCTCCGCTTCCCAGAACGAGCACTTTCTTCTGCTGGCCCGGCTTATACGCTTTCGTGTATTTCAGTCTGTCAGAGATCAGTTGGCTGATGTTGATTGACTTCTGCTCCTCGTAGTTGCGAATGGAGTCGAGGAAAACGTCGAAGAGGAACTCACAATCAGTTGGGCCGGCAGTGTGCTCGGGGTGGAATTGGACGCTGAAAAATCGATGACTATTAGCGAGCTATTGAAAACGTTCATTTTACACGAATAATCAACAAAATGGAACGAGTACAATTCTTCCGAAGATCGAATAATGGAGAAACGTCAACAATTATTCTCATCTCCTCCTAGTGGTTTTTCTTGCATCTGGAAAATGTCTACCTGAAGAAAGGCTTGGATTTGTGCACGATCCCCTCATTGGTGTTGTCGTTTCTGTTTGTGAAGAGAGGCATCCATCCCTCAGGCAAACCGTCTGTATCCACAGCATAGCCATGGTTCTGGGAAGTGATCAAACAGCGACCGCTCTCCACGTGACCGCACGGCTGATTGTGACCGCGGTTACCGTATCTAAAATGGAAAATCGTTATTCAAGAAGAGAGAAAAAAAATCTGAGGATAACATACTTAAGAGTGGATGTCAGGAAAAATCAAAGTCATAGGGAAGGAGTGCGGAACAGGGGTCCGTCGATTTGGCTGATTTTCACGTATATAGTACAGTTTTTCACGCTGATTCTCGTGGTACTATCCGTTTTTCATAAAAATGATCGTATGCAGGATTACGGTAGCTTGAAATTTTGACAGATCCGACCTCAGGAAAAAATTCCTAACTTCCTTATTTGTGAACCAAATCAAATGGGGTTTTCAGTACTGGATAGCCCATGAAAAACTCTACAAATAATGCAACTACAATGAGTTTCGGCGATCGTTAATTTGGCGAAAAAATTAGAATATTCAAAAATGTGACTTTAACTCGCCTCAGTTTTCGATTTTTTTCGACCAAAAAGAAGTCCGACCGAAAGCCAAATATTAGCTCAGAAGAAAGAGGATTCAATTCTGCATTTGAATATATAAAAGTTTTCATAAAAATAGGGTAGCCCAACCCCCGAAAAATGCGTCTGAACGCATAAAATCAGGGTGATTATTGCATAGTGTCAACTTTGACCCCCCATAACTTTCTTATTTTTGGATCAAATTGAATAATTATTTTTTTATTTTGTAGATCCTGAGTAGGAGGATAAAATAAAAATAACAAGAAAAATTTTAGACATTAATTTTGGCGGGAAAAAATTACCCGAAGTTACCCTATATGCCCGTACTGTGTTTACACGTAAATGACGTTGGAAAAATCTGTCCTTTCAGTATGTTGTGTAGATTGACATGGTGAACAACTTTTGTTCCAGGACCGATCTCGGATTCATTATCATATGAGCTCCAGAATTTTTTGAAGTACAATGGCCAAATTCAGCATAATGCCTTTATAATACAAATTTTCAAAAATTCATATCTCCCTGTGTTTGCACATTCTCGAATAAGTTCTGGAACAAAAGTTGTTTAACTTGAAGAGCTCTACAAGATTTTATGAGAAATTCCGACGTTAACTCACATTACCCATGTAAACACAGTACGGGTATATAGGGTAACTTAGGATCATTTTTTCCCGCCAAAATTAATGTCTAAAATTTTTCTTGTTATTTTTATTTTATCCTCCTACTCAGGATCTACAAAATAAAAAAATAATTATTCAATTTGATCCAAAAATAAGAAAGTTATGGGGGGTCAAAGTTGACACTATGCAATAATCACCCTGATTTTATGCGTTCAGACGCATTTTTCGGGGGTTGGGCTACCCTATTTTTATGAAAACTTTTATATATTCAAATGCAGAATTGAATCCTCTTTCTTCTGAGCTAATATTTGGCTTTCGGTCGGACTTCTTTTTGGTCGAAAAAAATCGAAAACTGAGGCGAGTTAAAGTCACATTTTTGAATATTCTAATTTTTTCGCCAAATTAACGATCGCCGAAACTCATTGTAGTTGCATTATTTGTAGAGTTTTTCATGGGCTATCCAGTACTGAAAACCCCATTTGATTTGGTTCACAAATAAGGAAGTTAGGAATTTTTTCCTGAGGTCGGATCTGTCAAAATTTCAAGCTACCGTAATCCTGCATACGATCATTTTTACGAAAAACGGATAGCATCATGAGAATCAGCGTGAAAAACTGTACTATATATGTGAAAATCAGCCAAATCGACGGACCCCTGTTCCGCATCACTTTGAATAATACTGACATTCACTCTTAAAGTACGAATTGGAATATTCTCCAAATTTACCTCAATTTGTAAGTCTTCGCTCCAGCAGCTCTCGCAAGGAGCTGATTTCCGAGACAGATGCCAAAAATCGGTTTGTCACTTGATGCCATAACCTGAAATTATGTGATTTTTGAAAAAAAACAATGCTGTAAATACCTTCTTCAGGGAATCGACGACAGCCGCACACATCTCCGGATCACCCGGACCGTTGGAAATGAACAGGGCGTCATAGTCTAAAAGAGTAATTTTGAGATAGAGAATAGCAAACTAGATTATCGTAAATTCGGTGAGTCTCTTCACAAAACCTCGAAACTTCGTTGAAAAGGTTTCATTTTACCCTTCTCCTCATGCACTGGATAGTTCCAAGGCACGACTTTGAGCGTGATTCCCCTTTTGACGAGGCATCGAATTTGGTTGTTCTTCATGCCACAGTCGACTGCAATCACTCTGATTGGACCGTTGCCGAAAATTTGAGGCTCCTAAACATAAAATTGCAAATTTTAGGTCAAATATCAAATACATACCTTTCTTGACACCAGGGCCACGAGATTTTCTTCATTGATATCGACAAAGTCGAACTTGTTTGCTTCATCCGACTCAATGACCAACTGAAATTTCCAGATAGTATTCTTGTCAGTTTTTTCTCACGTCTTATTAATTTAAAAAATGTGTTGAACAGGATTAAACGAACGTTTCGCTATTACTTGCAACTTCGGAAAAGAAATTGATGCTAGTGCTTTGACCAATCTGGTGAGTTTTTTTGAAAACTTGAATAGCTTTTCATTTGCTCACTACTTTAAAAATATTCTCTAAATTTCATCAAAGCAGATTTTAAAAAATTTATTACAACTTAAGAAAAAGTCGATTGTTTAGTAATTCTTAAGGGATCTTCGCCGGACTAAGCAAGGAGAGCAAAGCATTGTGTCAGAAATCAATTACTATCAGTGTTTTTCCCGAATGCTGACTTCATTCACTATTCTGTAGAATTTTACTCACCTTAGCCTTCATGGATCCAGTTTCCCTGATTTTCTGAGTGAGCTGTCTGACATCGATTCCAGCCAGTCCGGGCACTCCATTCTCGTTCAGCCACTTGCTCAGGGAGCGACTCGCCTCCCAATGAGAGTGCTCGTTGTCAGCGCAGAGGCTGGAAGAAGCGTGAAATTACATTTTTCAAAAGAAAATAAAAAATCATATCGTTATTCATAAAACTATAGTGATAGTAATGTTGGAAAAGTGATTTTTTTTACAAATTATTTACACTATCTCGCCATTATTATGAATTCTACAGTAATCATGAAGAAAATGTATTTTTCGAAACAAAATGAACAGAATCTTGGCATTATTTCAGATTTGCATAAGTTCCGAAAACAAAAACCCTGATCTTACCGATCAATTATCAGTGCAGCAGGCCAAACCCGATCACTTTCGAACCTCGCCGGCAGTCCGAATGCGTCCCTCGTCGTTGGATCAGGAACTCCGTAGTTTCCAACCAAGGGGTAGGTTAGTACGAGGAACTGCTTGGCGTAGGAGGGATCCGTTAGGGATTCCACATAACCGACCATACCAGTTTGGAACACTGAAAAATGTACTTTTTGGAAATCCATGACCATAAATTGCATGGTTTTGTGCAAACTATTCTAATTTCGAGAAGTTACAGCAATCCTACCAATTTCACCAACGACACTTTTGGCAGCTCCGAACAACTGCCCGGTGAATTGACTTCCGTCGTCCAGAAAAAGGGTCGCTTTCATCGTGTACCAACTGTTCATTAGATGCACGATACCTAGAAGGTTTCAAAAAGTAGAACAAATGAAACATTAATGGAGTCTAGCGATTCTAATATTTTGAAGAATTATTTATATTTATGATTCTCATAACTTAGCTAGAGATATTTTGAGCAAAGTACCAAGATTTTTGTAGCATTTGGAAAAGAAGATCTTCAAGGCTATAAATGATCAGGCAATGTTTTAGATTCTCATAGTGAAAATGATACATTTTATCGGCTCCCTTTGTAATTTTCACAAAGGATATGTTATGATACGAGTATGAGATAAGGCTATCGTGTGGTATTCTCAAAATAAACATCTCGATATCGAATGAAAAGACGTCGAAAGTGGGAAAGTGCGAGATATCAGTTAGATCGAAGATCTAAAAATAGGAGTGAAAATTGGCTAGAAGGTCTTGTAAATTCTCGAGATAAGTGACCTCTCATGTATATGTCGAGAAAGAGAATAGTGACATGTCAAATTACGGTGGGATACTGTTTTCAAAAATAGTCGAACAGTAATTCGAAAAGAATAAGAAATTTTGGTGTCAAAGTGAAATGTCCCTATTTATTCAGAAACAAGACGTTTTAGCCCGCGATTCGATACGTCTGATTTTTTAGCTAAAAATGTAAAAGTAATCAGAAAAGACGAAATAGCGAATGGAAGAGAGAGAGAAAAAGAAAAAGATAAGAAGAGAGTAAACGAGAGGGAAAAAGGAAAGGCGAAGAGGATAGGAGGGAAAATAAATGAGAGATTGGGGATAGTGGGAGAGTGGGGGTGACCATTATCTCAAAATTAATTGGAATTATTTAACGTTAGATGTCAAACCATCCCCTATCACCTCCTGTCACTAGCTAAAACAGTGATGTCTCCGACAGTGCACGAAAAAGTTAGGCATGTAGTGTAAAAATTAAAATTTTACAAAGACCGAAAATGTTTTATTTCGGCTGAAAGAAAAAATGAACTACTGTACGAAATCAGAACTGCACTATTCCTCCCACGATTAGTTCCTTTATAGAGAGAGGGGAAGCAGAGTGAAGAGGAGGCAAGAAAAATGAGTAAGCCAAATCTAAAAGCAAAAAACATAAAAGTGCTTTTCGAAGAGTGGGGGAAATACTCGCATAACATTTTTCCACATTTCGTATCTCAATAGTGCACTTTTCATTTTGAGGTCTCGTGGTGGAGAGTAGGCAAAAATGATCATGAACAGACAGAGAGATAAGATAGAAAATTTGTACTGGACCTTGTGATAGAGGGGTTCAGGAATTTCGAACTTTCAAAGTTTAAGAATCAGATTTAAACAGAAAAAAAGTAGAAAATTCTTGAAAAATGACGTTTTCTGTTGAATTTGGAAGAATACTGTATTTGAAACATCTTCGCAATTCAAATAGAAAAATTCGCGGTCGAGTTTAAAAAAGATAACGAAATCTAGAGCTCTGATCAAGAGAAATACGAAAATATTGGAGAAAAAGCTCACGTAGTGGTTTGTAAAAAGCGAGACGAAGTAGAGGGCGAGGGGAGGGGAAGAAAAATGAAGAAAAGAGAAGAGAAAGGGTGATCTGTGCCAGGCTACCACTGACCATGTGCCATCCTGCACTCACCGACACTCGTTCGCACTTCAAAAAATGGAAAATCGTCAAAATATCGATTTTTCGCGGCTTTTATAGGATTTGGACACAGAGATCAACGAAAGAAGGTTTTATCAGTCCTATCACCTAGATTCTTTTTATCAGAGGAAAAAGGTATCAGAACCAACGCCTTTCAAAGGCTCGTAGAAAAAGACACCGGGACACCGGTTAGAAAAAGACACCGGCTTTTTTCTTTTCTTCTCTTGCTTTCTCATACTATTTCTTAGAAAACCCGGTGTCTTTTTCTAACCGGTGTCCCGGTGTCCCGGTGTCTTTTTCTATGAGCCCTTTCAAAGGATTTCATGGTTTCAATTAGTTTTAGAAAGTTTTAGAGATTTTTAAACTTGAAAACAATAATAAATGTAAAATAACATTTCGAAAATGAAAAGCATTGGAAAATTTTAAAAACTCACCAGAAAATCAACAATGTCGGGGTCCGTCGCGCGGTTATCCCGTGAGCTGGTCGTTTTCAGCAAGTTCTTGAGCGGCTTCGGAGCGAAGATGAACGGAAATCCTGAAATTCACGAAAATTATCTGGACTTGTTTTCGAATTGAAAAATTCAGCAATGACGAGAGAAAAGAAAAGCCCCACCCCTTGCAAAGCCCACTTTCTCCTTTCTCTTCATCTGTTTCTGTGACGTTTCACGTGATCGATTCCACGGTCTTGACAAATCTGTGATAATCCGGCTATTTTTGAACGGTTTTCAACCGGATTCCAGCCGGAACTTAGGGTAAGTGATTGATTTATCGATTTACAAAATTTTATTGTTGAATTTCGTCTATTTAACATTGAAATGCCGGCTTTTAAAAACACTGATTTATTTTATTTTTTTCTTAATTTAAAAAAAAATTTATTCGATTTTATAATCATCCCGGACATGATGTTTTCACTACAAATTTTTAATCAGATCAACTCGAAATAGAAGAAAATGATTAGATCTTTCGAATTCCAGCAGAAATGCCACTCCAAATCGGAGACGAGCCTCCCGTAGTGCAGTCGATGTCTTCACAGATTCAGAAGGCCGACGACGACAAGAGAGACCCGAACGAGGAGTGGAGTGCGCGGCTCGTCGACCAGCTTATCGCTGATTACAACAACGGTGATAAGGTTCGAACTTTATCAGAATTTATTTTCTGGAACATCTGCAATTTTTCTTTGACGAATTGTCTTGAAATATGAAATTTGGGATAGTTTACTTGACCTGAATATTTTAGCGAAGAATCATAAAATTCTGTAAAACTCATCTCTTTTCCAGAAAGACACTCACTCCCTGCCGACTTTCACGGTCAATGTCGAATTGGACAAGAAGGAGAAGAACAGGCACACGAGTGCGCGGATCGTCGATGACATCCTCGATAATTTGCAGGCCAAGAAGGAGGTGGGATTTAAAAAAAATTATAATCCAGGATATAAAAGTTACAAATAAAATAATGCATTTTTTTGTTTATTTTTGTCAGCTTTTTCTTTCTAATCAAATCGATTCTGAAAGTTATAGGAGTTTATTCCTTTTCAGGACAAGGAGAAGAAGAAAAAGGATCAGTCCAAGTACCCCGAGGTCGTATTCAATTCTGAGGTTTTTAAGTTCATTTTATTTTTTTAACGATTTTCGTTTTCAGAAGCTAAAAGACGCTCCTTCTAGCTCTAGCTCCTCGAAAGAAAACATTAAGAAGGAAAGGGAAAAAGTATGTTAATTTCATAACATTTTGATCAATGATCATTAAAATGATTTTTCCAGGTGATCAAGAAAGAGGCCGACAGTTCATCATCTGAATATCGACCCTTGAAGGACGCGGACAAAATCGCCCAGGATCTGTTGAATGACTTTCTCAATAACAAGAAGGTGAATTTTCTGAAAATGTTTGTTTCCCTTTCAAAGATAATTCCTAATTTGCACTTTTATTTGCAAGCTTGATCAATTTTACATTTCTTCTGTTCATCATTTCGAAATACTAAAACTTGAAATTTTGGAGAAAACATGCTATTATTCTAATTTTTCAGACCTTTTCCTTGGAGGACATGATCGAAGACATCGAAGAGTCGAGAGGCATCAGAAAGAAGAAAAAGCACAAAGAACACAAGGAGAGGAAATCCAAGAAAAAACACAAACATCGATCCAAATCCAGGGAAAGAGATAGGGTCAGGGAAACGAGGAGGAAGAGCAGGTCCAAAAGCAGGAAGAATAGTGACAGGTCGAGTTTTTCTTTTTTTATTCAATTTCGCCGTCATTTCCATTTACAATTAGATTTTTTAAAAGTACATGCATTTTGAAAGAAGTACTAGTTTTGATAGGATAAGAAATGAGTGCTTTCCCAAATTCCATCTTTTTCTTTACAAGAAAAGGTCATGTATCGATTCTTTCACCCAAAGATATATGTGGCTATGCAATAGAAACATGCAGAAAACCGGTTTCGTAAAGGAGTGTAAAGCAATTGCGTAGACTTTCTAGAAGCCTATTGAGAGAAAGAAGGTGCAATAATTGGAAAATGAACATTTTCGCTTCAGGACCCCATCTCCGTCAAGCAGCCCTTTGAGAAGTCGGTACAGTGGATCGAGAAACAAGAAATACTCGGAGAGGGATGAGAAAGACAGGGAGAAGGAAGGACTCGAGATATTCAACAAACCTGCCAAACCACCAAAATCTAATACGGAGGTAGGAAATTGAAGATTTAGTTTTTCTTAAAGAACACAAGTGCAATGAAAAAGGTTATATATAGAGAAACATGCAAGATTTGAAGTTAACTCCCATGACATTTTCTTTCCGATTTTCATAAAGTTCTGATTGCGAATATTTTATAAGGTTATTTTTTCAGCAAGGTGAAGTCAATTCCGACGACGATTTGCCGCTGGGAGCAGATTTCATGACGGTCACTCAGTCAGCATCCAGCAACGAGAAGATCTCCATCAATTTGCCAAGTAGGGTTTATTTTCTTGAAAACGAATAAGTCTTAATTTTCAGTTCGAAAAAACCAATTGGATGATGAATCAGCTTTCCCTTTGTCGAAAAACACCGCCGTCATTCCGGGTGACAAGGTTCGATTTTTTAAAACTATTTGAGAACTATTTCTGAATTCAGGAAGAAGCAAACAGAGAGTCAGTTCCTCTGTTGCCTCGGAACGTCACTCTGAAGAATGTGCCCAAAGAAAAGGTTGAGAATAAAGAAGAAACTGAAGTTAAGCAGGAGAAGGAAATCAAAATGGAGGTGGATGATAATGTTGGATCTTATTCTAGATTTTGGAGGAAAATAATTAAATTTAGAAAAATATTCCGTTACCTGGCGAGAGTTCCGGAAGAGAGAAGAAAAAAAAGAAGAAAAAGGACAAAGACAAGGACAAGAAAGGAGACGAGTCGAGCAAGAAGAAAAAGGATAAAAAGAAAGGTCTAGACAATTTTTCTTTAATTTTTTCTGTTGGACAATTTTTATGTTTATCTTTCAAGCTTCATCCTTTTTACGTTCTTATCTGATCGGAATAGCTGCTTTTCTTCGAAAAATCTCTTCCTCTATCATTTTTCACACATTTGCAAAAATTAGCATTTTTCCTTTTCTTTGCAAAAATTTGAATCTCATTCTTTTCTATGCATAACTTTTTGAATTTTTCCAAACAAGTCCGTTTTGATGTTCTGCAAACTTATCGATTTTCCAATCACTTGCTGAAAGATAGATTTCAGAAAAGAGGAAACGAAAGCGGTCGTCTTCATCATCGGCAAGCAGCAGAGACGGTCAGCACAGCTTGAAGGAGGACGTTAAACCAGGACCGTCTTCTCAGCCAAAAAGGTGAGGAATTACAACTTTGGCGTGAAGTTATGACGCTAACTCTAGTTAGAAATACTTAAAGCCTCAAATTCTCGATTTTTCCTAGAAGTTCGCCTATTTTCAGAGTGCTGACAGACCGTTGGTGCGCGGTGATAACGAACATGGTGAAGCCGCGCAAGTCGCAGTCGCCCAGCAAGAAACACAATGCCAGGTAGGGAAAGATTAGGGTTTCTGAGAAATGAAAGGAATTTTAGCATCCGTCGCAGGGAGTCTCGCTCGAGATCGCGATCCCGAGGCAGACGAAGTTCGGTGGATAGGAGCAGGGCTAGGAGGTAGGAAAAATAGGAAAAAAAAAATGGAAATTTTATACATATCAGAAGAAGTTATAGAAAACTGAATTTTAAAAGCACTGAGATTTTTTCTGTAGAAAATGATCAAAACTGACTGACCTGTTTGAAAATTACCGTTTCCAGAAGAAGCACGAGCCGTGAAAGACGATCTCGATGGTCGCCTGACAGGGAAGAACCTCGGTTTGACGAAAAGGAATTGTTTTAGAAAAAATCGAGTAATTTTAGAAGAAGATCTTCCTCGATTGAGAGAAGGAAAAGAAGGCGATCGACTTCTTGGGACAGAAGACGAAGGAACGACATCGACAAGGACTACCTGCTCAAAGTCGCCAAGAAAAATGCTAGGATGGTGAGAATTCTTGATGCTGTATAGAAAATCATGCAGATTTTACGCCGAGAAATAGAAAACAAATTAAAATATTGCTTTGAATTCCATTGATCAACTTATCAGTTCCAGTGAAAAAAGAATTTCTAAAATTGGAATTTTGAGATGGGCCTGGAAGACAAGCGGAACGTGGACGATTTCGTGACGTACTGCCAGAAGATCCAGAAGCGACAGGACAAGGAGAAGAGAAGGGGCAGGGGAGAGACGGTCTCCAGCGACAGCGACGACAGTTGGGAAGAGCATAATGTATGAGATAAATATGAGAAATCTGTGCATTTCTTCGAATGGACTAATTTTCACGTTTATTTTTCTCTTCTAAAATTCGAATTCTTCAGATTAAACATCCATACGCGATCCCCAAGGCTGAGCCCATCAAAATCAACATTGTCGTGAGTTTTTCCTTCGGAATTTTAGGAAATTCACTCACTTTGAAGAGATTCTGTTGATTATGAAAACATGAATGAACTTTGAAAAAATTCTTTTTTTTTTAACTTTGAAATTGTATGTCTTTCAGACTGCAAGTGGCGGCACAGGTCAATTGGCTCTGCCTTCGAGTGAGATCGTGGATGAAGCTGAGCTGAGAGTCGTCTTCCCTGTTTCTTCTGGAGTCGTTCACAAGGAAAATGCGGTCAGAGTTTGATTTGTGCTAAACTTGAGAAATTCTACGAAAATTGAGACTTGGATTTGACGCAGTATTCAAATTTGTTATCCCTTACCCCTTCTGACTTTTTACTTTCCCATTGTATCACTTCTAACTTTGTACCCATTATCCATGACTTTTTTCTTAGATATTTTATTAGTGGAAAAATTGAAATAATCGAAAATTTACAGGAATGGACTCCGGTTGTGAAGGACAAGAACTCGTGTCGCGATCTCGTGCCGATCTCGTGCCAGAGCTCGCAGAAGAAGAAGGTCGCCATGACGAGCAAAGAGGCGCAGAGGGCCATCGAAAATGGGCTGGTCAGTTATTTTTCCTACTTTTTCAATTTATTCTAATTCTTCCAAATTGGCCGTCGACTTTTTTAAGAATATAAACCTGATAAAAATAATTAAACTTAAAAAAAAAAAATATTTGTCCCTGATCTTTCAGCTGAAAGAAATTCCCGCCCCAGCGCCACCTCTGTCGTGCTTCATTCCACCGCCCCCTCCTCCGCCGAAATTCCTGCCCGAGCCAGAATCCATGGAGCCGGTCGAACTGCCACCCGTGCTGTACGTTCCACCAGAAGAGCAATTGATCATCAAAGAACCCGACTTTTACAGAGATAAAGTAAAATTTACAACAACAAAAAATGATTTTTTTAAAATCATTTTGCAATTTTTAGCTGCCGAAAGACCTACCTCAAGTGTTGGCGCAGCGCGCGAAGGCCATGAAGAGGCTGGAAATCGACCCGAACGACTACGAGGCCAGAAAGGAGTTAAGGGAATCGGATGAACAGGTTGAAGATTTAAAAAATCTTTCACGAGTAATTTTTGAATTTATTAGTTTCACGACCAAAATATTAATCAGAGAAAAAGTAGGATTTGAGATTGTAAACTTCTGCGAAATTTACATGATACCTTTCTTATTTTTCGGGTTAAAAAATAATTTATTCAAAATTTTCAAATTTCCAGATGAAAGCGTGGGCGGCATTAAAGAACTTGGCTGGTAAATTCAGTGGATCCACTGGCCTTCAGGTTCTGACTCCCGATGAATTGCAGCCCCACGACCCGAGATTCAATGCCTGGATTAAAAAGGTGAGCTAGATTTCGAACTACTCTAGTTCCTAACATCGACATTTTGAAATTATTCTGCAAATCAAGAGTTTCTTGATCGAGTGAAGAAAGGCTGCTAGGAGCCATTGGATCGAATTTATGGACATTCAGCCATGAATAGATGATAAAATTTGTTGTCGTTGTTTTTAAGGTGATGACAAAGTTTGTTGTAGAGATTTAATTTTTTTTCAAATTTTAAAATGGCCTATAAATTCGATCCTTGAAATGCTCTATCTTACTGAAGATACCGCATTTCTTGAATGTCTCCGTTCAAGCAGCGCTCTTCATTCCCAACAGGCATTCGTCTATTATTCGATCGTATTAGAGTTGTCTTCTCTATGCAATCTGCAACATTATCACAAATTTTCAAGTCATCTCATCAATCCAACAGCGTCAACCTTATCTTCAAGTCTCCTAACCTGCAGTACGTGCACATAGACATTTGTGACCTGTTTGGTTGATGATTTTTTCATGATTTTTTGCTCAAAAACTCTAACGTTTACTTTTAGCAAATCTCTGAATAATGAAAAAATCATAAAATCTTGTCGCAATTGTCTATGTGCCTTTGTGTCATCTTTTGAGGCATCATGCCAAGAATTCTCAAAATATTTAATTCTGTGAATTTGACACGATACTTCAAAAGATTTTTTTTTGCGCACAAGCGCTCTTGCGGGTAGTCGCCAAGGCTAGATTTGCATCCAAATCAAAGCCTTGACGTCAACCCTCAAACACGGGTGGATTTGAGTCTATTTTGGGAACTGATCAAAATGATAAGAAGGGCTTATCAATTATAACTGAGTTTTAACCCTTTCAAATTTTGTCTTCGAGTAATTTGACATATTTGGATAAAATTCAGTTTATCAGCACTTCTTACCACTTTATCAGTTTCCCAAAATATAGATATCCATTCCGCTCGTGTCAGCGCTGTGTCATGATTTGATCGTCCGTTCACCGACCCGAGGCGCATTTGACCTATCATTCGAAGTCCACTGATAACCAAGGAGAATTCTAACTGGAGAACAATCGTCTAATCTGGAAGACGTGAAGAATGTGGCGTGCAGTAAGTCGCTGTGGATGGGTGTCTCGGTGATGAGTAGATTTGTTTTCGAAAAAATAAGGCGTTTAGATTAATTTCTATCTAAAACAACTCTACGAATCTGTCTAAACTTCTGAGAAAGTAGAATAAGAGACTCCCACCCACCCAAGCGACTTTTCTCTCTTCAGAAATGTACAGAAATTCATCTGTGGATGCAATGCATATTACACGCCATTATAACAGGGAAAAAGACATACAAAATCAAAAAATATAATAAGAAAAGAGAAAAAGATGAACAGAAACAATCAAATGAAATCTAACATTGAGCAACAACTATTCGAGTCCACTGTACATTCCAAATTTTCTTCTTCAACTCTCCAACATTTCTAACACTTTCTTCTAACTCATTTTGCAAGGCCAAGGAGATGTTTGTAAAAGAGTAATCTTTCTCTGTTCAGGACATGTTCAAAAATGCGCCCGCGAAAATCGAGGGGGTCGGGCTGAAATTGATGCAGAAAATGGGCTGGACGCCCGGCACTGGATTGGGCAGGACCAATGAGGGAAGTATCGAGCCGCTGCAGCTCGATGTCAAGAGCGATAGGAGAGGTAAGCAATTTTAAATTTATTTTTTGAATTCCTATTATAAATTGACTTTTATATAAAAATTTAATAGCCTTGATATTTTTAGAGCATCTGAAAAGATTTACTGGATTTTTATTGTCCTGGTTTTCAGGTCTACTATCAGAAGAGGATCTACCAGCGTGTTCCCGCATGAAGTCCTACATCGGTCGGGGTCTCGAGTGCGATGCAGCCGGGAAACACCCCGTGTCTCTCGTCATGGAACTTTGTCAGGTAAATTGACTTTTTCTAGGATTGGTTTGAAAGATGCAATATTTTCCAGTTGTTTTATACAAATTAAAAGTTTTAACAGAAAACATCTATGATTTTCAGAAACGTCACTGGAAACCGCCGATTTTCACGTGTATCGAGTCCGGTCCGCCCAATAATCGAGAGTTTCTTTGGAAGGTTCGGGGACATTTTCTTTTTGAAAACTCGCAATTATCGATTTTGCAGGTGGTTGTGAACGGTACCGAGTATATGCCAGTGATGGCCTCACGGGTCAAGAAAGACGGTAAATCGGCTGCTTGTATGGTGAGTTCAAGAAGCTTCATTTTTTAAAAATATTTTTGGCAAATTGGAGTTATCGAAACTTTGACGAAATTCGGAAGTTTTAGGAAGATAGGAAAAACCTAACTTTCCCACATTATTCCTTCAAGTTGTGACAAATTTCAACTTTTCATTTTTCAAATGATGGGAAATATTTTTCCTAATTTTCTCAATTTCAGGTAGTCCTCCAATCGCTAGGCCTTATCCCCGACGACCCGACCCAACCTGTACGCATCCGTTAGTCGTTTTCCTTCTAGTTTCCCTATCTTTTCTTATTCTTATCAGTGTTTTATTCATTTTTCCGTAGTTTTGCGCAGGAATTTCACTCGTCAAGATAAAACTTGCGATGGAGTTACCGTTTTATGGAAATTTATCGCATTTTCCTGCAACTGATTTCTGCACAAAATTTACGGATAACTTCCGCCGTAGTTAGGTAAATTATCATCTAGTTAGAAAAGAACATAATGACCCCATGTCTAAAATTTTCTTTTCCCCAAAAACTCGTCCTATTCTTGTTCATAGCTAATATCCTAGTGATCTGAAGATATTCTAATAAAATTTTGATACCATCATAACTTTATTTCCTTATTTTTACCATATCATTCTTTCCTTATTTTAATTTAAAAATAACAACTCCTAGATCAACAATAAAGAGTTTTATGACTAAAAGAACCGGATAAGATAAAATCAACAACTTTAACTTATGATCAATAAGCTTTGAAGAAAAGAATAAAACGTAATTGTAATGATCTTTAAATCAACAATTTTCGAAAAAAGAAAACATAAATTACTTTCGGATGAAATTCCTTGAAAAATAAAATTTTCAAAAATGCACCTTTCCTGCCCTCACATTTTGGGTACCTCCCTGATTCCGAGGATGTTGAAGCATTTGCTCATCACATTCGCGGTCACATCGCACAGCATCAGACGGTGCATGTTGACTATCTCAGTGCCTGAACGTGTACCTTTATAAGATTAAGTATTTTTAGAGAAAAAACTCATTTAGAAATTTGGAAATGTTGTAACATGAAAATTATGCAAAGCAAGGAAAGGGGTAGGGAAACGCGCTCATTTTGTACATTTCCAAACGTTCATTAATTTTTACGGGCAGAAAAATAATAGTAAGTAAAAATGAAAAACTCACCATCTTTCTTCTTGTCGATGACCTTGCACTCGTTGTAGAATTCGGTAAACAGAGTCGCCATTTGGTACATGTAATCGCAAAGCTGAATTTAAAAGGGAAATATTTCAGTTCTAAATCCAATTTAATAGTAGCGCGAAAAAACGGTCATCGGGTGCTGGAGCGCGCCGAGGAATTTCTCTAACTCTTCATTAGACACTATTTCGTCGAAGAAATGAAAGAAAGTGTTAGAGTCTGCATGCTCCTCTATGCTCGAATAACAGCTTTTTGCGCGTTGATAGTATTGCAAATTTAGGCTTTTCTCAAAAATATCTTTTTTAAGTTTGCCTTGCAAATTAGTTTCCTGAAAATTAAAATATTAAAATTGGTACCGAATGCAACATGAGCGTCTCGAGGATGAGAATGATGACGTCGGACAGTTTGAGGATGTGCTTGATGAGCCGTTGTTCAGTGGGCATGTTCAGGGGCAGAGTGTCCAGAGACGCAGAACGCACGAATGCATCGTACGCGTCCTGATTCACGTTCGCTGTGCGGAAGATTGAGCTGCAAAAATGTTGAATTCTTAGAAATTTATTATTTTTAGACGAAATAGTATTGCTGAAAAAGGTTGATTTTTCGAAATTGCGAACCATTTCATTTTATTAAAAAAGGACATACCGAATTCTAGCATAGGCATAGAGCAGATACACAGCAGTATTGCCGCGATCATCCAGCATTCTGTCGAAGGAGAACACGTAATCCTGGAAAATTCGTTGTATTAAAAAATAAGCGTCAAATTTGGTACCTATCGTCAACATTTTCTTGAAATTCTATCATTTTCTCGTCAAAACGATTTTTTGAGAATTAAGAAATTTTCGGTAAAAGTACTTTTCAAGAAATGCGAAATTTGAATTAAATCTTGCATTGAGAATTTATCGAAAAATAGATTTTACCTGCGTGCGAGTGTGAGACAGATCAGCGTATTTGATGCATCCATAGGCGACTGCCTCTCGGGCTACCTTCAACTCTTCTTCTGTCATCACCTGAAGAATTCTGTCATTATTAGGAACATTCGAATTTGCTTACCTTATCCCTTCCCTTCTCGACGAGTTTCTCAGCAGCCCGCTTGACTCCCTCGTCCAGCAAATCCAGCAGACGGACTGTCTCTCCGGAACGCGTTTTGAATTTTTTCCTGCAAAAATATTTTGAAAGAAAAAATTTTCATTAGCATGACAAAAATGAAAAGAATTATTTGAAAGAGGTTTAAAAGTCACTTGTCTTCTCCCAAAACCAATCCGAAAGCGACGTGCTCGACCCGTTTCTCCTCAGGTTTGTACCATCCCATGTCACGACCAGCAGCGTAGATCGTCTGAAATTTCACTTCTACCGATTTTAAATTCGAAATTTTCCGAGTTATTGGAAAACTAACTTTTGACAATAATGTTGGTGAGGAAAAAATCGGCCAAACTTTACAAGAAGCAGTTTCGAATTTCCTACCTCTAAATGCAGACTCTGTCCCGAATCGACCACATAAATTGCCCAATCGACTTTCTGATCGAAGATGCGGTACTTCAAGGCAGCCAGATCAGAAGTATCATAAGTAAACCCTGAATTTTTCTTTTAAATTAAGAAACAGGTTAAAAATCTTGAAATTCTTACCTCCATCACTCTTGACGACAGTCAACGGAATGTCACATCCGGTTGGAAAAGCCACCAAGCGACCCTCTTCTTCCTTCAAGAAATCAGAATCTGAAAATAACTAATGTTCTCCGATGAGAATCAAAATGATTACGTTTTTGTTTGAGGAAGTTGATGAGCTCAATCATTTTGTCCTGGTAGAAGGACTCGCCCAAATCCTCAATTTTGATATCCAGGCGGTCGTACACCATTTGATTATCTAAAATCTTTGTAAATCATACAGATACGAAATTCGTTGAAGTAAAACAAGAGTGTATCAAGTAGAAAAGACTATTTCGAGTAAATGCAAAAAATCTTACACCGCTTAGAAACATCGCAAATGAGCGTCCAGGCCTTGACGAATTCCGGCTCCTTGTTCTGCAGCTTCACGACGCACTCGTAGGCACGTTTCTTGAATTGCTCATCTTCGTCGAAACGTTTCTTGGATTCCTTCAAATTTGAGCTATAGAAAGCTTCGTACATAACAAGATGTTAAGTAAAAGGGTTAGGCATTTTGTGCGAGTTTGACGCTCCGAAACACGAGTGTTCCTCATTTCTACAAATTGTCATACTGTCCCACTTATGAGTACTAAATGTCTATATAGAAATTTCGAATGAAAATGAAAAATTCCAGATAACTACCTTATAGAAAGCCTGAAGGTCAGAAATCTTGGGCAGATTTGTGAGGAAATCCGGGTATTTGTCGTAGAGATGCGCGATGAGCATTCCGAACTGCGTGCCCCAGTCACCGATGTGGTTGATGCGCAGAACCTGGAAGAAATTGAGTTTCATTTTCAGTTCTGCAAAAATCATCGAAATTATCATCGTTCTTTCGAATCAACTAAAAGCATAAAGATAAGGGTGAGAGTTGAAAGGTAATTTTGCTTATAGCATCCCAGATTTCTTTACTCGTAAAAGGATAAGATATGCTGACGATCAAGCATTTAGAGTCCTACCTCAAAATTGACAGCCTCGAGCAGTCTGGCGATGGAGTCTCCAATGATGGTGGATCTGAGATGACCGACGTGCATTTCCTTGGCGATGTTGGGTGAGGAGAAGTCCACGAGCACGCGACGCTTCGTGATTTTCGGAAATTGGACTCCCTAAAATTACAGAAAAAATAAAGGAAAGATAATACAAGAAATATTCTCTAGAATTCTCTTTAAAATCACAAAAAGAATTATTTTCAGATAATAAATTTCAAAAAACAAACTTTTTACCTGCTTAGCAATCTGCACGAACTGCTGAATGCTGTGGTTGTCGTCGAGGAAAATGTTGATGAATCCGTTCTGAGACACGCCCAGAGTCTTGATGAGTGGATTCTGACCCACAGCGTCACAGATCTCCTGCGCCACTTCTGTCGGCTTCTTGTTCACTCCGACTTGTCGGAGCTTCTAAATGAAAAATTGTCATACTAACATTTTTTCAAATTATCCCGTTAAATAATTAATGAAAAATTTCTTTTCAAGCCGCTTTTAAGTTACTTTTTTAAGTGAACTTTATAAGAAAGATAATCTTACATTAGCCAAGCCCATGGCCGAATTGCACTGATAATCGCTGTGCTTGCGGTTTGCTGTTTCCTGCAGCAGAGGAGGCCACTCGACATTGGGGTAAGCCTGAAAATTCACAATAT
Organism: Diploscapter coronatus; assembly: GCA_964036155.1. NCBI lineage: Eukaryota > Metazoa > Nematoda > Chromadorea > Rhabditida > Rhabditidae > Diploscapter > Diploscapter coronatus. Next base: position 43,286,587 of record OZ038423.1, read on the forward strand.
CCATCTTCAGAAATAAAATTTTTACAAATTTTTTAGTATCATGAAGATCGTTTCTTGTTCAAAATTTCACTCATTTTCCAACTTCTTGTAATTAAAAAAAAATTATAGTCCCTGACCTTATTGATAGCAACCCGGAAGACTTCGGTAAGTCTATAGAGGATGCTGCTCCCGTAATCCTCCACCTTGACGTAGTTGATCTTCGTGGCGAGTTTCGGAGTGCCACCGCCACTGAAAAAAATAATCAAGGAAAATATTATGCTTAGCAGAATTTTAGCTTTTCGTTGAGAAAAGAAAATCTACATTAACTCTGAATTATGAGTATCACAACAAACTTGGACTAATCGTTCACTAAACGCAAGCGGGGTTAAAGCTTGAATTGTAGGATTTCAATAGAAAATGTTTATCTCGAATAATTTACTAAAATGACAATATCTTGAAATTATATTAGATTTTTGAGTATTTTCTTACGTTTTCTCCTTTTCATTCTCCTTCTTGGCCTTTTTCGGATCGGACGGATTCCCGTTGGCCGAACTGGTCACGATCCCCGCCGCTTTGTTCTTCTCCAGCTGAGTGGCGAGGCTCTGAAAATTAGGTTTCAGAAAAATGTTAACTCTGAAAATTTTAGAGCTTCATTAATTTTTTAGAGAGTGGAAAATTATAGGCGAAAGATTCTTCTACCGTTAGGGGACAGGACAGTGTGATCATGAATAAACTATAAATCAATAGTACATAGGAAAGTATAGATAAAAATAAATGGATTTTTTTTCAGATAAAAACCAACCTTCTCCAAAATGCCGACCCTGTACTTGAGTTTCTCGTTGGTCTTGTAGGCCTCGGCCAAATCGGGACAGACCTCGAGCAGCTCCTCGTTCAGATCGCTCTTCTCCATCGCCTCCATCAGACGCAGCAGGCGGGCTGCTTCCGAGCTCTGAAAATTAAAAAGAAAAACTAAACCATCAAATTTGAAAACATTTTTTACTCAATGAGATGACATATCTCTTGGTCAGATTTTTTTGAAGAAAATGAAGATTTCCATTTTTATAAAATCGGAACATAAATACATACATCAGCAGAGAAGGCAGCGTTGGCGAGCTGAAGTTCCTGATCGGCGGACAAAGCCGTCGACTGATTACCAGAATTGGACATTGAAAAATGCCTGAAATTTGGAACATATTTTCAAATTAAAGGAATAAAATGAAGATATTCAAAGCGATTCAACGCTTTTTCGACAAAGTTTAAAAAATCAAGAATAGTGTCTTCATCAACGAAAATAAATAAAGCGCAAAGTGATAACCATTTTGAAGTAAAACTAGATCGAAGGCAAGAGACGCACAACTGGAGTGGAATTGAGTCATGTTAGAGCATTTTTAAAGTGACTGTCAATATTACCCGAATCAGCAAACGAAGTGATAAGTAAGATGATGTAATTTTTAGATAAAAACGCAAAAGAATGCATAGGATGATGTAATCTCTAAACAACGAAAAATGACGTATTCTGAATTTCAGGCCAGCAGGGCCGCCCTCAACTCTTCTCCATTCAATTTCTTCAGCTTTTCAACCAAATCCTTTTCGCCCTCCAGTTCAGAGAGGATTTTGTAGGAATTCTGAAATTTGTCCAATCTACCATCTCATTATAGCTTTTTTTTAATTTTGCTAAAATTTAGATAAATTAGCGTAAGACAAATATTAACTAGGGCAAGGATAGAGAAATACAAGAGTTGAGAGAGGAATAGATGTAAAAAATTGCACACACTTCAAAGTTGGCAATGATCATTCTATCTTGTTATGGGCGAGAGAGTGTGAACGAGAGATAAGACAATTTCATTGAGTTTCGAAGGTTTTAGTCAGTTTGATATAAAGTCCACAGGTCGGTTCACTATAATACCAGGTGGGTTTTTAATCAAAGCGAATCTTTGTTACCTTCACGATTTCCCCGGGCAGTCCAACCATTTTGGCGACCTCGATTCCGAACGAGCTGCCAGCCACGCCCTCTCGCAGCTCGTACAGCATCGTCAACCTGCCCTCGTGGAGAACAACACTCATCTGAGCATTGAGAAATTTTGAAGGAAATGTGGGAAATTTTTCCAACCTGCATCGCAAATGCCCCGTCTTCTTTCGCGAGTGTTCCAATCTCGTGGAAATGCGTAGCGAACAGACACATACAGCGGATTTGCTTGAGAATGTGGCTTAAAATAGACTTTTAGCAAAAAAGGTGTGCCGTCCAAAAAATACTTGATGGAGCATATTCTTTTAAAATAGTTTTTTGAAATTGAAATTTGTATGACACAAATTTTTGCACCAATCAAAAATAATGAATTGCTCCTTCAATATTGTCGTTTTATTATTTTTAAAGATCGGATTACCTCGCAATTCCCCAAGCCAATCCGAATCCATCGAAGGTCGACGTGCCTCTTCCCAATTCGTCCACGATCACGAGCGAGTTCTCCGTGGCCAGACTCAGAATGTTCGCGCAGTCGCTCTGAATAATTCAACTCCATAAAAATTTCAAAAGAATAATTGCACTTTTATCTTCCTGCATCACTATATACTCAGTCTTTTCTGACAACACGTAAATGACAAGACCAATTTTTCCCACTTCTCTCCCTACTTATCGCTCTTTCCGCTCCTAACTATAGGTCTCGTCATCTCGTCACCTCATCATTTAAAAATTGCCATGTCCCCTCTAACTGAATTCCACTATGTTGCCATTTTAGAATTGGCAGTTTCATTAGAAAAAGATTCTTACCATTTCTGCCATGAAGGTGGAGACTCCTTTGGTCTGCTGATCAGAGGCACCAATTCGAGTGTAAATACCATCGACAAGAGAGACTGTGGCGCAAGTGGCAGGAACAAACGAACCTGAACAAATAGAGATGGTTATTGTTTGAGAACAGTTTGGTAATTAATGAAAATAGAAACAACGAGTCTTCATTCTGCTTACATTATTTTCCCACTAATATTCACGTATCAAAATCTTGTCATCAAAAATAGCACTTTTTCCGATTCCGCAAAAATGCTTACCGATTTGCGCCATAAGCGTGCAGAGTGCAGCGGATCTCAGGTAGGTGCTCTTTCCGCCCATATTCGAGCCGGTCAGAATCATCAAGCGCTTGTCTTCTGAAAATCGCTTTTCCTTGAAAGAAAAGAAACAAAAATCCTACTTGAGATATCAACCGTATTCGGAATGAATGGAGTCTCAGAAAAGGCTTCTATCACGGGATGACGACAGTCCTCGAAACGGAGAATTCCGGAGCCTGGAAAACCCATATATTATAGTCGGAAGAACATGTTCAATTAATGAGCATCTTCTTTTCGGCGCGAGTTCTCTTCTTGAAATGTGATAGGAAAATAAAACCTAAAAGTACAAATCCAACCTGCAGGAAGCAGTTTCGGTCTGACATAGCCAGCAGGAGAAGTGTCAGCGACGGTGGCCAGAGCGACGAGCACGTCGATGTTCGACAGGGTGGAATTCAACTGGCAGAGGATCGGGGCAAAGGTTCCTAAAGAATGCAGGCGAACATTAAAAAAAGAAATTTTATTTTGGAGGATTTTAGAAAATTTTTAGCACGATTTCATTAAAATGTTAATTTCTAAATCCATCCGTCAGAAAAATCATAATTTACCACAAGTCGTCACAATCTGCTTTTCCAAATCGCCCTGCGTACTCTGATAGCGGCTGTTGAGCGACAGGTATCTGAAAATTGCAAGAAATTCAATATTTGTTGCAAAGTTCCGTTATTTCGAATCTCGATCGTTAGAAATTTTAAAGTTTTGTGGAGAAAAAGTTTGGGTAAAAAATAGCTTGAATTTACTGAAAAGATTAAATTCGCGATCTTATAAACCTTATCCTTTGAAAATGTGTAAATGAGAGACAAAGACAGTCCTTTTTCATCGCCCAGTTTAGGTTAAATGCAGGACGTTCACAAAAGATAAGACTTGCAAGGCCGTGGATTCCAACAATCTCACTCTTCATTGAGTTCCTCGAGCTGTGCATTCTTGAATTTGCATCCGGAAGATTTGCTCGTCTCGATCACAGTGATTCCATTCACGCTCCGCAGTTCCTTCTCGTTTTTCAGCGAAACTCGGAAATAGTAGCCGATCTTGTCATTGCTCTCCAAAACCACATCCACGCCGACTGCTGAGGACATCTGAAGAAAATAGTCGTCGCATTCTTTTTTTCTTACATCTCTTTGTATCGAAAAAACGAATTTTTGCAGTTCAAAATGAGTTAATTTTTACCAAAAATGCGAAAATGAATATCAAATTTACAAAAACAAACCTTCTTCTGCATTTTCTCCAATTTTCTTCTGATTTCCTGCATCTTCCCATCAATTTCCAGGAGTTGCGGATCCACGTCAGGTTTGACTCGATAGCCTCCACTCGTCTGGTCCTCTTCCACCGTGTTCATTATCAACTCCACGTACTTCACGAAATTCGCTGAGGCGTAAATGATTGGCTCCTGAAAGGAGATTTGCTTGAGAAAATAGAATTTATTTTGTAATTTCTACGCTAACTGAGAAAGATTTCGAAATGTTGGAGACTGACGATTTAGGGACAATTTGTTTAGAAAACGAAAAAAGACAATTTATCCAACTCGAGCTAGAAATTTTCTTACCAGCATAAGTTCCTTGACCGCACTCTGGCATTTTTCATTCTCCTCCATCAGCTGGTTGAGGTACTTCTCGAATTCGGGCAGAATCATCACTGCCTGATAGACGCGGTAGCAGTCCTGGAAAATGATAATTTAAAGGGAAGATAAAATGGTTACTTTCTTCATAGAAAAGTTACCCTAAAAATGTTCAGCTTTTCATAAAAATGAGGGAAAAAATCCATGAAAGAAAGTGAATTATTTACTGCCTGCATTCCATAGAAATTATTGAAATCACAGAAAATTATGACAAGTTTGATAAAATTTAAACCTACCATGAGTTTTGCCCTGTTCTGGATGAATTTCCTGGAATAGACAGAGCAGTCTGGAATCTTCTGGAGGAGTCTGCTTCTCAGCATATCTCGAATGCCAGAAGACTCGACTAGCGCAGATACGACGTCTTGACGCTCAGTCAAAAGACGGATGTCGCACAGAGGATGGGCAAGCCATTCACCTGAAAGTATTTTAGAAACTGGAAATTTGAGTTTTTGGAAAATTACGCAGAAGGCGCTGTCCAGCTGGGGTCGAGCATTTGTTCAGGATGCCATACAAAGTTCCACCGGCGCGGACGTCACCTGGATAGAAATTTTAACCCTATTTAGAAAAATTCAATGAGATTTTGTTTAATGTTAGAAGAAGAGGCATTAAAAATTGTCATTTCTTTCTCCGAAAATGAAAATAAATCACTAGTCTTTTTCAAATGAAAGGAAGTTCCAACATTTTTCCTGCGAAAGTTTCATTAAAAATTCAAGTTTTGTTAGTGAAGGAAACTCACTCATGGCATGGAACAGATGAAACAGCTCGAGCGATGTGACAGCGGCAGTGTCGATGTAGACGAATCCGTTTGTGCCGTAGTTCCGCACCGAGAATTTTCCGTGGAAATTCAGCTCATCAGGCAATCGCATGTAGTCGCTGACTGCTTGCAGACATTCCTTCAGATTCTTCGACAGGTTGGCTGAAAGTGGATAAAAATTCATTTGGCTTAAAATTTCTTGAATTCTTGACAAATTTGTTTATAACTCTTTTTTTCATGAAATTTTAACTTACCCTGTTCCTTGTCCTTGATGATGTTCGTCGTCTCTTCCAGACTCTTGCCCATCAAATCGTATTCAGTCATAACGATTCCCAGATTCTTGAGCACAGTCGCCAATTTCTTCTTTTTCTCGGCAGCAAATGGATGCAGAATGAGGCATTCGTGGGGGCAGAGACCGAGGAGAATTCGCTGAATTTTGAAATTTTGAAATTTTGAAATTTTGAAAAAGACAAAAAATTTAGAAGATCAAAGCATTTGAAAGAGAATATCATTTTAAAAAGTTCAAAATCTGACCTCAGTCTGCTGAAAAGTGGGCGTGTCGATGAACTCTGCCACGGAAATGCCCAGCTCGTTGATGTCCACGCAGCAAATCGAAACGCGGTTCTGAATAAAATTGTTTAAAAAGTAAGAAATTTGGAAAATTTACCTCATTTCCATCAATGATTTTGACGGCCAAAGTTCCCGAGACCGTAGTTTCTCCAATTACGTCTTCGAAGTCGGCCGCATTTCCTGCGGTGCCCTGGAAAAGTTCGCCTTTCAGATGAAAGTGAATAAAGAAGAAAAGAATGACTGAACTTTTAAAATGGCCTAACGATTTCAAAATTCTTACCTTAGCCTTGAGAATCCATTCCTTGGCATTGTCATCGTTCGTGTCCAGACAGTACAACTCGACTCTGTATCTGAGAATTGTCAGGGCCTCGCGAATGACACGCTGATATTGATGCTTGCTGATTGGCAGATAAGGAAGGATATCGGCATTCTCGGCTAAAAATAAATTCTTGAAAGTTTAATTCCATGTGATACTTTAAAGGGGAAAATCTTAAAATAAATAAAGAAAGTCTTACTGTGGAGTTGAATAGTCTTGATTCCGGCTTCACTCTGGAAAACGCACGACGCAATCAGCTTTGCATCCGAACCATAACAGGCGAAATTGTCCTGGAAATTAATTTTTTGCAATTTTAAAAGATCAGTCCCTTGTAATTACCACTCTTTTATACGATTTCTCAGAAAATGGGTGGTAACTAGTGAGCCAAAGAGATTAATAATTTTACCGATCTCTCGAAAATCGCCAGCGTTCCGGGAGACTTGTTCTGGAGGATTTTGAGCAGGGAACGATCCAATTTCACATCGCTCATTGCAAATCTTAAATAAATTTCAAATTACCTAAAAATCTAAAAAACAAATCAGATATTTTTGACGAACACGACATCTTTCGATCAAAAAGAGTAAGACATATAGAAAAAATTCTTATTGCCAAATTTAGAAATACAAAAGCACGAAACATGAAAATGCTTTGGGATAAGATTCGGAAGAAACGCATACAATGCATAATCTCAAAATTGGCACTTTGAGGGATTTTTCAGAATTAGAAAAACCCATCATCGATAAACAATGAATAAGCTTGGACTATCCAGTAGAGTCAGAGAAAAATATAATCGAGAAAATTCTATTAGCTTTTCGTTTGACAAGTGTCCCCTTTTTAGATCAGGTAAATCAGAAAAAAGTAAAAGCCAGAGACTTTGATGAATCGTCTGCATAAACGAATGTCGACTTCTTAAAACATTCATCAATTTGTTCTCTACGACACTATTTCAGCACAACAAAGTGACTAAACCTCTGAAAAGGCGAGAATATCAATGAAAAACCAAATCGAACCTAATTCTACAACAGAAAAGTGCAAAGCTAGAGGACATTTTCGCTTTTTTCTGGCACCCCTCACTAAATGATGAGCGATAGCCTCGAGGAAACTTTTGACTTTGCCACGAAGAATAAAGGGGTTGTTTTGAAATGGAGAAATCGTCGGCCTGGGTGCTAGAACGGCTGTCTGGCCAAGCAACGATCAAGGCCCTAATTCAACCCTTCTACCCTAGGAGAGGTGGGAATTTTGGAGAACGCCTCGGCGTTATAATAAGCCTTCTTGCAAATCTTACAATTTTTACCGAATGTTTCGAGTGATTATTTACGATTTCCGCGCTAACATGATAAAAGCAAAGTCGACGATTTGTACTTTTGACACTTGTCAAACGAAGCTTATTCCAGTAAGACTCATCAAAATCCATTTTCACAACACAAGAGCGGAGCGAACACAACCCAATAAATTACCAAAAACGTTCGAAAAAGACTAAAAAGGTTTCAATTTCGTTTAGAAGATGAGTATTTCATGAAGAATGCGATAAGGATTACATGACGAAAATGACTACGTTGCGCTTGAATTTAGAGATACGGTAACTTGACGTTATAAGGCGGGTACTGAAGAGGAAAACGTTGAACAAAATTATGGCCCTTTCATCAGGAATTCAATTTTTGTCGAGAACATCTGGGAAGTTGCATTAAAGATGACATACCGTCCCGACAAATCCATGAAATTCGTAAAAATTGGCTATTTGGAAAAGGGGAAACTAACATGCAGAAAGGTAAGAAAGATCGAGAATAGCTACTTCCTCCAATTTTGCATGTCAGTATGCATGTCTTCCAGGTTTGCGATAAAATGGCATTGTTTGATGATGCAATTGATGGCGTTAGTTTTGAATGACTGATCTGATTCTCATTCAGAAAGTCTCCTCATCTTCGTCGACGGTCGCGGCCACAGGCTTTTGGACGGGTGAGGACGCAGCGGGCGGATGTTCCGGCTCGACTGCTTTCGGCTGAAAATTAAAAATTGAGAAAAAAGCGGGGAAAACTTAATTTCAAGAGAAAAATGTTTAAATCTAAATAGTTTTTGATTCTACAAATGCCTTTGTAAAGACGAAATTCCAAATAATCGTACAATCGTACCTCCTCAACTTCCTGCTCAGGTTCAGCTTGAATGTTCTCGTTGTGTTCATCGACGATGCTCTCCTCGTCCTCGGGTGGCACGTCTTCAGTCGCGTAGAGCACGCTCAGGACCTTGTCGATGTCCACCTGAATATTATTTTTAAACAACATGAACAAAATAGGCTAGAAGAAGTCTCCTGTACTCCACACCTACTTCAAATCAAACCCATTTTTATTTCATGTCCATCTCCTGCACGAATGCTAATTCATCACAGAACTGTGTGTAGAATAGGGAGGATTTCTTCCAGGCTATCTTGTCCATGGTTTACGTCTCGATGAAATGCGTTTTCAAATGTCCAACCTGCACGCCTTTCTCCTTTGCACTGGTGCACATCACCTCGACTCGACGCAGCTTGTTGAAGTAGAAATCGCGCTCGTTCTCGATTGTCACTGCCACTTCTTGCTGCTGAAAGTTAAATCATTGGATTTTTTAAATACATTTTTCGTTTTCCTCATCAAAGTTCTGTTCCAAAAGAAACCTATTGTAAGCATTTTCCTAAGGAAAAGTATACCCTTTAAAACAATATTTATTTTCCAACCTCAGTCAACAGCGCCTTGAGTTCTTTGACCTCAGCAGTCTCTCCGCCCTTGTCTCCAGCGGCCGCTTTTGCGGGTGCAGGTGTGGCGGCGCCATTTTTGGTCGAAGGCAAGGGCGTAGCTGAAAATGTTTTTTTTCGTGAAAATTGAAAAAAATTTCAACTTTTCTTAACAACAGCAGCAGTAGCAGTAGCAGCGGGCTGAGTGGTTGCGGGAGCAGGCCGCTGAGCGAGTGGAGCACGAGCGACCGCGGGACGGGCTGCAGGTGCGGCACCTCCTTTTCCGGAGGCTGGAAGAGCCTGAAATTATTTCTATCAGAAACAAGATGGTTAATTTTCATGCTTTTTCACAAAAAATGAAATAGCATATCGCTTTGTTTTAAATGTTTTTTTTCTGAAATTTTTGAATATCAAATTTCTCCACCTCTCCTCCTCGAGCTTCGACCGGATCGTATGGTGCGCCGTCGCAGTTGGCGTTGAAGAACTTGTAGAACCACTGGAATAGTGAGTTTTCCTAATTTTTTCTTGAAAATCCAACCTGTAAGAACTCGAAATTGTCCTGGAACTTGGCTTTCATCAGCTTTTCGACGTTGACTGGCTGAAAATAAATATATTTCGTCTTTTTTGAAAAGTCAAATCAGCTTTTTTTCTAAAATTGCTTGAGTTTTTCAGAAAAGGTGACTGAGAAATAACGGGATAACGTGAGCAATCTTTTCTTACATTATCTCTCCCTACTTTACCGCCTCCTCTATCTCTAATTATTTTTCACGTCATCTCGTCATTTTCGAGTTTCTCTCTAAGAATTCTATCACTCTGACCTTGTCCACGCCGATCTCTTTCCATGCGGTCGTCAGCAGTTTCCAGTTATTCAGGCTATCAAGTTCGGAACGGGGATTAAATTTGACCTGCAAAATGACTAAATTCAAAAGATTTTTTTTTTTAAATCGACCTTCTTGAGAATGATCTTGTTGCGGAATAGAATATCCGTCAGTTGGCAGTAGGCCGCGCCAGACGCCATTTCCTCGAGTTTCGAGAGGTTGCTCTAAAAGTGGTTGAATTTCGAAGGAGAATTAAGGATTTTCAAAATTGAATAGTTGTTGAAATGCTAAAATTTTGTTTGGAATTGGAGATTTTTAGGGCTTTATTTTTTTATCTCACGCTGAGATTCCCGTTGACCCAGGCGAGCAACTCGTGCCGACTGATGTTGTCCTGAGTCACCGCCGATACGTACACGTTGTTCACCATTTTTGGTCTGGAAGAAAAAAATCGAACATTTAAAAATAATTTTAACAAGTCTTGAAAAGTTCAACGATTTTCTAAAAGCGTTGATGAATAAGAACACGCAAGCAAGTGTTTCGAATCTGTAATCAGTCAACTTTCCGGAAACGTTGGAGATAAATTTGAAAGAAAAATTAAAAATCGATAGAAAAGAACAATTCCACAATGCCGATAAAATCCGGTTTTTAATTTGCTAAATGGAGACAACAATCGATAAAGCTGCAGCTTAATGGCTTCTATTCTAGAGATAAACAGATTTGCGATATCCGTAGATAAAGTCCAGGTGCGGAAAATAGGTAAATTGAAAAATCGAAGAAAGGAGAAGCCCAAAATTAACAACAAACGCGAACACTCGAAGTATGATTGACACTTCGGATACTTGCAGAAAATGCATGCATTGCGCGTTTAGCGCGCAGAAACGAATTCGTTTGAATTTTAGATTTTTCGAATTTTCTACGTTTCTCGCTTTCCTTCCTGGCATCAGAGTTGGTCATCCGTTGTCGTTGTCGCAGAAAGAGAAAAAACGAATGCGATAACGACAAAAATTAGTTGTTGAATTTGAAGATTTTATTAAGTTTTTCAAATCTTTCGTTTTTGCTCCTTTTCGGCAACACTTGTTGTTACGGAATTCTAATAATGAAACGTGACAACAATGAAAATCTTTGGTATTTTTGTCGTTTCAGAAGGATGCTGACGCGATCCGCAACGAGGAGGACAGATTCAACGGCGTCGTCGAGGAATTCAGAAGCTGGCACGCCAGTTCCATCAAGGTACAAAACTCCTAAGTTATTTAACCCTAAGATTAAATTAATTGTGGAATTTAAATATTAAGGCTCATAAACATTTTGTACGTAGAAAATTAGCTTGAAATTAAAAAAAAAAATTTCAGAAAAGGCAGCAGAGTCAACACTCCCAAAGCCGCGCCCAAGCTTCCGAAGAAGGCAGACGAAAAATCCAGACAAGTTTCTAAGAAAACGACAAATTCTGACGATCCTAGTGTCAAAGAACAGAATTCGGCTAGAACTTCTAGGCCTACTACCAGAACTATCCCCAAAACGGTCTCTGCCAAACGAGTTTCCAATAAGTCTATAAATTTGGAAAAATCTTCTGAAATTAAAGATGTAGATTCCCCTCGACTCACTAGAGATGTCCCCAAGAAAATTCCTAAATCTGTCCCTCCCAAACCGATTTCCAAGAAAGGCTCTTCCAAAGAAACTCTCGAAACTAGAGCTTTGAAATCCAGAAAGTCCATCCTCGAAACTTCCAAGGCCAAGGCTAGCGATCCTAAGAATACCCCTCACCCCAAGGTTCTGAAAAGAAGAACATCTATTTCTGAGCCTGAACCTACATCTGCCTCTATTCAGTCTAAGTCGTCTGAAATTCATTCCCCTAGAACTAGAAAATCTATTCCTGAAATTCCTAAGCCCAAAGATTCCGCTGAAACTCCTGAACCCAAGAAAGTGAGGGGGAGAAAATCCATTCTCAAGCCTAGCTCTTCTCAAACACATTCACCAGATAATGTCGACAATTCTGAAAAATGCCTCCCTGAGCCCTCCTCAAACCCCGCCACTTCTACTGATTCCCCTATAATCGACCCGAATCTCGAATATTCTGACAATGATGACTCGGATGTCCGAGAGGAAATTCCATCTAAACCGAAAAAGGTGAAATTCATTTCTAAGGCTGCTGAGCCCAAACCTACAACTGTGCCGAAGCCGAAACCGGCCAAAACGGACAGTTTTGATAAGGAGCCCGTGGTCATCGTCAAGAAGAAACAGCCGGAAGTGCAGAAGCAGCAATCCACACCGGCCAGGAATGTCACCACGAGAAGAAGGAAGGCCGAGATTAGTCAGGTTGGATTTTAAAAAAGTTGGAAATGATTTTTTAACCAGAAAAAGTTGATTTATTTTTTCGCTCTCGAATTTTTTTTGAAAACATCTAGAAAAGTGCAAAATTTGTAAGATAGAATTGCTTTTGTCGTGTTCGCCGCTAGAATTCGGTGCTGGAAAGAGCGCACTCGAATTAAAAATGAATGTCTATCCCTCCTTTCGCCCGTTACTGGGGAAAGAGAGGAAGGAAAAACTCATTTCACACATCGGGGCGCACTCTTTTCGGCGCCGAATTCTAGCAGAGAGCACCACATGGAGAGGAAAGAATACATTTTAGGCTAGAAGAAAAGATATTTTTTTGCCAATTTCCAGGAAGATGAAACTATGCCTCCGGACGATCCGTGGGACTCGCAGCAGCCGGAGTCGAAATCGGGCGGCAGATCGAAGAAGCGAGCGAAGGAGGACGATTCGCAACAGACACAGGACACTCAGCAGCAAGGCAATGCAAGTCAGAGTCAAATGACCGCATCCCAGGGTGTCGGCACGCAAAACTCATCCTTATCCAGGTACTGTAATTGAAAATTATGAAAAATTATTTTTTACTTGCTGTAAAATCCATCGATATTTTCTTTGACGTTGGAATTTTGACAGTTTCATGGCTAATCGTCTAGAGGAAATATGATAATCTACAATTTTGAATTTGATAAAAGAAATTTTTACGATGCTATTTTCAGAAAAGCCCTCCTGAAGAATGCGAAACTCGGCAAGATGATCAGGTAATTTTTGTTAATTTTAGAAATATCTCTTTATTTTCCAGCACTGGGGTGATGAACGCCTTCCGCGGCTTCATCGAGTCTAAAGACGAGCAGGGCGCTCAGACCAGCCTCAAGCAACTCAGGATTGTTTATATGAAGGTTTTCTATTTAATTTTCTTGAAAAATCCCTTAAAACTCAATTCTCAGTCTCTCGAAAACCCGTCCATGAAGGCTTCATTCAGTGAGGAATTCGACATTTCCTTCGGAAATTTGGTTAGTCTTTTTTATTAGAAAAAAATCATTTTGAATAAAAGGCGAAAAAATGGAGGAGAATTCCATATTCATTTGTCGTGGAAACTTCTAAAATTGAAACAAAATGATGTTCGTGAAAAATGGTTGCAGGTGGCAGGCAATTTCGACATGGAAGCGAGGCAGCAGGCCATTCGACTCATGATCAAATTTATCTATTCGATGGCCGTCGAAGATAAGGGAACTCTACTCCTTCCTGCCTTCATTCAGTACTGCGTTACGGTAAGGAAAATCCTCCTGTTAAAAAAATCAAAATTTACATAGATTAGCTTTTTTCCCGAAAAAAATTGTAGCTTTTCTTATCAGGAATGTTTTCAAGAAGCAGAAACTTTGATGAAATTCAAAATTATTTCGAATAATGTTTCAGCTAATGACCTGCGAAGACTCGATCGTCCGTCAAAACATCGTGTTTATCGTGGGCTGTCTGTTCGAGGAGAACAAAAAATTGAATGAGGAGATTCTGTCGGACGAACAGAGAAATGCTCTCTACAGACTGCTGCTGAATGGGCATAACGATAAGGTTTGCACTTTTCTTTCAGTTTCAACATTTGTTCACTATTTATTTTCACCGATACTTTATCAGAAATTGTACCTTTTGTAGATAAACTTGTGAATATTTACTTTTTTTAATATTTTTCTCATTTTTCATGAATGAATTACGAGAAAATAGAAGACGAAAGAGGGAAATAATCCATTTTTAGCTTAACTTTTCCAGGTAGCTGTTGTGCGTGCGGAAGTCGTACGGGCCGTGGCCTCTCTGCAGAACGACGACATCGACAGCGAATTCACGGAGGCTCTCGAGAAGGCGCCCAATGAAAGTGGGGGATTTTTGAATTTCTTGACGAACCAGGATTTTTAGTTCTCCTGGACAGTCAACGTGACATGTGCATGGAGACGAGGGCGATGGTCGTCAAATATCGATCCATCCAAAACGGCGATGCACTCCAGTCACTCTTCAAAATCGCCGAGAGCGACCCCATTTTGAAGGTAAAAATAACTTATTATTTTATGCAAGATATTTTCCTCATACTTTGTGAAAGGGTTGTTCAAAAGACTAATTTTGAAAATAAAGATATTAGTTTTAAATTTCTCATAGGTTTTCGAAATAACCTCCTAGCTGATTCAAATTTGGAGAACTTTGACATCTCCCTCTTCTATCTGAAAATTTCAGGTTCGTCAAGAGGCCTTCGCCCGCATCGCATCGGTCGACATGAAACTACTCTCGGAACACAGAAGGGACCTGACGAAACTCACTCTCGAAGCTCTCACGGAATCGGGGTGTAAGTTTTTGAAATTAGTCACTTTTTGTATGTCTTTTTTCCATTACTATCTTTTCGAAATGAAAAAGATAGAGCAACGATTCTTTAGCGGAATCTCGTCACGCGTGTCGTGTCTACTTCCTGAATCAGATGATCGACAGCTGTGTCAAATTCCTGAAGAGCGAGGCAGAGAAGGACCAGCAGAACGATTCCTTCCTAGCCTCGTCTCAGCCAGAGCCGGAATACGACGAAGAACATTTCTATGCTGTCTCGCCCTATGTCTTTCTGAAGCTGTTCGTTGACATGCAGGTAGGTTTTCACTTTTTTATTTCATAACATAATCTTTCTGCTAGAGAAAAATATGATAAGAAATTCGAGGATATTGAATATCTAAAGACATCGAGGAATAATGCAGTGATGGAAGAATCGCGAAGAAGCATTTCCTCTCCTTGCATGCAATTGTTTAATTTTTGATGTTGTTTCATTAAAAAAATTATATAAAATTCGATATTTTTTCTAGGACCTGGTGGAAAGCGTTCCAATCGTCCGCTGTTTGTTGAATCTGGTGGACAACCGCATCAAGCGAGGTCAATTCACGAGTACTCGCGAACAGTTCGCGGAGATCATCTCCAGAGACGTTTTCCCTGTCGTCATCACTAAGAAGACTTACACCCAACTCATTAGGTTAGGGTTTTACGAAACGGTTCAATTTTCTAAAATTTGATAAATTTGGAAGGCATAACATTATAACAAATGCTTTCTTGTGAAATATCGCGAAGAAATTTTTTCCAGTTTTTTAAGTCTTATTTTGGATTTCAGAGTAGATCTTTTCATAGGAATAGCAAAAATCTCAAGTTTAAAATTCTCAGCACCACTTACGAAGACCAGCTGCGTTTCGCGTTCTTCTGGCGCGTGATGCTCGAGGTTTTCATCGAGAAGTGCGACTCGATGTCTGCTGAGCGATGGGCTATTTTGGCGAGGATTGCACCCACTCTCGAAGAAACTTGCGTTCTCGTCAGGAAGTAGGAATTTTTAAAGAAATTTTGAAGCTTTTTGATCTTTCACAATTATGATCATGTTATGCTACGATTTGACTAATGCTCATGCCAGCAACACTAATTATCAGCATCATGAAGTTTTATTCTGCTAGAACGTTTATTTGTTTTATTTACCTTCCAAAATTTAAAGAAAACCTACTGATTTTATTTGAAAAATTTTCAGAATTTGCGAGCAAATGGTCGATCTTCAGTTGCAGATTGACGCTGTCACGGATACGAAGAATATTCAGGTTTGAAAAAAACTGAATTTTTGAAATTCTCAATTTTCAGGGCACGGTTTGCAATCTGCTGCTGATCATGAGGCACATTGACAAGGAAGACACGGGAATGTGAGCTTTTCTTAGTTCTTATGAAAGTTGCCTAAAAACTTATTCTTTATTTTCATCATTTTATATGAAAATCATGAAAATGCCTTTTTATTATTTCATGATTTTTCCAGGAAAAGCTGGAGGATCATACTGCAGGACTTGGCGAAGGACCACCTCGTCGAGCAGGACGTGATGGACATCGTCATGCACGATCTCTACCACGAATTCTACGAGGATGATGTCATGGTAAGACATTACGACAATGAAAATTTTGAAAGTAAACTTGCAGAGTTTGCTCGTCTACGTGCTCTCCCTAATTGATAGCGAAGTCTCTATCGAAAATTCGTTGAGATCCGCGAAGAATGTAGGTTTCCTGTCATTTGTAAGAAAAAGACATAAAATACTAAAAGGAATGAAAAAATTAAGAAATGAGGGATTAATGGTTTCCACGCTATATTTTTTCAAAATAGCCCACTTTTATGATTTATAAAATTCTTGTATTTTTCAGATTCAAGACTCCGTGCTTCTCTACATGAGCAAGCTGGTATTAGGACTACTGCGCACGGGCGCATACAAATGCATCAACGACGAGTTGACGGAGCTGCTCACTAGAGTGGTAAGTAGATTTTTATTTTCTTTGTATTTTTATGAATTTAAAAAAAATTGTATTATTCTACATAGCTCATACGTTTGTTAAGTGAAATATTCAAATTTAGAAAAATAAATAGATTTTTACACTATCAAAATTATTATGATTTCTAGATCGACCCCTCCCTGAAAAGTCAAGACGCACAAGTGGTGAAGAATGCGATTGAGTCCTTGGGCATTTTGGCTATCATCGATTTGCAACTCATCAACGACAGGACAGAGACGCTTGAAGAGTTGATGAATAAACTCACACTCAGGGTAGAAATTCGTGATTTTTGCTAATTTATCCTGTTCAGTGAGGGAATTTTAAATTTGCGAATATTTGCATTTGTTCGTTCTATCCCTTTTCTTTAGTTATTTAAAAATTGGTCATCTAATTCTTTCCCACTTATAATTTTTCAATAATCTTGAGAGTTTATTGGCAAACTTTTAGAAAACCTGCCTCGAACTGGTCGCCAGCCTCGTATACGCTCACGGCTCGAAAGCTGTCAGGGAAGTCTTCTAAATTTTTCTCCAGACTCGAAGGATCGAATTAATTGCCTTACTTCTTTACAACACTTTTCTGCATAATTTCAAATTGCCCTGTTGACAAGATTCAAATCACTACTTTTTCTTTGGCAACTGAGAAATGACGGGATGACATGAAGACGTGATCTATCTTTTCTCACGCCATTTCTCCACATTTTCACACCTTTTCCTATTCCTAACTATAGGTCACGTTCTCATATCATCTCGTCATTTCAAAAGTATCTCTTTTCGTTAGTTTTACCAAACCTTCTCTACTCATTTTTGCAGGATAATTCCGCAACTTCTTTTACACATACAAAATAAAATTAAAGGATAAAGTTCTTCTTCTAAACAATACTCAGTCTGTAACTTTTATTGGCCAGGGCTGTGCAAAGTCGAAGTTCCTTTTTTCTTTTTTATATTCACTAAAACTTTGAATTTCGAAGCTTTAGAGAAGACAGAGTAAAGCGAAATAATCGATACGCTTGGAGAGAGAATAAGAAGGGGAAAAACTTCGACTTTGTGCAGCCCTGTTATTGGCGTAATCCAAAATCTAATTCTTGTGGATTAAAAATATCAGACCCCAACAAATCTCAAAGATCCGAACCAAATTCACTTAGTTTACCTCCAATCACGTGTCATTATCCTTACAGTTATTTCTTCATTTATTTATTTCATGTAACAGTTCTTTTTTTCGTCGACCCTTTGATGCGTAAATGAACAGAATATGGAAACGAGAAAAATGCAACAGTAAAAAATGGCTCCTTGAGATGGAAAAATTAGATCGACTTCTAAGTTGTCAAAAGTATGCTGAATTCTGTGAATTAACGGAATTTTTGATAATTCGAAGTCGACCTAGAATAAATTATCGAATGTATATAAAGAGCAAAATGTAGTGGCTACCCGTAAATGTTGAAACTTCTCCGATAAGAATCCATTTATGGTGGGTTTTTATTGGAGAATTACTGCACAAAATCGATATATGATAAGGAGGATAAAAAGAAAATCGCAAGAAATAGGCCGTATGAGAATGTATGAGTTACTCGATGACTTTGTCTAGAGTTGAAAACTCTGGACAAAATTCCGGGTAAATTTGGCAGCGAAGTTGAGAAACAAGGCTAATTTAACGAGGCATAGATCGCGCTTCGTTTTCGGCAATATGGCAGTGAGTTTCATCTGCAAGTGAATTGAATATGAAAGATAGATTTTGTATATTTGGCTTATAAACACTAAAATAATAATTGAAAATCTTATCCACTACATGAAAAATACCATTCACAATGCAATTCTGCACATTTTGCAATTTTCAGCTGATAAAACTCAAAAATGGTAAATAACAATATTTGAGACATGTGAAAATTCGGAAAAAGCGTGCACATAAAGCATAAAATATGTGTAACCGGATGCATAAAGATCTAAACGATGGTAACAGACTTAAAAAAAAACTTATGGAGAGGGACCTAAAAATCGTCGACTATAAAAAAGTAAGGCTCCTTTTGAGAAATTAGAAAGATTTCAGAAATGATAAGAAAATCCTAAATGAAATAATCCTCAAGTTGGTAAATTTTTACTCCAGAAATAACAATATTGCACTAACCACTTTCCAAAAATTCACCGATAAAATTGGATCTTTGGGAAATTGCACTATTGCTACTATTGTTCCTCCCTGAGGTTTACGAGGGGAGCGGGACTCGGGTTTTCCACGTCCGGAGTTCGGCGGGGAGATGTTGTACCAGGCAAGTCGGTTGACATTGAACGAGGCACAGACTCTCTCCGAACGATCGCTGCATCGGATGCTTGATCACTCTGAGGCACCAGAATTGATACCATCTGAAAACTCATGATTTGATTGGACTGTTTACAATTAAGGTTAGGAAAAATGCTGAAAATTTGTCGCTCCTACCGATTCGCGGTAGATTTTAACTCGATGTGATGGAATATCTCGATAGGCTTGAAGGTCAGTATCGTCGGTTCCGATGGAGCTCTCCCCGTCGTACGAGTGATCGTCCATACTCGATGGTCTCATTTTGACTGGCTGATAATCGGGGCTGTCGCGGATGATTTTCTCCTGGTCAGAGGCTGAAAACATTGGGATAAACCCTTCTAGTCAACAAAAAATAGTTGCCTCGACTGTTCCTTCGCGACTTTCTTCGATGTGCTCGACAGAAGCAACAATAGCAGATGATGCACGTCAGGATGAGAAGACACAGAATCAAAGTCAGAAGAGCCGAGTAGATCAGCCATCTCGATGACACTAAAATGATAAGCTATTGAATGAATTAGGCGAGCTGTGCTTACATAGTTGCTCTGGTTCGAAGATGTCCGGTGTATAAGTCACAATTCCTCCATGTGGCGAAGCTGTCATGTCGTTCACAAGAGGCGCGTCTCCATCTCCATTCTCCCACACTTGTCCTCCATCGTCAGACCCAACTTCGACCGGCACGAGAGGCTTTTCCCAGAGTGATGGATCCAAAGTGCCGGTTTTGGAAGGCTCAGGATTCCGGAATTGGTAGGCGAGGATCTTATCGTGGACATCGAACTGAAAATTGTCGATTTTTTCGAGAAGGAAATCTGAATCTTACATCGTGAAGTCGATTCGAGTGATGAAGCAAGAAGGAATGTTCATCGAACTCGTAGTCCAAGCCGAAGTCTGAAATCATGAAAATTCACCGGATCTTGGCAAATATCTTGAGAGATACCGTGAATGATGACGCTGTCTTCTTCGTCCTTGCTGATCGCAGCTACCACAGAGACGTTGTTCAGACCCGATTTTCCGAGATCGCTCACCACTGCGTGCGTTCCGTCGATCTGAAACAGAATAATAGGTTCTCTTGATATCAAATTTTCGCACGTAGAGATCGTATTTCCTGGCTGAATATCTCGTTCCAAGCGGTGTTCTTCTTTGAAGCTGCAACAGATGGACTCGTCGATCGGACAAGTCTAGCTTCTCTGGAGTTAATTTGCTTTTTTCTCGAAAAATGGCGAAATTTCTTACTTTGCCCAATAGCCTCATAAACTCCTTCATGTGGATGCACCTGGACTTGGAGCAGACCGGTTTGGTCAAGCAAGACTCGGAACAGCGTTTCTCGATGCGAGTTGAACTCAGCGATCTGGATAGTGTCAGATGGAGACTTCGGTAAGGCAATTTTCATCCAGATCTGAAAAATTGCATCGTCTGAGACCGAGTAAAAAATCTCACTTTGCTCAGAACAGCCTTCGTTGTGTCAATCGGAATGACGATGTTCTCACTGTTAAGGAAGCTCGCCGAGAGAACGACTGGTGTCTCTGAAGAACATACAAAATCGCAATCAAGAACTGTGAGTTTAAAATACCATTCTTGGCCACACACATTCCATCGTGCTTGTTTCGGAACTGCTCGATATCAGCACAGTCACAGACGTTGTCGTGTTGGGTCAAAGGCTTCCTCGATCGACATCGAACTCCATCAGGGCATTCGGGTCGGCAGTACGTGCAACCAAACTGAAATTTGCAATGATTTTCAAGATATTTGACGTCTCCGTTAGAAATTTTACCTGCATTGCGTAGGCATTGTAGTCGGAGGTGTCAGCGAGTGTGTCTTGCATCTGTTGCTTATAGATTTTGTCGATGTCTCCCTTCTTTCCATCGATGAATAGGTCCTTGATGCATCCCTGAAAATTTGACTATTTCCTATGTTAGCCAAATTTCTTGCTTACCCTTAGACTTGGAACTTTTTCTCTGGTATTCTCGAAATATTTGTGCTCGAATTCAGCGTTGTAGAGACCGAGCTGTTTCTTCTCGTAAAACGTTCCACCGACGAAGAGTCCACTTCCTTTCACGAGAGCAGGAACCGCATAGGCTTCTGAAAAGAATCTTTTACAGGAATCTCTTCTGATTTCACTTACCAGAGATGCTGACATTGTTTCTGTGAGAAACAGGCTCAAGTCTACAAGCCTCTCTTCCAACGACTAGAGTCAAATCATCTCCCGCTCCAAACAAGGCAATGCGATACCATTCATCATTTCCGTAGCCTACATTTAAACATTTTTTCTAGTATTTATTTGACGAATAAAATTCTTACCTGTACTCGACTTGATTTGGCATGCAACGCACTCCTCCTCTCCGTTGTACGTACAATGCACTGCTGACAGATGGTTGTAATGGAAGTGCACCTTAATTTGAAAATTTGGGTGATGTTTCTATCTTGTTTGAACTAACCTGAACACGTCCTTTGATTCCGTCACCTTGCCAATGCCCGAAGAATAGAAGGCCAGTGTCCTGGAAATAAAATCTGAGTTTTTTTCCTAATGTCCAAACTAACCGAGTCACTCCTGAAGCTGACAGCCAGACGGATGGATGCTTGTCCATTAGGTTGCACTTGAATTCCGTGAGGAACGTGCAAAAATGATAGACGATCTGGGTCTCGGATCAGAGAAAGGGCTAAAATTGATCGAGATAAGTTGATTTTTTTTTCGGATCTGCTCACCTTCGTCTTCTCCAGTCTGACAGTCAGCCGGCGGCAGATCTTCGAATTGATCAGCCAAAATCGTGCATCCGCATCCGACGCAAAGTGCGGTAGGAGTTGTTGAGAATCTAGAGATAAGAATAAACTTATGAATTTTCAAGTTATTCTTACTCCGAGATCCTTCTTCTGCTATTCGATTCACAATTCTCCTTGGTGTCTTTCGGGTCAATGAATAGAATTTCTCCATCCATGTTGATCTCAATCGTTTGCACTCTGCAATTTTCAAACTGTCGAATGAAGATCATCCTCAGAATGAACCTCGTTTCTTTATCCGGAATTTGCGGCACTTGGATTCGCTTGGAATTATCTATGCTGATCCAAAGTCTGTCGACAGCGGAGGAAATGTGCACCGTATGCCAATTCGAATCTGATAACTGACCGACTGCTATTGGGGGTGAGGAATCAATTCGAAGGTAGAAGTCTGGAACGTATCACTTGGTTATTCAAGATTGAAATCAACGAGTTTGCCTCTTTCCAGCCGAATTTCAACGATTTCAGGCTCAGGTGATCTCAACTTCATCAGAGTTTGATCGGTTTTGTCAGTTCGGAAAGCGAATTCATATGTCCAGTCGGTTGAAATGTCGAAATCGACGTCGACCTGGATTTCTCAGGTTTAACTAGATCTTTTAAAAGAATGTCGCACTTTTCCCCTGATTCTGCAGTTGGATTGAGTGATGATCGGCTGTTTACAAGTCAAGGATGTTGCTTGAATTGTTGCTGAACGCTCGAAGGAATCCGTCTGTGGCAGAATATGCCTGACTCCTACCAAAGTGCTAACAAAGTCAAATTGAGCAACTGGATTTTCTGAAAAAAAAAACGCATTTTTGAACATTTTTTGAGCAAACGATAGGATCACCTGGATCATAATGAAACTCAGTCATGTTATTCCACAGCGACACAAGCGTGAAATTGCTCCTGAAACATGAATTTTCAGAATTTTTCTTATGAGCATTTTATCCCAACCCCTGCTCAATAGGCGGATCTTTCCATTCAATAGTGACCTGTTGGTGACAATCGGCCGTTCGAATTAGATCTCGAAGGAAGAAAATGTCGCCGATTCTAAATAATTTGCGAAACTCATCAACTATTTGACTTTTTCATACTGAAAATTGACGCTTTTCTTTCCACCGTCGCCGAGTTTGTACGGAGTCTCAAGACCAGAATGAATCTGAGTGACGATGACTCCTTCGTCCCTTTGCATTAGACATTGAACATTTGAGATGACATTGCTTTGCTCGCCTGAAATTTCATAACTTTAAATTGAAATGTTCAAACTATCCGTGCTTTTTGCCAACATTTCAAAGGACCACATCCTAAATTCACCCTTGGCTATCCTCGTCCTTATTCTTTTGACACAATAATTAATGCGCTCATGTCTCGTTTCGGCTCAAATCATCGATTAATCAAAATTTGACACAGCCACAAGACAACTATGGAAAGGATCTGCTGACAGGTGCAGATGGGCACATTCAAGGGAGGAGAAGATGGAAACATGGTGCTTCTCTATTTTGGCATGAAACGAACTGATAATTTGAAATTTGAATTCTTCATCATTTTAAAGTTGAAAATTGCGAACCTTTCAATGGAAGAACGGCATCCTTCTGAGTTCCAGCTAGAAAATGGTGCCGACATGATAGACGGGGCGGTATCGAGGCTAAAATTGAGTATTTAATTGGATATAGTCTTATATGGCCTGATGAAAACTTGGTACCTTTCATATTTGGTCTTTGGGTGCAAGGTTTACGAACGAAAATGTCATTGTTAAAAGCATTTTACCTTCAGTCGACGATACAACTAATCCAAGTATGAGGTAGAGTAGAATAAGCATTGGAGGAGCCCTTGTCCGGTCCGCTGCCGGACCATTCGGGGGCATCTGAAACGAGAAATCAATCCATCTATTTGTCGAGATATACGAAATCCCATCAGAATCTCATAAGTGGCGATTTACAAATGCAAAACGATCGAGGAAAAAACGACCAATCCTATTGCGAACACAGATTGGTGTTAAATGTTTGCATACAGGCAAAGAAGATTGGAGATCCTAGTGAAAAAATAGATTATAGATGTGGGAAGGAGTGACGGAGTGCAGACAGGAATGGCGAAATTCTTCAAGAAAGGAAAAAGAGGTCGGTAAAGATTATGATGAAATTTTTTTTGTTAAATTGAATTTAATTCGCTGAAAAGATACTGATACTTTCCTAGGATTTTAGGTAGCTCATCAGAGATAGATTTACTCGCGACCAGATACTACTCAAATGTTTGTTAGACAGAGATCCGATAAAATCTATCCTACCCGCATGAGATATTACTCGATAGTTTTGCAAGATATTGTTGGATAAACAGAGACGATATTTATCTATATCGAAAATGTACATAAATGTTCCACCGCAGTTTTTTGTTGATCTGTTTCCAGCTCTTTTTTCTACTTGCACTCTTTCGCTGTGACTGTTCTCTACTTCACTCTTTGGACGAGGAAAACCGGGCTCGTAAGATATTTCACGCCAGAAGAGCACAAACATAACGAGACAGAACAAATCTCATAGTGATTTGAGAAATACGCAGGAAAAGAGCGAAAGCAACATCATTGCGCATGTAGGGCAGTAATGGACATCTGTTACAAGTGATTTTGATGATGAAAAAGTTAGACAGGCTCATATTTTGCACTGGAAACATCGTAAAGAGAAAATTACTTTTGTTTCAGTAGAAAGAAAGGCATGGTTTTACTCATTTTTCGGAATATGTAGATCGTAAAGGAGCAAAATTACATCATTTGAATAGGAAATATCAGCAATTTTAGGGTTATGCAATGGTAAAATTAAATTTGATTTTATGAGCAATATAAAATGAAAAAAAATTAACGATACGGTATTTCAGGAAAAGATGACGGGAAACGAAATATAGTGCCACACGCTTAGGGTCAATTCCACCCTCTCATTCTTTCTTACTCAGTTGCTTACAGTCCACTGTCTTTTCTTATTTGGTAAGCGAATTAATCTGCTTAGCGGCGATTCTTTGCCTTTTCTGGTAGCCGACAAAGTTGCTTCCTTTCAGAGTGGCAATGATAGCCACCAACCAATTAGACGTAACCAGTATAAAGTTATTTGGATATGATTTATCGGGCTAGAATTCTTGTACAAGAAGATAAAAGGATTTGGATAGAGGATATTGTTTTGCTCTAGAGATATTTATCGTTATGCATGTCAAGATGAATTAGAAACACATGAAATGATATGATGAAGTCTTGATAGGCGTGCAGATTAAAAATGTCAAAAATATATAGAAAGAAAGCAATCTTTAGACTACTAAACAATAAGTAATACGTTCTGCAAACGGATTTACAATGTACATAGAAAATAACACGGAATAAGCGAATAGAAAAACAAGACGCTACCAAAAATGACAGCTAATCTTGTAAAGCGGATTAGTGAAATTCTAAACCAATAAATCTTACAAATGCAAAGAAATGATAGTAACTAGAATTCTAAGAAAAATGTTTATAGATTTTTGGATGAATGTTGTGGTCAAGGCGTGGATCAGAGGATGGAATATCTAGACTCCAGGTCCAAAATAGGAAGTGTTCTGGTCAACACACGGTGAGATATCACGTTTCAACAATGCCACCAAAAATAAAAGACCACGAAAAGCGAGAGAATCCAAGAAAATGTCGATGACACATTGAAGTTTGAAACTCAACTGGCGAATACCCAAGGACTTGAGAGAAATGGACCTCGGAATGCGTGAAAAACTGGGAAGAAAGCTGAATTGTTAAAGAGCGAGGACGATAAGAGCAAATAAAGGCGAGGGGTGTGGGAGGAAATACAGCGAAGAAAAAAGAAATAAAGTTGGGCTAGCTCAGGATTATAGCGTGAAAATGCGCGTACGTGAGCAGCAAGGTTGCGCAGTATGGAAGATTTGCTGAGTTTGTGCACTTCACTTCGGGTACGAGTAATCTTCTTCTGAAGCTCGAAGAAAAATTAGACGTTTAGGAGAAAAGTACTCATTTTGGGATAAAATTAATCCCAGCTGAAAACTCCTCCATCGTCTCTTCGTCTTCCATTCTCGGATTGTTTGATGTAGTCCGCAGTTGTCCCTCGACTTTTTCACCTTTACCGACCGATCGGAGCGCAAAAACGTGTGTGAATAATGCGATAATAGGCACTTGGACCGTGTGGGGTAAGTGACGAGGCAAAAAATCGACGTAGCTCAATCAAAAAGTTGACACTTCTGGTGTGTATCTTTGTGTCAAAACCCCGGAAAAAGCGATGAGAGCCGAAAATATGCCAATTTACTGAAATTTTTTGGCAAGACTCAAGAATTGAGGAAAATCACGAATTGATTGGTTTGAAAAGGAAATAAAATTTTCTAAAAATCTGAATAATTTCATCGACTGTCACTAAAACTCTTCATTTGCATGGAGAATGCATCGAACCAGCAACTGTATGCAAATTGCAAATCTAAAGGCGAAATGTCAACACCTGCTCGCTGCCTTACTGCCAGCCCCGATAAATTTCTGCTGTCTGGTTTGTCAAATCAGAGCAGACCAGAAGGGGAGCGATGGGTTTGCCCACATTCTCACACTTTCCCTCACATGCACCTATGCATAAATTGCGTGTATGCAATTATTCAGCGGAAATGAGGAAAAGCGAGTTTACACAGGTTGATTTTCATTCATAGTGAGATTTGGAAAGATTATTTCGGACAAATCGGAATTTAGGGAAGGTTGTGACCGTAGTTGCGTAATTTCGATGGCACTCGAGGAGCTTTGCGATTTTACGAAATCCTAAAAGAATGGATAGAAGCCGAAATCTCCTGAGCAGAACTGCGATGGTTACGACGTTACTGTAAGAAGTCATCAAAACCAGAAAAGTCAATAAACCGCAAAATTAACGGACAAAAGATCGGCTAAATTGGATAACCTCTATCTCTGCCTAATCTCGCAAATCTGCGGATTTGTGCGAATGAGCATAAGTGGCATTTGCAATGGCAAGAGTGCCTTAATGGAGGAGCTGCTGCTCGAAAATGACTGTTGGACACCACAAGGCAACTGCCAAGTGCTATAAGAAGGCTGTAATAGCATAATGAGGGATTGTAGAGCACAAGACAAGAGTCTAAGGATGCATGCTCAGATGGGGCAAGGTATCAAGGCAATTAACATTAGCATCGAGATGTGATGGGTATTAGAAGGATGCAAATAGAAACAAAGTGATGACTGAGAATATACTTTATTGAAAGGTGGAAAAGATTTCGGAAACTATTCTATCATAGGAAAAAATCAATGACAGAGGAGGATCAGCATGAAACTGCAAAAGAAGAGATAAACCTAGGAATACGAGGAAAATTGATGGTCCAAAACGTGACAATACACAGACAAGCGACGAAGCAAACAAATCAGAACACATCTGAATTCGATGCGATGAAACGATTGAGGAATGGTGAAATGCGCAATGAACGCCAGCTGAATGCGAATGAGTGTCCGAAAAAACGCGCAGAGAATTCACAGACCAAATATCGCTACGCGCACCTGCAAAATTCTATGTCTATCATTTCTCCCAGGGAACTACTGTCCAATGGACTTTTATGAGATCATCTAGCGTAGTTGATCTAAACATATTTTTACCTCATTGAATTGAAAATCTGAATTTTTGCGTAACTTTTCTAATAGCAAAGCAATGAACTAATGATAAATTCTTGATACTTGAGTTCAGATAAACCTATGAACAGCAATATAATTTTGATATCTGGGGTGGGACCCGAGTAAAAATCTTACCCCCCATTTTACTCTCCGGTAAAATATTTTACTGGCGTTTTACCGGGGGGTAAAACTTTTACTTGGGTCCCACCCCTGAAAGTAAATATAACTTATCTTAGGACCCAGTAAATCTAGCATAATTTAAAAGATGCCTAGGTGATTTTATCGCGGAAAACTGCTCACACATATGCTCGGCTGAAAATGACCAGTTCTTACTGCTCCTTCGCGGCTCGTTTTTAATTTCCCATCCTTTGCTGCCCAGATGTCATTCGCTTTCGGGGATAACTTTTACCTACTTTTTGTCAGATCTCTTTCAAATGCGACAAACGCAAAACTACTACTATTACAAATTGCAACATCTGAGATATGCAGAGTTTAGTGAAGATGAAATACGATGGGAGCATTGCCAGGGGAAAAGGAGTATTTTGACGCCTGATTGAATTACATTTAAATGTTCTTCTTACTGGTAAGAACTTAGAGCAACGTGATAATCTTAGCGAGAAAAGAAAAATGATGAAGTAATCCGATTTTAAGTACGGAATTATACGACACAGTTAATTACAAAGTAAGCCCGATTGTTATCGTAAAATGTCCTCGAAGATTCGTAGTGTTGAGCAAGATAAATTACTCTGCGCCTCTAACTTTTTGAAGGCTGAAAGATGCAAGAGAGAGGGAAAAGGCCTGGCATTGGTTCAAATAGTCTCCTTCTTGTGCATTGTAGTCTTTCTTTCATTCACTTCTCATCTTTCCCCATTCCTATTCAAAGTGGGGCCCGCTCTTCATTCAATTCGGTTCAATTTCAATTGACCAGCGTTTTTAATATTGAAAATCGCGAGGTTTTTGTTGGGACGGAAACGAAATTTGGGAATAGTAAAACGGAGAAAAATTGAGCAGGGAAGATGAAAAATTCACGATGATGACAAACAGACAAAAATGTGAAGAAATGGCGAAGCACACGGGACGATATTTGGAATGTTGCATGAGGCAAGGCAAAATAAAACTGCCCTGAAGGAAGATTTGATAGAAGATTGGAAATTTTGCATTTTCTTTCAAAATAAGAACGATGAATCAATATTTGATCGAAATTCAGAGAGGAGTTTGAACTGCGAAAATTTCAAGGCATCTTTCGAAACAACGTGAATCACATTTTGGTAAACCACTTCAGATATGAGAGTGGGGCATGTAATGCATACAAACCCACAAAAACTGCAAAACTGCCTAGGAGTTTACTATTATTGTTCATACATCGACGAATTTTAAAATGTAGTAGAAAGACGAAATTTTGAACTAGTTTTGACCATGTTCTCGCGAACCTTTAAAAATTATAAAATTTTATAAATTCTCCTTCGGAGAACACTTCGCGCGCAGGGCATTGAGGGGTCAACCCTTATCATTGGGGCGGAGCCCAACCCTGATTACACTTTCCTGTCCCAAAAAGGGCAGTTCTGAAAGAGAACCACCAACAGTAACAGCAGCAGCATTTTATTTGTTATTATAAATTTTCTTTCGAAGTTAATAAATTATTGAAAAATAATTAACTCGTGTTAACTTTCGATAGACTAATATAAACTCCTTTCTAACAGCATCGTACTATCGTGTTCGTGTTCCTCTCTCTCTCTCTTATTAGCGCCGAGAGCGAAAGTCCTGGAACCCAACCTTTCGATTCCATCTTTCCCCTTCTTTCACACCCATACCAACACAAGCTAGATAAGCATTCTTTCGCCTCCCGGCATAGACCAGAACTTTAGAAATATCATTCTTCTAAGATTATATACTTGAAAACAGAAAAATTCAAATTCGAAATATTTTTATTGCTAATTCTGACAATCAACAAAATATGATTGTCCACTAAGTTCCCATAACCTAGTTTTTGAAATGTACTTTTTCAGCCCAGATGAAAGTTTGTACGATTGTTGATATTTTGAGAGCGCGTCTTTTTTGTTTTTATTGTGAGAAGCTTTGCACAAATCGATTGATCGAATGGTGAAAATGGAATGGAATGGGGGGTGGCTGTGAGAATGCCTTGGCAATGAGCAGCAAGAAGTTGGCAGACAGATGATGAAAAGGCAGGGGAAGGAAGATGAGTCAGAAAACGCACTGTACATGGTATTTAGCAGAATTTTGAGGAAGATGAGGCAAGTCAAGATTTTTGGTAAGAAAATTATGAGATTTTGTAGAATTGGACTGAAATGTGGTAGGAATTCAGAAATTTTTGTGACTAAAAAATTAATCAGGCCGAAATTCTAAATGAAGAATGAAATCTCGGTCTAAAAAGATTAAAAAAAAAAGTCAAGAAATTGAGTTGCGATTCGTTTTTTTCTGAGATTTTATAACGGCAATTAATTCGATAAGCGCTGAGTTTTGCAATCGAGCAAACAATTGAATGATAAAGTGATAACAATAAATTTCATCGATAAAAATCTAATGGTTCTGCCATTTCGCGCTCGTAGCATTTCTGTTATGGCACTATTAACATGGTGAAATTGATTAATTCGAAGGGGAAGAGCCAAAATTGATAAATTGAGGTAAAGCTGATAAAAATAGGAGAGAAATTTTGAATTGGAACTGCTCAGGTCATAGGAATTTGGACGCTATAAATAAATAAATGAATCATGATTTTTTTTCAAAATTTCATATTTATATCATTTTGATTTCGAAAACGGAAATGAAAATGATATTTGTAAAGGGAGAAAATGCATCAAAATTATGAAAGTGGGTAGTATCTATGCAAAAATGGAAGTTCAAATGAAATAATTTATGAAAAAGATAGCTAGTATCTAAATATTTACAGGAAAAAAATGGAATTCGGAAAAGAAATAGTAGTACCTATGCAAAAATGGAAATGGTAATTAGCATACAGGGAAATGGAATTGAGGCGAGCATTGGCAAGGACTTAGAGAAAAAGAAAAAGGAAAGGGGACCGGGAATGAGTTTCGCATCAAGGACAACGACGCCAATTGCATAGGGCACATCCGAATCATGAGCAGAAAAAATGGGACGATTATATTCGGGCAGAAAGAATGAAAGCACTAACCAATAAAATGAGAACTTATGAACAGAAAAGAGAATTTATCAGTTTATTAAAAGATTTATGAATAATCGATAGAATGAATGCAAAAATGAACCAGAAAGTCAACATGAAAAATCGAAGATGAATCAATTTTTCAAAATTTGAACCGAATTTATAGAGACTATTAAGAAAAGATCAGTCGAGAAAAAACGAGAAAAGTGCAGATAAATTAGCATGAAATGGTTTGAACAGAGAATGGGAAGAGGCAAGAGCCAAGGGCATTCGAATCGACTTTCTGACTGAGGGATGAAATGACACAATTGCCGAACTACCGAGGGGAATGACTCGATCTGAGGACCGATGAATAGTCGGGACAAAGACGAAAATAAGGAGACGAGGGAAGTCGTGGGAGGACAGCAGTTTGACCGCCAATTTACTCAACGATCATCGAGTGGCTCTTCATTTGACTCGGTTCGACTCGAGAACGATTAAGAAATTTCTTAAGACATCAAAAATGCGGGACCCGCGCAGCTGCGAGTTTTTAGAAGTGTTTTTGCACTGGTTTTGGTCTAGATGTGAGGTGTGAGAAATCAGATAAAATGGAGGAACGTATGATTTTCTAGAGTGAAATTTTCAAGTTTTCGACTTCCCATTGGCAAAACAAAGTCAATCTATGAAATCCTGCGATCCTGGGAACAAAGGCTCTGTTGGCGTCTAATTTCCCTTTAATTCCCTTGGACTTGAAGGATTTAGCGAGCGATTTGAGGAATCCAGGGCAAAAACAGCATCGACAGGACACATTAACAAGCGAATGGCGATATACATCACAGGCTCGCAGAGAAGGAAATTAACCGAACGCTAAAAGGAATGCAAAGTCGCAATGTGGAATTTGAATTCGATGGATGAATAAAACGCTTCGTGTAAATGGAGTCCTAATTTATTCTCGCGAACATTGAAATGCAAGAGGGAAAGCAGAGATGTAGAAACGAAACAGAATATCTCTAGGGAAAAGGGATGAGCGGCGCTGCTCTGCAAAACCGTTCCTCCCCTCATTTATTCATTAGCAGTTTTCTCTCACTTTCGTTCCTTTCTTTGAATCGCCTGACAGAAATGACAAGCGGTCCAAAGAATCGTATAAAAAGTATGCAAAATCACAGAATGGATGGGGGAAAAAAACGAAAGAGCGGCCGACAGGAATACCATTTCTATGTAATCTCCGAAAATCTCTATGAGTATACCGATATCTTCTCACTTATGCCAGAACAGATCTTCCCACGAAGATTATTGGCTATGATGAGATATATCGGATCTGATCAGGCTCATGAATTGATTATCGCTATCGCACAGAGGTGTGATGATGATAATGAAAAATACTGATATTGATTTATTAGTTCTTAGCATTTATGAAACGATGTTCGTTAAAATGGATTTTGTTTCAATAAAACCGTATGATTCATAACAATCCAAATTTAAAGTGATTTTTCATTTCGTATTGATGAAAACCATTTTCAAAGAAACAGAAAATTCACAAACAATAATTCTAGACAGTTATTATCTTCTTTCAAGTGTCAACAAATTGCAACACTCCTCATTCATTTCATCGATATTCTTTGTCCTTTCTTCTGTGAAAGGAAATACGAATGCGCGAGAGCCCCTTGCCAGGTCAATCAGACAATATTGTCGTCTCTCGCAACCTAGCCCTGTCTCTGTCTTCTCAGGTACGGCACAGGTCCTAATTAGTATTAGCGATTAGAGGGATCGCATTGAATAAAGAAGGAGGAGGAAACAATAGAAATCGAGATGAGGACATGTCGAAAACAAGTTGCAAACGAAAATGAGAAAATACGGACAAGTTGCAAAAAATAAACAAATCTTATCATAAATGTGGAAAAAGCCATTAAGAGAGGCTAAATTTTAGTAAAAACCCCAACGAGATGACCACATTCCGTAAAAAGTAGCGATCTAAACCAAAATTAATGGAAGTAAATTTTTTGCATTGGGCAGCGCTTCTCATTCATTTGGATAAGTGCCTAATTAGGACAAAAGCCTTCTTCTATCGAATAGCAAAAATGGCCGCTGGGCGGTAAATGTCAGAGATGAGATTGGGTTATGCAACGGCAGAGGTCTGGGAGAGAAGGAGGAGGAGGATGGCTAATGAATGAATAGTCGAGCCACAACTGAATCACTACAGATATTGAAGTTGAAATGGCACGAAAGTCAATCTTGGGTAGGTAAAAAATTCTGCACATAATTTTTATTTCAAAAAAATCTAGAAGGTATCCTGTTATGACGTAATAGAATTAGAGATGCATGGACTTTGAATTAGACTTCGATTTTTTAAAATTAAAACCTCGTGAAATTCTTTATGTAATTTTCGTCCCAAAAAACTGACAATATTGAACTGAACCTGCTCAAAGTCATTGAACAGAAATCATGAAACTTATAAATCATTCGTAATGATTCAAGTTGAAATTTCATGAAATTCGTCTGTCTGTAAAACATTTTTTTAAAAATCAAGATCCGTCTTGACCAAAACGAGCTGTCAACTCGATGGATCGAGGCAATGGGACTTTTGATTGGCATTAAATTGGTACCGATCATAGAAA
Organism: Diploscapter coronatus; assembly: GCA_964036155.1. Lineage (NCBI taxonomy): Eukaryota > Metazoa > Nematoda > Chromadorea > Rhabditida > Rhabditidae > Diploscapter > Diploscapter coronatus. The sequence continues at coordinate 43,319,438 of OZ038423.1, forward strand.
GGTCGAATTTGAGAGGTGAAAACTGACAATGAGAGAATGAGAGGCAGAGCGGATAAAGAGGGTTCATGGTTGAATGCTTCTGTAGAAGAGGGAGATGCCCAGGACACCTGCTTGTGGATGCAGAGAATATGCATGAGCCGTTAAGCCGAGAAAAATTACTGTCGCAAAGAGGAAATGAATAAGAAATTAGCATAAAATCAATTAAATTAGCAGGGAGAGTATTTAGAAAAAGAAAATCGCTAAAGTTGCAAGAAAAAAATACAAAACTTCCCAGAAAAATATCATAGTAGTAGGTTTTTACTGCAGAAACTGCAATTTTTTATAGCATTATAACAATTCATCCAGATCTAATGAATGAAAGTTTCCGAAAAAAACTTGAGAATGAACGAATTCATAGCCCTAAAATAATAAAAGTGTATTGGGGTGGTGGCACTCGACAAATTGAGCCGTAAAATTGGCAGCAGGACATCGCTCGGTACTTATTGCAGAAGCAGAGCTAAAACAGCTGTGTGGAATAAAACATCGAGCGTAAAATATTAAAAACCCGAGAAAAAGTTTCAGTGCAAATGTTGGAAGGGGTAATCATACGAATTTGCTAGTAGTTTTGAAATTTCAGCTGGTTGACATTGAGAGCTTTTTGAAAGAAATTATGAGAATACTAATTCTAGCTGTGTTTCATGCAGAATAGGAATAAAATGCAGATAGTCGCGACTACAGCTCACACACATGTTCATAAATCTCCACGCTTCACAAATCATCCACACGAAAAGACGCGAAAAGATAATGCGAATACGAATAAGCAGAAGACGAAGCCGAAGCAAAGAATAATGGTTGGATCCGAGATAGTGGGCTGGAGAATTCATGAATTCGAATGAAGCCGTTATCGGACTGTATGAAAACGGCAAGATCGAACAGGATAAAAACAAGGCGCGACATGCGCAATTGCCGAAAATCATCAGATTAAGACGGAATTAGCGGATAAAGTGCGAGAAGTCTCAGGATAAAGCTAGTTGCTCGTCATAAGTTAGGATATTTTGATGAAAAATAATATGAAGAGTTTGAAAGTTTGCATAAAATATGAATTCATGCTAAAAATAAACAGATAAATAATGCTGCAAATGAGAAGGAATCGAAAATGCGAGCAGAAAACTTGAACCTGAGAAAAACGGCATATCAAAGAGAAGAAAGCGGAAAGCTGGAATAAGGAGAGAGCAATCAAAGAGGAGAAATTTGAAGGAAGAAACACAAATGCAGGAGAATGAAGCAGGAAAAGAGGACCACAAATATGCACTGAAGCTGGTCAGAATTTTTGGTTGATACCTGGTCTTTTTTAGATTTTTTTATGGAATGAGGATTTTAATAAAATTTGTAGGTCAAGTTTAATGGAAAGCGTGAAAATGTTAAGCTAAGTTAAGGATGATGAAATGAAGTGCTGCTCAAAACGACAATCCTAAATTCGATGCTTCACATGAAAAGCGCTAAAAGCGGTGTGTTTTGAATTGAAGCACGCACACTTGAGTATCACGGTCACTCAAAATGTGCGGTGCAAGAATTACGCGTTGGTGATGAATTGGGGTTAAGAGTCGCGTCTGTCACTAAATAGCTCGATTGGTTAAAGTTGGATATTCGAACATCGAAATCGAAATCCCGAACGCAAATCTGCATTTGACAATGGAGAGTCAAAACGGGAAACTTTGTGTTCGAAAAAAACTGAAAAATGAAGACAATTTGCAATTCAATGGCGCATTCAAAGTTCAGAATAGGGATTTTCTGAAGTTGGCGTTAAAATTGAGAAAATATGAACGTGCTCTGAAAAGAGTAATTCATGTAATTTATCGTCGATCCAAGACCTGTGAAGGCAATAAAACGATAGTCGAGTCGCAGAGATGAATATCGGTGTGCACGTAAAAGGCAATGTTGTGCCCGAGTCCTAAAGAGGGAAATGGGAGCGGTCGTTAGTATTTGATTAGAAGAACCCCTCCCTGTGTTACAAGCATGTGCGCAAACATGCAAACACATCCCCTAATATCGAACACTGCTATTCCCACCTGCGCCTCGCATTTGCATAGGAGGCGGAGTCATCCTCTGCGTCTCTCACGCGTTCATATGTTAGGCCATATTACGAGCATGCAAACATATCTTGCTCTTCCCACCTGCTTCTTGCATGAATTTGCATATTCCTCTTCCTCTCTACGCTGCTCATTTCTCCGTTCCGTCCCTTTCCCGTTCCGGGTTTCATGCGCAAAATGACCGTCCTAAGCAAACAGAATGCGCGCGCGAGCAGTCAACGCCGCCTAAACAGGCCAAATTCTCAATTCACACGACCAAAGTGCCGACAATAGAATGATCGAAACCGGGAGATTACGAATTGAAATTTCATGGTAGCGGGAATTTATGAATTAAATTTTTTAAATTTGTAGTTGAACAGAATAGAAATGTCGCATCAAAAGGATAGTCATTGTGCAGGAATAATATATTTTGAATATAAAGCATAATGAAAGTATTTCAGTTTGATGAATTGAAGAAGTATCATTGATTTTCACAGAAGTAAATATTGCAGAAAAGTGAATAGCGATTATGTCTGCAGAGCTATCGTATTTGGATAAGGTATAGGATAAGATGGGATAAACCAATTGTGCCAAGAGATACCTACAAATGGATAGATCTGATGAAGAGGCAAAGACAAGTAGTGAAGAAGCTTCATCTAGAGGAGGGAGATTCAAAGACATAAGAGTGAAGGGTCAAGTCGTTGATGTTGACAAACACGGACAAACAGAGACGTAGGCTATAAGACAATTAGTATTGTATCGAGAAGAATGCATATGAGTCAAAGGAAACACAATGCAAAAACTGAACTGAGATGGGGAAAGAGATCTTTTTTTCTAAAAATTTCAATTTTCATATCAGAATTGGTGATCAAATTTTTCTTCGACACAAAATTTGATACCGGAATTGCAATTTGTCGATTCTGATCAGGGATAGAAAATTTTGATGAGATTTTGTCGGATAAAAGGATGTTGTCGGAAGATTTTCCCTTGATGGAAGATGCTAACAGAGAGTGGATGTGAATAGACTAATGGAAACATATGTCATCAGGATAGAGGAGGGCGGTACGGAAACGGAGATAATGAGGAGAATTATCGGAAATTATGATGGCTATTGGCTTGGGATGATATTTAGCATAAAAATTCAGGAAAAAATGAAGTTTTTGAATTTTCACGTGATTTTTGTAGTGCCTCTGACAAAAATTTACTTTTTCGTGAATTTCATATGGTCACTAGGTAAGCATAAGCTGGAAATTGCTGCCTTGATGATGATAATGGGTGTTTGAAATGAAGATATGCAGGACGAGACGAGCTAAATGTGTGTAGGGCCGCTAATGATGGCAAAAGGACTGTGAGAAAATGAAGAGGAATTGCCACGGGGCACTGCACCAATGCACACCGACAATTATAATTAGCGAGGGATTGTGATGCTAGAAAGAGTACGAACACAGATAGGCAAATCAAGCAGACACAAATGAGGATAATACGGAAATCGTGGAAGGATAAATCAAACATTGAGATTTTATGAGTTTGAATCAGTTCCTAAATTATTATCGGCATAAGTGGAGATATATCGCACGGACAAATTTGGGAACCTTCGAAAATTTAGAATCGAACTTCGAACGATATTGGTAGAAAATAAAAAAAATTTTAAAAAAGTTGCGAATAATGGATGCTTCGACAAAAAATCTAATCAATGCTAAAATACATTATCGTTAACCTAATTTTTCGTCGAAAGCGAAAATATTCAGATTCCGCATTAGACATGGATTAGGTAATGGAGTGAAATTTAACGTGTGAAAATAGCCCATCAGAGAAAGCAGTGACAGTCAAAATGGTGGTCGTAATCGTGTCAAAAAGCGAAGGAAATACAGGGGAAATGCCAATGAAGGACTGACATAACAGCGGACGGAAGGGGCATTAGAATTAGCTGCGATTTTCGAGGCAGAGAAGGAACAGCATAGTGACATAAGGCGACAGGGCAAAAACTACTGATCAAAAGATATTTGAGCTGAATATGCAAGAGGTAATTAGGGTAATTCTACATAGAATAAATATGGTTTTTAGATACGGTTTTTGTACAGCGCAGTGTGAATTTGAACGTGCAAAATTGCTATTCAGAAATGCTTCGGACCTGAATATGGCGAAAATTTTCCTAATGCAGCTATTTGGGATTTTCAACAAACATATATTCCAAATCAAAATATGAAGATAGGTTAGAGGAAAATAAGACTGAAACTCGGTTGCGCGAAATTCTTTGAACTGGGAACACGGGAGAATTTGACCATGCATTATTCAGCAATTCGGACCTCTGCACAGATTAAATGCAGATGTAGAGAAATGCCGAGAAAAAGAGATATATTCAGGGAAGAGAACGAGAAAATTAGAGAATGATAAAGAAGAGTAGAATGAACAGAGGGCGAGAGTGCATTTGGCACATTCGTTACAACTTCTTAATGACACAGCGTGAGTATTTCTTGCCTACTTTAGTAGAGTACGAGATTTTGGAAATTGAATTATTTGTCTGAGAAAAAAATCTTGAAATGTAAAAGTTAGTTATTTTCTAAAGAAGACTGCGAAAAATAACAGAACCAATTCATTTTTCTCTAAATTGCAATAATAATACTAATCTCGGTAAAAATGTATAAAGTTCGAAATATTCCTAAATGGAATATGAACTTTCAAAGGGACACGACACATCTTCATCAATCATGTTTGGGAATTCAAATGTCCGACAGTATAGCGTTGGTTGATTTGAATTTGTCGCTTTGTTATTACAAGAGGATGGCGGTTGCATGGAAATGTTGCACTGCGGAACTGCGGCAATTTGCAAGCATTTCAAGGCTATCAGATCGAATGTCAAATGTTCCGACTGCATTTCTACTAGATCATATCAGAGAGATACAACACGTGTCGATATGATGGAGTAGAAGGGGGATATAGCAAATCCAGAGGGATTGAGAAATTGCCGATAAATCTTATCTTCATCAACAAGTAATAAATAAACAAGACAATTGAAACATGACAAGATGAAAGATGAATATGAAAATTGAGCTGATTTATGAAAATTTCAAACAATAGCCAAAAATAACAATTGAAAAATTTAGATAGCATGAAATAATAAATAGGATAGAAGAATAGATCGATTATGAAAATTTTCAAATATTTATCGATAGAAAAGTTATACACAAGATTACATGAAATTCCCTACGAAAACTTCCATAAACTAAAAGAAAATTTACAAAATTACAATGAGAGTTATTTCAACAGCAAAACTAATAAAATAAAATTCACTTCAAGTCAATCACTTCAGAAGCTGCTATTTTTGCATAGCTCTTCGGAAGATGAAGAAACATAGATATCAAATCCCGAATAAAGCTCGAAAGAGATGCAAAGTAAGGAAGAGTTTGGAAGGAAGGGGAAAGAGGGCAGAGTGTGAAGGAACTGCAACCAATCCCTGGAGGGAAGAGTAAATCAGCATAGAAGTATGCCTGATTACTAGACATGAGTTTACGAGATACTGCGAAATGAAATATCGAGATTTTAATTGTGGGAATGATCGATATTTACCAATTTTCTCCAAATTATTGAGAAAAAATCCGAGATGCCTACAGATACCGAAAAATTGCATCTGTATTAAATCCGAAATTTTCGTACCTTTTACTTGTCCTAACTATGGACAGATACAAGTTTCGCCATACTTGTTGCCTATCTTTTTCCATAATTAAGGAAAAATGTTGTACTTGTACCTTATCCGGGAAGTTACTATTTAACGGAGCGTATCTTTTCCACACCATCTCTTTCAGATTTCATTCTCTCGTCTATCTCTAACTATAGGACCCCACTATCCGTCATTTAACAATTGCCTCTTACTTGTGGACATCTCTGAGAAAAATATAGAATGAAAATTCTTTTAAAATACAAGATAATCTTCACCTTCATATTATTTTGTCCATTTTAAAACAAGATATGGTCAGTAAAAGAAATGAAACCGAATTTCTTATTTAAAAAGTATCCCACAACTTGTTACATTTTGCACTAATTGTACACATTCAATTTCTGACCACCGGTCTCTAAAATACAAAATATCGTGTGAAAATGGACATGTAACATAAATAAATACACGAACATGAAGATGTAAGCTGAGAATGAACGTCCATTTGACTGAGCAAAGAGTGGAAAACACGCTATTTTGAAAGCTGTCGGACGGTTTACTTCAAACATGTGCGCGTTCCTCTACATCTCTACGCATATGCAGATTGCTTCGCGGTGTTCCATTTTCCATTTCCAAAATGTGTTTATTCGTTTATTTTCTCTCGTCCACTTTCAGAAACGTTGACCCAAGACGTGCTTTGAATGAATAAGTGAATCGAGTAAAGTGCGTGGATAGAGACTACTTTCATCCACTTATGAAAAAACGATCCAAACTTTTTGCTTTGGGAGATTTATTTCGGTACAAAACACGTTTGTGTTTAGATTCTTTTATGGCTCAAGGTTTCTCTTTTACTTTAAGTGTGAAATTTGAGTAAGTATAAATGTTTATGGGTTAGAAAAAACATTGGACTATTCGGAAATTTCCGATATTGTAAGGGTAGAGTATCTGCTCTAAGCTGTTTTTATTATGTCGTAAGAAGAATTCATATTTTCCAAAATGTTACAAATCAATGTTTGGTTCGCTCAAGACTTGGATCAACTGACCCTGAATGTTCACTTCGGCAAGTAGTGGATGATTGCGGGATTGGGATTTTCCTGTGCCTAAGACTTGGCCTGTGAAAGGAGGGGTCGCTTAAGTGGCCACCCTAGGATCGGTCAGAGGGATGCGCACGCGTGCATTGCGAATAGCGCATAAGCATGAAAGCATCGAGGAAGGGGAAGGGAGAAACCCATTAATGGGCCAATTGACAGATGGATGGACAGAAAAGCTTGGAATGGGTCGGCGAAGGGAAGAGACTGTAGAAATGCGCAACACATGAATAAAAAGCCGACGGACATATTTAGAGAGATTTAGCAGAGTAGTTATGCGTGAAAAACAAATAATAATAAAAAAAACGTTCTACCAACAAGTTTACGAAGGTTAAACTATGTTTGGTGATATTCAGAATAGCACATTTTAATGAGCCTATGGTAAGCAGAAAGATTTACGGAATGCTAAATGTAAATGAAAACATAATAAAAATGAATAAAATTAATCAGCAAAACCCAAAATGCCCCAAATATTTCCGAAATTTCCAAATGAGTCATATCCAGTTAATCGGTGCTCAATTCTCGAGGCACTTTAGAGGAGAAACGGGTGGATGGATAATTGCCATATTCAGTTTACAAACAGACAGACTGCAGCACATAGCCTGAGGCCTGGGAAACTGTTGTTTGGAAGCAGAAGGCAGATGGCTGGCTGGAGGGAGAACTATGAGAGACTGCCAAACATACATACAACACAGATAGATACGGCATAAAGCAGAGAGCATAGAGCAGATATCCTAGAGTCGCCAACACTCACAACATCACCATATACACTATCAATTATTCACGCCCGTGACCACCAAAAACAGACTAAGTCAAGACTGAAAGAAGAAAGGACAAATGGTCAGGAAAATGCAGAAAAACCAGGCGAATATAATTTTATGGCATTATTTTTAAATCATGCAAATGCAAAGAGATTATCTAAAAATTGTAACTTTGAAAAATGCAAATTAAAATAATGACAAAAGCAATAAATCCAGAAAATGAATGAAGCCTTTTGCCGCAAGAGAAATGAAGGAAAACCCATGAAACACGGATATTCGTGAGAGAAACAAAGAAATAAAAAAAGGCGACAGAGTGACCGCGAGAAAATGAAGAATGAGCAAAGAGATGCTGCAACAAAATGAGCAATGACACGAGAAGTAGCCGCAGGGGGCCCTTTTATGGGAGATTTATTCCTGAAAATAGATAGCTAGTCATTCTTTATAAAGGCATTATCACAGAGCATTTCTTGCATATCATTGGATGAAAATCATTACAGATACAAAGATAGATAGGATTGTCATTTCATTAGATCTATCGGATTTGTAGCTTTTGCAACCCATTTGAAGTTAGAGAATGAGAAAATGCACGTTTAGAAAATTGTAAAAAAAATCGCTGAATTCGGTAGTTCATTTTCTTCAGATTTAGCTCAGCTACAATACCCAAAAAGAATATCGATAACCTGAGCTTGTGAACTTGTTTTGATATTTCTCGAATTACCAGTTATTACAGTGTTTACAAAACTACAGTGCAAATATTATCGACAAATTTACGATAATCTAGCTTGCTCGAATGTCCTCTGAGGCTGATGACAATGCAATATGCCATTTTCTATTCTTCACGAACGCACATTCATCCGCATTTATGCAATCCAATAAATCCAGCAATAAACCGTTCAATGCACATCACTTGACCCCCACATACACACACAGAAATAGGCATATGTATTTATTTGCATCATAGCTTGAGCACACGCAGCGAATTTGTCCGGATAAATACAATGACATTAATTTCGATGAGAAATACAGTTCCTGTAGCTATCCCTGAAAGCTTGAATAAAGCGGTATTTCATTTTCTCCTGCCCTATCCAAAGACGAGAAATGAAGAGTGGTATGGGATGAAGACCGCTTGGGTGTGTTTGATGATTGTCTGACGGACCAATAGACAGACAGATTGCATGGCTGCTACTCGTTCACTTTATCACACACTTCCTCCATTATTTCGTTGATAAAGTCTTGATTCAAATGCTGAAATCATGAGAGCTTTTACTCTGAAATAATACTTTCGAAACATCGCCGAATGTTCGTGATTTTTATTATCCATTTCGAAAATGGTAAAAAGCATTGGAATCAGTAGAAATCGAACTTTATTATGAGCCAAATTTTATCCATTAGATTTTCCATTTCAAAACCACTTGTGCCCTCTGCATAAATTAAGTTTTTTCAATTATATTTTTTATTTGTGTTTATTTTGATCAGAAACCTCTATTCACCATTCAAGTATTTATTTGATGTCCCTAGTAGTGAGTTGATGGATGAATCATGGTCGTCTCTGGTTTCTGGACTCCCATTTAGGTCGTTGCATGGTTTATAGGTCAGTAAAGTGGAGGGGGGCTCGGGGTCTTTGACTTATTGTCTGACGGGCGGGTTGCATGGCTGCTACTTGTTCACTTTATCACACACTTCCTCCATTATTCCGTTGATCAAGTCTTGGTTCAAGTGCTAAAATTATGAGAATTTTTACTCTGACATGATACTTTGGAGACATCGCCGAATGTTCGTGATTTTTATTCGATCAAACAAGATAAAATAGTCTAGACTAAAACATGAAGAGATGTATAAACGAAAATACTCAGTGTAAAGTAATATTAGTTTGTAGAAATGAAGATAATGAAAAATGTTTCAAAATCCAAGGTTGACGCTAATTCTGCGTATTTTTGTACGCGGTATTGGACAGACCCTGTTACTTTTGTTCGTCTTAGATTAAGCAAATTTTAGCGTTCGTTCACTATACTCTGTTGCTTATGTAACTTCGTAGAGTTTTCAAATTCTCGATAAAATAATCAACTCACTTCGAAACTCATGACCGGAAAATAACGATTCATGGCGGCTTTATCATAATTGCTGCCCAGAATGATTTGCATTCGGTCAACTAGGAGACTTTTTCCAATTCCAATGCCATACATCTTATTGCCAGGCTTGCTGATGAACTAAATTCGAAGACGGAAATATTTGCATCGAGCTAACAATTACACATTGCCGCGAGTGATTCTAAGCATGAGTGCATCTCTACTAAGAAGATAAAGAATAGAAGCGATGGAAAAGTGTTTGGAAGAAAAATACTCTAATCGAACAGTGTTGATGAGCACATACATCGTGATAGACTTTCGCTCCGATATCCTCAATAGGAGTAGCCCTATTAGGTCCATCCGATCCCGGCTCTCCATCTGTTATCTGTAACGAAAAATTATCTACTACTTCTGAATATTTTACATTATATTTGAATTCTTACCAAAAACAGTAATTTCCGCTCAGCAGTCGTTTCCAACTAAAAAGTATTGAACTTGAATATATTTTTGAGTATTGTTGCAAGGGTTTTAATTAAATTCATAAAACTAGTGTTAATAAAGTAAAATTGACTAAGAATTCGACACTAAAACTGATCTAAGCGATGAACTGTTCATTTTGATAACAACTATACTCTATCCTATTGTAATTCCATCCTATAACATAACCTTTGCTAGTGAAAATTTTTTAAATGAACTTTGACTAAATCCTTGAGGTGTGATTTTGGTTGAACTTACATTGAGTAAGCGTATTCCTTCACTAATGCCTTTCAGAGTGGGTGTCCATCCATTGCATGACTCTGGGTTCCAATCAGAATCGGGAAACCTTGGAAACCAATCGTTGTCACAAGTCGAACCGTAACCATAGTCTTGCATTGGTATTTTTGTCGAGTCTATATCATAACTCAAGGGCGCTGAAAACTTGTAATAAATCATTGGAAACGATTTTTGTCAATAGCTTTTATAATGCAGGCCAGAAGAATAGAATCAAGTATATGAATGTTTACTATTCTTAAACTATTTGCATGGGATCGAATCAGGTAGAATATTTTAGGCTTTCATGTCATGTTTCTTTCAAGATGTGTGCCAGATTTCACTTAGATTAGTTTGCCATAGGAGATGAACAAAACATTCAGCAATATTACGCATAGTGTCATACTTTTGATCACCATTGTAGACGGAAAAATAAAATAGAAAAAAGACATAATGATGCGCTATGGATCATACAGTAATTTGGTAAAAGTCACAGTAGCCCACTTAGTCGGAGGGCAGTCTTTATTCATCAAAACTTTTGGTAAATAACGACCTACACTCCATTTAGATATCTATGATCTTTATAGACTCACTGGTCTGTAATTGATCTAGACATTTTAATAAAGAAATAACAACATACGATAGCCGAAGAAAGTGACGCCCATTCGCAGCTTATTCTGGATCTGAGTGATGATCGCGCAGCCGAGGCGCATAACGAACCTCTTAATATCCTGACAGTTGTCTCCAAGGGATCCGCTCCTGTCGACTACCAACTCGACTGACACGCTCTTCATTTCGCGCGTACAGCTTGTACACAATTCACCCTGCAAGGATTTCCCTCGTTACTTTCATTTTGTGGAATTATTTCGACTCACTCTTCTGAATTGATTCGTAACTTTCTTCCCTTCAGGAGTGTCCAGAAAGTCCTAAAAACGAGCTCATCGTTGAAAAGAACTAGCTTTTTCATCGTCTTTCATAATCTCTTTTCTCACTGTGTACGAATTCTCGCATTTGCACGATGCGGTGGCAGTATCGTACTGGGCGTGTATGCTGCAGATACTTGAGGGATCGTATGGGGTCGTATCGACCTTGTCTGGAATTATTTCATACGAACAGATGGAATATTTAGAAAAGTCCTGGCCCCAAAGTATTGATTCAAACGAATAGTAAAAGAAAGTTTGAAATTCAGTCAACGATTCATACTAACCAGTGCAAAAGAGTGGAGCGCGGAAGAAGGAAGGCATATCAACGAGTCCGTTGGCCGTGCTATCCAGAACGACGCGATGTCTGATTCCATCCGCACAGGCAGAGGCAGGATAATTCGGTGCCCAGAGTTCCGGATCCATTTTATGCTGATCTAGCTTGCCACTTGGATTGAACCTTCCGGTCTGAAAATGCGCGATTTTAGAGATACTTTCTAAATGATGCCACGGAAAAATCACGAGTTTTTCTTGTACATATTATAGGCGAAAGACTCAAGATGGACGATTTATATTCCAATTCTTTCTCCTATTCCAAGGATTTAATTATGTTATTTTCAAGTTAGTATTGGTTTAGACTAACCGACGTATCGAATGGCGGAGTGAAGAATGGATAAAATTTGTGGAGCACTGTTCTCGAATCATCGCTGAGCGCTGTGTTGCAGCTCGTTCCCCGATTGATTCTGTCCTTCTCCAATGGATGCGAATCATTGGCAGATGAGTTGGGATCATAGAAGTGGACAGGAACTGATACATACTTTATGTTGTAGTTCTGAAATGATAGCATAATGATAGTTTCACATCATCAGAAGTCGATCAGAATTTGTATTTTTGTTTCAAGCTAAAAGCCTGTTAGTTATTTTCATTGATCAGACCCAGGGAGGACTTTTAAGTCAGGATGATCGTGCGACCTACTCCCTATAATATTTCCTTCAATTTTATATCTCTAGCCTTGAGTTTTCAAAAATTTCCTCCATTTGTGGTGGAGTAATAACGTAAATTTTACTCTTGCGACTACTCGTATATTTTTCAGCCTGACTCAAATGCTCTCTAGGTCTGTTTTCGATACCTTCATCCTGTCGATCATGGAGTTCTGTGCGCCCTTGTTGATGGAATAGGCAGCGTGCATGGTGGAAGGACTCAGACTAACGCAGGGCTTGTGGAGGTTAGAGGTGTCAGCCAAATACGCGTCGTTCTGGTCAGCGCTAAAATAAGTGACAATTCGACTTCAGATGGCCTATCTTATTCTATGTTAAATTAATTGACACCTTTATTCGACAGATGACGAAATGCACTTTCTCTTACTTTTGCTTCACTACTCCATATTTAACAACTATTGAATTTCCTCATTGGGGTATTTCATCAAACTCATCATTTACAAACTCCCGGAAGAAATGCATAAATTCCCATTATCAAACTCACTAGTAAACGTTGGAGAGGGCGACGAAGGCGAGTGGATCATCCATGACCGCGGCCCTGGGGTCGTTCATGGGAATAGCCGAGCAGAGCGGACTGGCCTTGGCGCTCTTCTCAACGACCATCACGTCTCCAAATCGGGTTTTGCCATAAAACAGACGGTTGTAGAGAGTCGAGAACAGATAGGATCCATTGGCTGAAATAGGTGCATATCTTGACGCGAACGATTCGTTTAATGAAGCTTCTTCCGCGCTGCGTGCTGATCAATATGAAAGCCATTGTTTAAGCAAATTTTAATAGAGACTTTTATTCTTACTAACCGTTTCTGTCCGAATTGTATAGACTGCCCTTGTTTCCAACCCAAAACGGTCCATCGTCCGTGAAAAAGCCTGAGCATTTTCATTCAATTTGGCTGAGCTTTTACCATTTCAGATGCAGTTTTCAGTTTTGAAACTGAAAATAGCACCAATTGCAGATTTTCATCTACAATCAGCACATGGCTTCGGTTTTTGCTTACCGACAATCCATCTGGCATCGTTTTGTTTGACGACGTGCGGAGAGAATTGCTTTTTGCCACACTCCTTAACAGCCTCGTCGTAGGTACCTTTGGCCTGACTTGTGAAGTAGCACATCCGATAGATCTGAGTCGAGTAGGGCGGGCAGATGTAAGGAGAACCTGGAACTTTGAAAATTAGCATACAGCCAAAGATGAAAGTGGTTAGAAATGTCTTCTTATCTGACAAAACTGATATCCCGATCAACATAATGTTCATTTTCTGACTATGAAAGTATGCGCTAATAGAGTAAAAAATGTTCAGTGTCTATTACCAGCTTTAAAGTGTTGATTCTTTATCATTTTACGTGAGTTTGTGACTAGCGAATGAAATTTCAGTCCGTGAAGTTCCCACGACATTCGATGTTTTCAACTTCCTTCAGACATACCGAAGCTGCACTTGGTCGGATATCCAGCTGTGGAGTCGGTGATCTGAGTGTATGGGACGAGCTGCTTGCAAAGTCTTTTCGCTTCTCTTGCGTCTGTACCCGTGTTGAAGTAGAACTTCGCGCCTTCACATTCGCTCTTGTCCTGGAAAGAACAATCATTATACCATTTAATGATGACTTCTTGCATAAGGCACCCATTACATCGCAAAAATTTCATTATTTATTCTCAGAAAGTCAGTACCATTTACAGAGAGTTATAGTTGAATATCTGTGGCTGGATCCACGAACAAATGGGAACGCTCCCAGTGAGTTTTTCTTTCAAATTTGTGGAGGTTCAACTGAAAGAGTTCCCATTCAGACTACCTGAAAGCGGCATGCCATTATAGGTAGTTATTTATGACGGAGGGTTGAAGTCTACAGTTAGAAATATTCCAGAGGTTAGACTAGGGAGAAATAGCGTGAGGAAGACAATCTCCGTCATATAGATGTTGCCGACATCGTGACACGCGAGACAGGAAGGCTAGTGTAGGAGGGATGGTAGGTTGCAGAATTTTTACGCAATATTTCATGTGTGTGCGCGTAAAGATGTCATGTGGTTTCCAAATTGCTCCCCAATGGTTCGTGGACCCTGACGTCAGATGTCGATTTGACTCGCCTCGGTGTTAATAACCGTGCCGTCGTGGGCCGTGCAGAAGGTAGCCATCGACTCGTCCCACGCCAAACAGACTGCTGCCAGTGCCGCTGCGGCCAATAGGAGCTTTCCGAGCGAAAATATCTGCAAAAGATCATGACCTTCTTCTCCTTGAAGTTTTGCTTTTCTTTCGAAAGTTTTCAAAAGTTATCATTTTTCCAATTTTTGACAAGGGTTTGGCACTTTCTTCATTTTTTAAAATCTTTTCTGGACACTTTTCGCTTCTTGGTTCGGCTTTTCTTCGAAGCTTACCATTTCTTCGAATAGAAGACGAAGTAATGACTTGAAAAGCTCATTTGTGCAAATTTATAGTCGGTTTTGAGAATGGTAAAGTTATAATTTTGTATCGATAAGAATTTGAATTGTCACCTCTTTTCGCTTGAAACCTCGACTTTCTTTATCTCGCCAAATAGCAGTTGCCTCGACTTTCCTTTCATACGATAAGTCCTTCCATGCATGCGCTCCGCATTTACGCGTAGCTCTAAATTTCTGCAACGGTTTTCAAAATGATGACTTTCCCCATTTTTCGTCGCGATTTTTGAAACTTCTTGGCGATTTTCTCGGAATTTTCATGAGTTTGATGTTTCAGACAGAAGATGGCTCGTCGTTACGATTCCAAGACGACGATTTTCTCGCCAGAGGGCCGACTCTATCAGGTGAAAATCAAGTTCATTTCTTGGTGCATTTATAAAGTTTATTTTTTCTTGTTTTTGTTTATTCTCCAGCAACAGAATCTGTCATCTATTGCCGTTGTCGTAGAAAGCTAGAGAAAATGACCAAGTCTGTCTTAGAAATTGAAATAAATGCGTATTTTCAGGTTGAGTATGCTATGGAAGCGATCAGTCACGCAGGCACGTGCCTGGGCATCATGGCCGAAGACGGCGTGCTCCTCGCTGCCGAGAAGAGGAACGTCCACAAGTTGCTCGATGATTCGGTTAGCATTTTTTTTTTTTCTTTAAATTTTCGAAACTCTTGAACTTTGAGGATATTTGCGAAAGGAAAGACTTGGGCTAAATCTTGAAATACCTTTCTTCAAATCATTGCTGCTTTTGCATAAAGTGGATCTTTTGAGACAAAAGATTCAGGTGCTGAACGAGAAGATCTACCGTCTGTCGAATAACATCTCGTGCACGGTGGCAGGCATCACTTCCGATGCCAACGTTCTTATCAACCACCTCAGATGGTAGGGCAGCTCTAGTTAGAATAAAAGATTACGGTACCCACGAGTTCAGGTGGGCAGCCAACTATCGACTTCGTTTCGGCGAGGAGATGCCTGTCGAGCAACTCGTTCAGGTATATTGTAGTTCTGAATTCATTTTTAGATCTCAACGAGAAATTTTCACTTTTTTTTACATTAGTTCGTTTGGAAGAGATAGAAAAAGCCTTCTTCAAAAAGTAGCTCCATTTTGAAAAGATGTAGACGGTATGCCATTTAAAAAATCACAATCTTTCGAAGAAGGCAAACCTTGTGAAAAATCGAAAGTGTAATTTCGGAAGGCTCACTTTCC
The DNA here is from genome assembly GCA_964036155.1 of Diploscapter coronatus. Classification (NCBI taxonomy): domain Eukaryota; kingdom Metazoa; phylum Nematoda; class Chromadorea; order Rhabditida; family Rhabditidae; genus Diploscapter; species Diploscapter coronatus. The sequence continues at coordinate 43,335,340 of OZ038423.1, forward strand.
TTCAGGAGCTCTGCAATGAGAAGCAGCGTTTCACGCAGCGCGGAGGCAAGCGTCCATTCGGCGTGTCTCTGCTGTACGCGGGCTGGGACAAGCACTACGGATATCAGCTCTATCAGTCAGATCCGTCCGGAAACTACACCGGTTGGAAGGCCACCTGCATCGGCAACAATCACGCGGTATTTTAATCCCGAGAAATCTATAAAATTCTCGAGTTCAGGCTGCCGTCTCTCTGCTCAAGCAGGAGTACAAGGAGCAAAGCCTGGAAGACGCCAAGAAACTAGCCATCAAGGTGAGAGAATTTTGGGACAAAATAGCAAAAACACGAAGCTAATCAAATCAAAGTTTGTCATCATCCACTCTTGAAAATGGTTAATTTAGGTTCTGTGGAAAACATTGGACGTGAAGCTGGCGAGTGAGAAGATCGAAATGGCCGTGCTCAAGAGGAAGGACGGCAAGACCGTCCTCGAGGAGTTGACTGATAAAGTGAATTTTTAAAGCTTTATTTAGCGATTTTTTGAAAAATGCACAGCCTTATGAACTCGATGCTTTCGTAACGTCTTGTGATTATATACCCAAAAAAAACTTGCGAAAATGGAGAGAAAATGAATTAATGAAAACGAGAAATTATCTCGCTCAGTTGCCAAAATCTGTACGATTGCACGGAAGTGCACAGCAGCACAAGATTGCAAATGGGCGAGGCTAAAGCCTAATCATAAAGAACATAAGACCATGAATATAAATATAGGATGAAATTTGATGTTCTACAAAAATTGTTTCTTGATCAGTAGATTTTTTTTCGAAATGTACAGGTTCAGTATCTTTTAAAATTTTCCTAGAAAAAGTTTCTTTACGAAAATTTAATAATTATTTTTTCTAATTTCTAAATGTTAATGTTCAGGAGCTGGAAACCCTGATCGCTGAGCACGAGAAGAAGGAGAAGGAGGCTGAGACGATGGCTGAGAAGTGAGGAAGAAGGCCGATTCCCCATTTCCAGTGTTGCATTCGACGTATTAGATCGGTCTGCAAGTCGTTTGTCGATTTATCTCGTTCTCTTCAAACATTCACCTTTTTGCAGGACATTTTCTTTTCGTTTGTTAACTTATTCCAATCATTTTTCTTATTTTATCTCCGATTTTCTTCCCCTTTTTATTGCGACACCGGTGTACTTGGTGTGTTTACGAATAAAGATTATCAAGTTTTAGAAATTTTCTGTTTGAAAATTGATGAATTTTGGATTTTCAGCTTATGCCTACCTGAAAATGATTTTTTTTATCTTCGATAAATGACGAGTTTCATCTAAATCATTCATTTTCCGTAATGTAAAATCTAAGATGTGCTTTGAATTAGTTTTTATCCAGAATGCCGACCCCATCGGATCAGACCGAATTGGCATTTCTCCGCCTGCTCGAAAGAACCAAGAAATTGTGCGATAATGTGGAGACGAACGCGCACAAAATACAGGCAGCTGCGGGTCAATTGGAAGTGCTTCTCAACAAAATGCACGAATTGAATAAGTGAGTTTACATTTCTAAGATTTCAAGGAAATTAGTATATTCTCATTTTTTAACGATCAAAGAATTTTATGGGGCCTTGACCAGACTACTAAAAACCCGCACCCGCGGGGTGAGTCCAAAAATTTGGCAAACTTGAAAAATCGGATCTTGACGAGTTTTTCTTGAAAAATATGATTTTGCAGAGCCGAAAGCAACGAACTCGTACAGTACACCAGAGAGCTCAATCAACTCCGAATCATTAGTCAAGTCGCTATGCAGGTATTGTGCAACAGTTTATTATCTTGACTTTAACAAAAGGGTCCCTCTGCTATTTTTCGGAAGAAAAATCATTTTACTATAATCGCATTTTATTTTATTCGACTTCATTATTTTTTGCCAGAAATCGGCCGAGAACAAATTGCAACAAATCGAGCGAATTCCGAAGTTGTTTCCTTTGCTAAATGGTGGAGGCAAGGAAGTGGAAGAGAAAGAGGAAGAAACAGGGGAACAACTGCAATCGAGCAATGAAATCAGACTCAAAAACAAGACCATCTACGAGCAGGAACTCAGGGATGAGCTATTCCATAGGATACATCAAGGTTAATTTGTAACAGTTTTATTTTGAAAGAAGAAAAACTATGTTGAACGATAATTTCTGCCAATATTTTGGAGAAGAATACAAGAAAGAGTGCTAGAAATTATTGTACAGTCTAATGAAGGTAAAAATAGCAAGTATTTTTCCCTGAAAATTTATGATTCGTAAAATGTATTATTTTCATTCTAGCCATTTGGTAGTGAAAATAACTTTCATTTTTCAGACAAGAAAGAAATCAAACACGACGAGATGCAGGAGCAAATGGCGAATGAGCTGCTGAGTCTGACTCGATCGCTCAAGGAGAACATGAAAGTCGCCGGCAATGTCATCAAGGATGATAATCAGGTATTTTTTTTAGATATTTTAATTTTTTTTAATGATTTATTCTTTTTATATTTTTAGCGCCTCGTCCGCATGCAGCAACAAGTCGATTCGAATGAAGAGCGATTGTCTGCTGAATCGGGTATTTTTAACACTTGATTTTTAAAACATTGGCATATTATTTTGAGGGTTTTTTGCCATTCAGACGTACTATATTTCAAAATTATTAATTTTTATCTTGATTATTTTACTTTCAGTCCGCCTCGCTCGTCACGCCTACAAATGCGGTTTCGACTGCATGCTCGTGTTCATCGTCTTCTTCATCTTCATCTCGTTTATTTGGATGGTTCTCGTCATGAAGATCTTCCCCAAGGTATCAGATTGGCGATTAACCTGTTTTTTGGAAAACTCAAGTTTCCTAACGAATGATATTGGTGAAAACTCTAAACTTCAAGATGGGCGATCTCCGAGCCCTCTAAACTTTACAAGGCTTCTTTTATCCTTGTAGCTAAGTTGGCTTGTAGTTTAAAATTGAAGGAATCCTAGTATTTTTAAATTATGGTAAAATGAAACTCTAAATTAAAAATGATATGGCAACTATTTAAGAAAATCTACGTGCCAACAGTCACTCCGCCTCCAGTACAGATGCCTCACTCACATACACATGGGCATGCGCACGGGGAATTATAATGGTTCGAATTTCTTATTTATCAAGAATGGAATGTCATTTTTTTAATTTTATCCACATTTTTGTCTTTCATTAGATGCATAGATTAAAAACTTGTTTAAAATTGGAAATAATGATTTGAAAAGGGGTTTTATCAACTTTATCTGAAGTGACTATTTTTAATTCCTTGAAATTTCAAAAATCATGAGACAATTTTATCGTTCATAATGCCTGATAAGGGAAGTGTACAGGTAGGAAATCACAAATCTTGACGAAACTTTCCAAATAGGGATGACGGTGGTAAAGTCAAAAAGTGCTAAACAGGAACCTGGAAACTGAAAATCAATGAAAATCGTCAATTCTTCACTGGTATTCATAAGTTTGCAAAATTAACTTACATTTTCGAAAATGATTTTGCTCATTTCTCATACAAAATACGAGTGAAAAACGACTTAAATTCTCTGATTCCAGATTTCTATTCAGTCTTTTTTGAGTTCGCTGTCGTTATTCCCGTCATCAAAAACCTGTTTGGAAGGTTTTGTCGAGATTTGCGATTTTCTATGTGCACTTCCCTTGTGAGAAACTGCATTTTAGTGTGATGTAAATCTGTGATACACAAAAATAACGTTCTTAATGAAATGAAGCTAGATAATAAACGGTGCTATTCTAAATGAACATCAGAGATGAACAAGAATCTATCCACTGACACTTTCAAAATAGCCATTTCGCATGCCAATTCGTTATTTCCACCAGACTTTCGTACTTGCACACTTGTAGAATATCAGCCAGTTTTCATTTAGCATCTTTCAACATTAGAAAGAGACTTCTCTTTTTATCTATGACTTTTCCTCAATTAGCCTTCTAAGCTATTGTGTTGCGCCCCGTTGCTTTTTCAGAGCTTTTTCTGGGTTGCCCGTTTTCGCCTCTTCAAAAGTTTTCCCGGTTCAAAATGGCGTTTTCCGAGATTCTATGATTTACCCCTTGGAACACTCTAGCAAACTCCATTTTTCATTTTTCGTAAAATTTTCTCAAAGGTAAAATTCAATTGTTTCTCCATGTGAGGCAGTTTTGGAGAATTTTGAGGAAGGTAAAGGTTGATGAAGAACGAAAGTGAGTGCTCAATCTACCGTGATGCGCATTTTGTTTCCGAGTTCTAGTCAGTCAAGTCTAGTCGAAAAAGATAGGAGAAGAGAATATGGAGTGAGAGCAAAATACTCGTGAACATCAATTTATTTTTTGCTTAAATTTGTATATTTTCATATCTTTTTTTTTTTCAAAAACTCAAATTTATGTTATGGAGTTTTCTGGTTCAGATAATCTGAGTAATATCAATGCCCTATCACCGTTCGTTCTCATGCTGGCTGTGCTCTACTCGGTTATCCTCGAATTAGCCACATCCCCGACGAGTCAGGTTCTGCACGAAAGGAATCATTTCAAGGATCGATATACGGAGGAGCAGAAGTAAGTTTTGCACTATTAACTAATTGTTTCATATTCAAGAGAATTTTGTTGATTTAGTTTCATGTTTCCATAAAAATCATAACGTCGGTCAAAACTTGCTTTTCCTCAGTGCTCTTTCAGATATTGTAACCATTTCATTATGAAGATGGTTGAAATATGTATTTCTGAAACTTCTCCATCAATTGAGTTTCGAAAAGTTGCCATAAAAAGTATAAAGTCAGTTCAAGAGCAATTCCAATTGTATGCTGCTTGAGTGCTCCTTTAGATTTTTGCCTATTTTTTTTCCCCCGATTCCCACTTCCGTCATTCAACTTTACATCTTTGTATGCACTTTTGTTCAGCCGAATTAATTGCGCGAAACCATGAAAACAATGGAGAACGGAAAGACTCGGAGTTTTGAATGCGAATATAAAACACCGAAATAAAATTGTATATTCTTTTTAGCTAAAATTTTTTTCTCCAAACATTTGTACAATTTCGAAACGCGCAATTTTATATTTTCCTGCAAAATAGAACAAAAATCTATCATTGAATAAGTTTTTTTTCGAGCGAATTTGATGCAGAATTTTTGTGAGATGATAAAAATGAAAAATGAGACAGAAGTTGGTTTAATCTAAAGTACTAATTTTCAGACTACTAGATTACATCCTCTTCAACTACGAGAAGGCAGTTCGCCCTGTCAAAAACTCCTCGAGCACAGTTGTCGTCAAATTGGGAATGACTCTGACGAATTTGTTCGACATGGATGAAAGAAATCAAGTTCTAACAATCAATGTCTGGCTTGATCAGGTTGCAATTTAAAAATTTTTGCAAAATTCTATTAGTTTGAATTTTTAGGAGTGGAAAGATGAACTTCTTGTAGTAAGTTTCACAGGATTTTTCGCTTTTATTGATTTTATAGCTGAATGAAATTTTTATCTTTCAGTGGAATCCAGCTGACTTCAACAACATCAAATCAATCCGAATTCCTTGTGATTTAATTTGGCTAGTAAGAACTTTTTATTTGGTTTTTTTTTTAAATAAGATTTTTCAGCCGGATATAGTCCTCTACAATTCAGCGGACGACTATACAACCGGATATATGAAATCTCGAGCCATGCTTGATTTTGACGGAACCGTATTTTGGCCTCCACCAACCCAACTTAGAAGCACGTGCAAAGGTAGATATTATTCTTTTGAAATCCAACCATTTTATTCTTAATTTGATTTCAGTTGATGTTACCCTATTCCCATTCGATTATCAAAAATGCTCGTTAAAATTTGGGTAAGAAAATTTTCCTGAAAGTTTGAGATCGTTTCTTTTAGATCCTGGACTTATCACGGGTTTCAGTTAGATATTACCAACAGAAGCAATAACATCGATCTGTCTATGTTTGTGCAGAGCGGCGAGTTTGACTTGGTCAAGGTAGGATTAACGAAAAATGATCGAAGTAAGACACAATCTAGGTCTATCAGAAGCGAAAAGTCACTCGGTACACATGCTGTCCCGGTAAGTGTATCTAAATTTTCGATTTTTATGACATTTATCAAATTTCAGAGCCCTACCCAGATCTGACCTTCGTGATTTATATCCGTCGAAAAATTCTCTATTACCTTTACAACATCGTCTTTCCAATATTGATGCTTTCAGTTTTGATGCTTTTGGGTAAGGATTTCAAAGATCTAAAAGTATCTATTTTCTTATTTTAGTGTTCATTTTGCCTCCAGATTCAGGAGAGAAGATCGCTCTAGGAATTACCGTACTTCTGTCTTTCTCGATTTTCGTGCTAGCGATTGCGGCAAAGTAAGAAAATTCCGACTATTTGGAAAAAAAACATCAAGATATGAAATAACAATTGTAGAAAATATCGTTCTTCACGGCCCAACTTTATTCGTATCTCATAACTTGGTTTCTTATTAGTTTCCAGATAGCTGAAGTTGATAGAATTCCAGAAAGAATATGGATTTCAGAATGCCCGAAACAAGTGATTCTATGCCGTTGATAGCCGTCTATTTGACATTGGTTATGGTCATGACTAGTGTTTCGGTCTTGACTACTGTTGTAGTGCTGAATTTTCATCACCGGGGTAAAGATTCGGATTTTTAAAAATTTATATTTTTTTTATTTTAGGAGCCGTTCCAATGTCGCCCTACGTCCGTCACTTTTTCCTCGTCTTTCTTCGAAATTTGCTCAATGTTAAGCAACAGCAAGAAACTCGTGAGTTTTTGAAAAAAGTTGAAAATTTTCTCGATTTTTTCCTTAAATGAGTGAATCCTTCTTTAAAAATAGATTTGCCCCATTTTCAGAAGCCCGCACGATCCGTCGGGCGGAAAATGGCTCAATGCGATCGGTGATGAGAAGAGGCTCAGTTAGGATGGCGATACAGGACATGGAAAAAGCCGTCAATGAACATGATGAGGTTGATTTTTTGCAATTTTTAGGATGAAGATCCCCTTTTCTTTCTGTAACTTGTTAAATTTTTATCAAAAGAAAATTGGAAAACATTGAATTGTCGTTTTATCCCTGCTTAAATTTTAGTTGTTTTCTAATTTTGTAAAAACTAGTGGCAGGAGTTGATAGGGCTGGTTTGACATCTGACGTTCAGTAATTCCGATTAATTTTGGAATAATGGTCATCTCTACCCTTTTCTACTATAGCTATTCTTTCATATTTTCCCTTCTTTTTTATCCTTTCCCGTTTTCTTACCATTTACTCGTTTTTTTTCTATTTTAGGTGTCATTCATAGCCAATTCAATCATACAAAGCAAAAATTAGCTAAATACTAAAGATTTCCGCAATGTTCATCTCTACTATATTATATAGATATAATACATATATTTTAGGGTGAAAGCCAATTCCTTCTGACTGTAGACGGCCATACCGTTGTGAAGAAAACTCAGCTACTCCATGAAAAGCTAATAAACACATTGGAGATTTTGACTGCGAGACAATCGAAAGAAGAAGAAAGTGAGAGAATGGCGAACGAATGGAAATTGTTGGCCCAGGTAAGTTTTTACCTGGATATCAAAACAATAAAATAATGGTTTTATCGAAAATCAGAAGAATTCAGACTTGTGATTTGGGGAAATTAAACTAGAATTTTTCTGGGATCTTTGAAACTAATAATTTCCATTTTAGGTAGTAGACCGAGTTCTATTCTGGCTATTTTTCGTTTCAACTTTCACCGTATCCTTCGTACTTCTGCTCATCATACCGTTTTTCTATAGTTCAACGGATGATGATGAAGAAATCTTATAGAAGAATTAAGAATAGCAATAACCTGCAAATATCTTGTCTACCTATCAGAGTTCATACTTTCATGGGTTAAATTCGGGTATTTTAAATTTTTCTTAAAAAATTTATTCTTCACTCACAAAATTCAAATCAATGAATAAAAATCACTTGATAAGAAATAAAATAAAAAGAATAATTTATGTTTCGAGAATACAATAAAATAAAATAAAACTCCGAAAAAACCGAAACCGCGCGATGAAAATGATATCGAAAACCGGAGAGAAAATGGCGATTTTTCAAGGTAACAAGGAAAAAATGATAAATTTTGAAAATCATACAAAAAAAGCATACAATTTGATATTATTGGATTACTGTATGCTAATTTTCAGATTATGATAAATTGGAATATTTTATCATTCTCTCCTTTTACCTTTCAAAAATGACCAGCCTAGAATGCATGAATGCATTTTGCCTGAATTCAGTATTTTCTTCATTCGTACTGGCAGTTGGTCTCGGCGAGAGCCCAGTTCCCGATGACGGTCTCCTCCTTGCCCAAATGCACACCATCGTCCGCGTCCACGTAATTCACCTAAAACTTTGAATATTTTTAACTCCATCATAATTTTGTTGAATTTTAGCCTTAAACTGAAATACAATTTGTTCAAAAAGTATATGTAGACCTATTTTTGACCCATAACGATCATTTAACCTGAGTCTTTCTCATTTATTCTACGAAAGCATTCAAAGTTACATATAATTACTCAATTAATTGCAAAATTATGCCAACTTTTTTTTCGATACTCGACTGTCTAAAAATATATGTAAAAGACTCGCTAATTTTTAGTTAATTTCCATAGTTAAGGGAAGCTTTCAGAAAAATAGCAGAAACCCTGTAGTAAGTCGGATCAGGTTATAACTTTAGGACTATATAAGGGATATATCAGTGAATATGTGTGCAAAATTTGAGCCGGAAAGGTTAAGGTATTGTGCACCTGTCAGGCCTTGCAAGTGATTTTACATACTTTTTGAAAGACTATATAATGGACTTTTTTTTTTTAGAAATTCGCAAAGAAAACATTTCTGAGAATACACTCGAAAAAAGTCGATTTTCAAGTTTTTTTTCCAATTTGATAAAATGATAAAAAACGAATTAACCTCGAAATCATTATCAGCGACACAGTCGTGATAGATGGCGAGCTCGATGGCCTTGCGGGCGATTGCCTCGGCCTCCTGTCTGTAATCAGGTTCATCTTTTCCAAACAAGTAGAGATTTAAAACTTTGGCAACTATTTGAATTTGATACCTGGTGGTTGCCTCCGACTTCTTCCTCCACTCCGTCTCGATCACCTGGTTCAGCAGGAACGAGCCCATCCCATTCGCAACGTGTTTCACCTAAAGAAATACAAAAATAATTTTTGCAATATTGAAATATTCATCCTTCAAGAATACAATCGAATTTTTAGAAGTTATACTTCAATAAACTAGAACAGGAAAAATTGAATATTGACCGTATAAGCGACGCCCCTCTGAGTGATGACGCCGATGAATGGCTTGTTGTCGTTTTCCGTCTCAATGCCCGCCACGATCACGTTATTCCACAAAGGGTTCATGCGGCTGCGTCTAAATAAAACTAATTCCACGCGTTCCCCAATTTGCATATTCTATAATTGAAGTCCTTCTTCATAGAGATATTGAAAATAAAGACCCTTTGTTATTGTTGCTCACTCGCCTCCGCCTCATTTGTAACTAGTGTCATTCAGTTTATTCTGAATGATCAATCCCCGAAACTGAATGGCAACTATACAGGGAGGAGTCGGGATAAAAGTCCGAATATTCCATAAGAGAGATACCGTGTAATCAAATATTATCAATCCTTACTTGTTGTAGTATAGATTGGTGAGGAAGCTGTGCAGGGCATGTGGAGAGAGGACCTGGTTGACCTGCTGCCACATCAGAACCTAAAAGTCTCTTTCATAAAAATAAATTGATAAGAAATTTATGTTATTTATGGAAAAAAAAACTTTCAGATTTATTTTTCTCAATCTGACCTGTCTCTCGATGACGTTCTGGACGTACTGGAAGTCGGCGTGGTCGCCGCTGAACGCGATCAGAATCTCGTTGTTCACCTTGTACTGGCGGGTGAAGTTCTGGAAAAGAAGTTAAAAAATTAAATTTTCGGCAAAGTTTGTCTTTATCATCAAAAATACCGACCTTGTATCTGGTGGACTTTCCATAGGAGACGACCTTGTCCGATGCAATCACCACGCCTTTATCGTACATCACGGCGAACACCGAAGTACCGGTGCAGGTTGGGTTCCTAATTTTTCCCTTTTGCTTTTGGAAGATTAAAGATTTGTAAATTTGGAATTTCTTTTCGGATTTCAGCAAAATTCTCGAATTCTAATAAAGGAAGCATTTGATTTTGAGTCCGGCTGTTCGAATGAGACCAAGTGGAGTCTATCAAATCGACATCGCTGATAGGCTCCATTTGATTTCATTCAACAAGCTGAATCCAACGTCAAATGCTTCCCTTGTCAAGTTTTTTTCTTCATTTGAAAATCTCACAGGCTAGCCTGAATCTCCTCCTCCATCGTCAAGGCTCTCTGCATTTTGTCGATTAGATGGGTTGATCCCTAAAAATGCTAGAGATTATAAAAACAAATGAAATTTGAGCAGATATTCATCAGGTTCAAAACCTGTATTTTGAAAAATAACGAAACCCCGAATAACGTTCAACTTTATTATACCCGTCATCGTAAAAGTAATTCGAACAAATCTAAGAGAAAACATCAACAAGAACAGTCAAAGTCTAACAAGAAAATAAAAATAGCCTTTTGGAAACAATGTAGAAAATTTTGGATTTTTAGCAATTTTCTTTAAAAATGTTATGTTTTCAAAAACCAATAAAAATCTCTAAATTCCATTCTATGACTCGGTTTCAGACACTTGATGATAGTTGTTTCCATTCTCATTTTTTGCCCCATTTTCTTCTTCCTTGAGTAAATGAGAGTAACGAGAATTGTGGACTGAAAATTTAAATTTTGAAGAAAGACCAATATAGAAGAGAACCTGGACAATCGAGATACTCCGCTTTGCACACGAATTTGCAGCACTTTTTGCACATGTCTCTCTGAAAGAAATGTTTCGAAAAAGTGGGTTTGAAAATATAAACAATCAAGCATCGACATTTTCAATAATTTCTTAAAAGTTGAATTTACAGGAAAAAATTGGTTAATTATTTCCTACCTGACAATTCTGTCCGGCAGGTTGTTTACATCGTGCGCAGGGAGAAAGTTTCTTCTTCTTAATCTGAGTGACTCTCTCCCTCAGCATTTTTCTCTTTTCACGCTTCTTGATTGATCTAAAAAATCCTAAATTTTGATTCAAATCAAAGCTTTCAACCTGATGGAAACGCCCGCGTCCTTGGCCATGGCTTTCAACTCGCTTTTTCTCTGGACACGATAAGTCGCTTCTCCTTGTTTGGCAACCAGCTCACGGGGAACCTAGAAAATTTGGATGATTTGATAAAATAAAAATACCAGTTTAAAAATCTAAAAAATAATCACCTCCTTCGGTCTCATATAAGGGCGAACAATCCAATGCGCAAGACGACACACAGCGACAGGGTCCATCACTACTTGACCGTCTCTTAAAATAGTATTTTTTTCAAAAACAAACCTAATGAAAAAACATTTTCAAAGATAAACCTCAGGAACCGACTTTTCAAACAAATCACATCATAGAAATATTCATTTTTAGAAAAACGTTGGAAACCCAACCCGATCTGCCTGAACATCTCATCAGCCTCCTTCCTGCTCTGTTTTCCCTCTTCAGTTTCCATTATTGTTTCAGTCATTTTCCGCAATTCGTCGATGGTCTCTTCGAATTCTGGCAAAGTGTGACTTCTGACCAGTTTATCACGCAACTCGGGGTTTTCCATAACCCTGAAATAACAGCTATTATTAAGAACTTTTCAACATTTCAAAAGTTCATCGCATTTTGAAAAGATATCTTTGATAAGAAACGGTGGAAATTCAGATCTTTTTCTAATTAAAAAAAATCATTTCGAAATTTTCCTCAAAAATGGTCTTCTCTTTACAATAGCGATTTTAAGATGAATTTTGAAAAACTCACGCATGATGACAGATCCTGAAAATATGGCTTCTGGCTTCACTCAGAATTGGCGGGTATTGTTTTGCGAATTCGAGGTATTCCTTCGCCGCTTTCCATGCGTCTTCTGTTCTGTCCTGAAAATAACAAGGTTTAGCTAATCAGAGGAAAGTTGACCTCAAAGAGATAAGGATTGCTGAGAATGCCTTCGGCAGACATAACTCCCGCACAACCCGTCTCTGCAATGCATCTTTCAACGTCTCCTGGCATCTGAAATTCCAAATCTAACATGCAACGTGGAAGATCGATTCTAAAATGTAGCTTCTCGCGAGTGCCATAGAAAGTTTCACTTCTATCTTCTTTCAAAGTGAGTGAACTTACAAAATTTACGATTCTTATGAATTTGTTTATGACTTGATTTTCTGACCTGAATATTTCCATTAGCCAGAACAGGTACGTCCATCGCGTCAATCACCTGTTTGATTCTACTCCAATCTGCCAGACCAGTGTTCTGTCCCTTCATTTCTCGAGTCCTGCCATGCACTGTCAGCCTCAAATTCAAAGTTTTAAAATTGACAAGTCGAAAAATGTCGCTTCAATATTGTCAATGCGCAAAAGAAGTTATTCGAGCAAAGGGGGACAAGAAGACTTTGGCAATGATACGACGAAATAGTGTGATCAATGGAGAGAGAGCTAGAGACAGACTCATAGCGTTTCTTCTACATGTTCTAGTACCCGACGGCCTCTTTTTCTGCACTATCAGCAAAATCAACTTCTTACATGCTAGCTCCAGCTTGGACGAGTCTGCACGCATATTCGATTGTCTGCTTTGGATCGTCCCGAATGCGGATTTTGCAGGACACGGGCAGTTTACAGTGGTCGCGCACTGAAGACACCATCGAGCAGATCAGGTCCACTTCGTCCTGAAAATCAGCTTTTTTTTAAAAAGAATCTAAAAATTTTTATTTTACTTGCAGAAAAGCCCCATAGTGGCCTCTCTTAGCGACCATTTGTGGGCAGCCCAAATTCAAATCGACTCCATCGCAGACGCCTTCGACGAGACGACAAGCAGCCAGGAAGGTTTCAGGCTTGTTGGCGCAGAACTAGAAATATTTGAATTATTCAAAAATTGGGAAAAATGAAAGACAATTCAGTTGACTTTTGAGACAAAAATAGTTCGAACCTGAACAATAAGAGGCCGATCCTCATGGAAGTAGGACAAGGAATATCTCCTGTAAGTGCCATTCGACACGAACAAGTGCGCGTGGATCATCGGAGTGAATGTCAGTTGAGCACCGTGTTTGCGCATCATCATTCGGAAGGGGAGTTCACTGAAAAATCGATTTTCAGAAATCATTTAATTCACATTTGAAGAATGCAAATACTCAAACTTGAATATGAATTTTGACACAAATTATCGTCAATGTAACTTTGACTTGAACTATTGAGAATACTTGAAATTTTGGTGGGATTTTAAGTCTAAAAGTTGCTAGGAATTTTGAGCTCTACCAAGGTCTCCGTTGGATCAACCCTTGAACATTTTCCAAAATGCTTATTTTTGAGATTAAAGGTTGGATAAAAGCTGCAGAACCCTATCCGTTATGAGCACAATCGAGCACACTTGATAGAATGTTTCTATCAGTATGGAGATGATATTCTGAGAATTTCAAGTTTCCTACGTTGAATGCTCAAAAATGCCCAACTTGGTAAAGTTTTCCCTCACTTTATCAAGAAATTGAAAATAAAATCGTTTCATTTGTAATTTTGTCAGTTTTAAGCAGAATATGTTAATTTCTACAACTCACAACCGACAAGGATACGATATGGCTGGGTAATGATTTGTAAAATAAGTCTATTTTTGAATGATAAATGAGCAGTCATTGGTTCAGATGGTTCCAAATCGAAAGTTTTCGTATGATTTAAGTATTTGAAGGATCCTACGATATTTCTACAAGCTTCAAATCCCATCAATATCAAATTGAACAAAAAACTACTCACGCTCTCTAAGTTTTCAAAGTTAAAAGGAAATAAGATGTTCTCATACCTCTGATCAACCATGGGCGCCACAATCTTCGTGATGTTCAGCTCTTTCAGCTTATCCCTCCAAAATCGACGTTTTGCTTCGATCTGAAACTTATCATTAAAAGCCATGAAAGTTATTCTATTAATTTCCTATCGAAGCAAAAAACTTACGGTCCATTGTAATTACCACCTCTATCGGGTTGCAAATTTAGACCCGAATAAAACCCGATCGGGTCTCAAATTTGTAATCCTAACCCTTATTTTGCCTTCTCTGCTATTTTCTAAAAAGAACGATAACTACAAGGGACCAAAATTAGAAATTTTCTATGGTCTTAAATTTGACGTGAATTTTCTATGCTTGAAAAATTTTACCTCTTCCTGACTGCAGTTGTACGGTTCCGGTGGCTCGACTCGTTTGGGCAATCTCTCGATGCCATGCTCCTTCTCAATCGCGAACATTTTCTCCTTGGCCGAGTCATATTCCATTTCTATCAATTTCTCCTCCATCCCATCTCCCTGCGTAGTGGTCATTTCTACCTCAAAATTGTCAAATTAGATAAATCTGAATATTGTAAAGTGCACCATGACACCAACAGAACAAATTATAAAATAAATCAACCTCCACAAAATTGATCCCTTTCGTAACTTGGACGTTAGTGTTATAGTGTACTTTACAGAAATGAGGCAAATCCAAAAATTCAAAAGTATCGACAGTATACAAACTGTTCAAAAATCATAAAATTTAAGAAAAAAATCTAAATTTCATTAAACACTTCCCAGCGAGAATAGTCTGTCCTGAAAAGCTAGATGAGTTTGGCTAAATGAGAGAAAACAACAATTCATAGGTACAAGTATGGAGGGGATAATTTGAATATTTTTGCATTTCAATTAAAGACAACGAGTATACTTCTAAAATCATTGAAATGCTTCTTGTCATAATATCTTGAGATAGAGATATTGTTCAGAGAAGTTATGATTGTCTAGAAGCCACTATAATAAACTATCAAAACCGGTACTTATTATTAAAATCAGCAAAAATGAATTACTAAATACCGAATTATAATGGAGATAATCAGAATAAAAACAAAAGCAGACGATGATTACATATTAGGAAATTTTACAAAAATGATGATAATTTCATCGTAAAATTGCTATCCACCACTCTTACAGATTGGGATAATAACGAATTGTAACATTATGTTGGAATAGTTTGTGATGAGGTCATAATCAACGGTCAGAAATATCATTTTCAGGACTTTCACTTCATATAGGATGTAGATAAAGTCCTGAGTTTAAAAGGAAACATGAACAAGTGAATGCAAAAACCAGTGTTGAATCAGTTCACTGTAAAACTATGGTTTTCATTTAAGATTTCAAAAATTCGCATAAGTTTAGCGAATTTTATGCATAACGATACAACTAATTCAAAAATTTTAGTGAGAATAAATTAAAATTTTGTTCAGTCTTATTGTCTGTTTCATAGTGATAAAAAACAAATATGGTAACAATTTAGGGAAAAATAAATGAAAAATTGACAGGCCTGGTTTGCTAGGTTTTCCTTGAGTTGTACTCTTTGCTTAATCGTAATCACGTCTGCCCTGTCCTCTGCCTCTATATCCCCCTCCTTGCTGTTGAGGACGGTAGTTGCCTCGTTGGTTTCCATAGCCATGGCTCCCTCCTCCGTGATTCCCTCGGAACCCACCGCGCATACTGCCACCACGATAGCTGAAAAATTTTTTAATTGAAAATTCGATGACTGAAGAAATGTCATAAATTATGAAGAAATAGAAAACAATGAAAGACACCTAATAAGCTTTTTTCGAAGTTATTTCGGCAAGGAGAAATCTAAAAACTTCAAAGAGAAGTGAAATATACCCTGGCTTTCCCAGAAGCGTTTACTCTTTTCGAGCTTCTCTGCGCTCTTTTTTTAATTCTATCATTTATCATCCAGGAAAATGCAAAAATCGAACTTGCTATCATCCACTGCACCACTGCTCTATGAGGCGAGACTCATATTTTTGTAATATGCGCTTGCTCGGTAAAGGCGAGAAAGCATTAGAAATGGAGAGATTTTGAGTGGCTCGAAAAGTAAGCGTTTCTGGGAAGGCTCCAATAGCGGGAGAATGAGATTTTTCTGATTTTCTATCCAAACATTCCAAAACTCACCCTCCCCTGTGTGGAGGTCCACCTCTGTTGTCTCTGTCCCAGTTGTAGTTGCCTCCAGCCGCTTGGGCCGAATGATTCTTGTCGTAGTAGCCACCGTTCGGCTGCGAATAACGACGATTTTGGAGATTCCCACCGTAGGAGTGGTAATCCTCTGAATTTTCAGAAATATTTTTTACAAATTTAGAAAGTGCAATTTTCCAGATTAGGTATTTTATTATGTTACAATCTTTTTGAAAAAAATGATGAAATGGTAAAAGATTCATTTTATTACGTGCAGAAAATTTCCTATTATGAGAAACAAGATATGGAAAAAGTTGAAACTATAGAAAATTAAAAGTACCTTCAGAATTAGCAGCAGCATAGGCCCTGGCGTAGTCCTCTGCAGAATCCAGCCCTCCCTCATTTGCATACGAAGAGGACTCCATCGCTTCGTCGTGGCTCATTTGCGGATGGAGTTGTGATACAGAGGGACGATAGCCGTTCGACTGAAAATGTTCCAATCGATAAACACGATTTTCAATAGGAGATTCTAAACTTATTCATTTCACTAGAGAAAAAAAAAATTAAGCTCATCTCACTCCACTACAAGCTTGTTTCGGAAGTGATTTTCGAATCGAAAACGAAACAAGTTCTTACATTTGCATCAGCATGACCTGGCTGTGCCTGTGTGTAGAGTCGTGGCTGAGTGATGCCTGGTGGAGGGAGACTGAATGCGGCTTGCACGAAAGCTGGAGGTGGAAGGGACATATTGGGAGGGATTGGAGGGGCTGTAATCACTCATCATTATTCTTTAGCCCTGGATTTATAATGTCAATGATTCCTAATATTTTTTGCTGAATAAGCTATTTTTATAGGTAAGGTTAAAAGTGTACCTGGTAGATGAGGCTGTTGAGGGGTGACTGGAGTGGGGAAGGGACTGAGGTTGACTGGCAGAGGACCGCTTGGCTGCATCGAATGAGAAGAGGAAGAAGCAGAGGCAGAGGCTGATGAGGATAGACGAGGGTCGGAGGCGGACGCATACTGAAAGGGAATTCTTGAACTTGAAAAGGTCTTTTTCTCGTAAAACCGAATTATTTGGCTCTTCTGAAAACTTAGTTTCGAGAAATGCATCATGTTTAATTTTAAACAAAGTTCTCACCGCTCGATGCTGTTGAACAGGAGTTTGCGGGTTGACTTGAGCCGGATTCTGATGTGATTGGTCGCGACTTTGTGGAGCGTAGAGCATCTATGATCAAAGAATTATCAAAGTCTGAGATCAACCTATCAATTGTTCAAATGATATATTTTTCGTACCAAGTGATAGTGAGTTTTGAAAACCACTCTCCCAACTATTCACCTTTTTATCTACTCTATTTAACCTAATTATGCAACAAATGAGCAAGTCTTTCCCCTTATACCTGATGATGTTGTGGGATTTGCATGTGCTGCTGTGGCTGTTGTGGGAGTCTGCTCTGCTCGTTGCGTTTATCGACGAACTGTTTGACCGAGTTGCTCGCGTGCTGCGTAACCAGATTGAGCAGCTCGTCTTCCATCATCTCCTCCTCGTCGCCAATTTCCATATCAGCCATTTCATGCACGTCTCTGCTGCCTGCCGGACGGAGGGCTGAAAAATTAGGATTTTTTTTGTTAAATGAATCAATCAACAAACTTTTCTTCTTTCAGCAAATGATAAGAAATAGAAGAAAAAAATCAAGAAAATATGTGAATATAAAAGTCCTTACAATTAAGTGCAGCCTCGACCCCAGTAGCATAGATGTCATCGTTTGCAGTTGGAGAGGGAGCGTCTCGCGGAGGCGTGGCTGCCGGGTAGATGCCTGTTCGCTTCATCTCCTTCAGCTCGTTCGACACTTCGCGAATTCCTTGACCGAACTTTTGGTAGGCCTGAAAAAAATCAAGTCTCTGAATTCTTGTTTTTTTTTTTTTTTATCTTCTCTACACATATACTTTTTGTCTTTTAGAAATGTCTTGGATCTGAATTTGATAGCCGCAGAGAATTCAATTATCAAAAAACCGAAAATTATTTTTTTGTAACAATGAATAAGTCTGATTTTAGATAAAGTTAAATTCGACTAACATCCTCGACGATGGTGACCTCTTTGAGTTGACTGGCGAACACCCTCCTGGCCAATTCGGTGACCTCGATCAGCTCGAGCATTTTTCGCTTCTGCGTCTCCATCGCGTGACGGAAGTCCACGACCTGCTGCACTGCGTCAGATACCTCGTCCAGCAGAACTGCACCTTCTTTCTTGTCTAAAAAATAATAAATTGAACAACTTGTTATCAACTTAAAAAGATATATATTCAGGTAAAGCATAAAAATGGTGAAAAATATCAATAAAATTAGGAACTTAAACATCCGAAAGAGAAATTAGATTCTTTCGAGATTGCTATTTGCTTAATTCTCACCTTTCATCCGATTGATGATTTCCTTGCGATAGTTGAAATCAGCCCTGCTCACCGTCTCCACGCCGCGTTGGATTACTTCGCGAGTCTGAAATTTCCCATTTATTCGCATTTTCTCGGTAATCTAAAGTGCACCTTAGCAAAAGCCTCGATCTTCTTGTAGACGTCTTCCGTGTCCAGTTCCACACACGCTTCTGCCTCTTGATTGTCGTCAGACACTGTAAATTGGAGATAATTTCAAAGAGCAAACAATTAGAATTTAGATTCCAAGAATTTCATAAATTTTGAAAGGCACAATGGGAAATTTTCAAACTGACTAAGAAAATTGATCATGGTGCTGACGGTGGCCTGCGTGAAGACACGTCGCTCCGTGAAAATGTCGATGCATCGCCTCATCGCTTGAGTCACTTGGGCATCGGTTCTAAAATTAAAATTTACTTGGAGTCTTTATTTTCGGATAGAATCTTCAAATAGCATAAATTTCAATTATCTTGAATTTCGGACTTCTCAATTTTATCCTAGTTATGTATTTATCAACTATCATTCATTTGCTTTCTTTATATGAATTCCCAGAACGAACCTTCCGATCTGAACAGCAGAAAGGACAGCCGGCTGGAATGCAGGAATGAGGAAGTCGAGATTCTTGTGCTTCGCCTTCTGCACGACGTCGTTCATCACGTAGAACAGACCGATGCGTTGGACGGAGGTGGGCGCTGAAAACTTTGCATCTTCTTCAAGCAGCAGAATGCATGCTAATTTTCAAAATTGAAAATTTCCCAACAAAAGTTATCCAGAATAGCGTTTTCTTTCCTAATCTTCACTACTCTATTCTGACTACATGTACGTTCTTCCAAAATGTTGAGTAGAGGTGAGAAAAGAGTGAAAGGGTGTGAAATAACGTGGGAAGAATGCGCTGCAGTTCTATATTTTAAAATGATTTGCAAACTTTATGCCCGATGGTCTCGAATAAGTATGATTTTCGAACTGACCATTTCTAAAAGCCTGCAACCACCCATCAACAATTAGCTCAATCGTGGCCTTGTCCTTGTAATGCATAATCCAATTCGACAGCAGCTCCACATCGTCTTGCTTGTCCGTGCTCAGCTGAAAATTTCAACTTATCGAATCCTGATAAAATCATTCTCTTCTGGAAAAGTGATTTTCTAAAAGAAGGACGAATTGTCATCGCCTACTTGCGAAATCCGCTCTTCCAAAGTTTGTAAAAGCAGGTGGTTGAAAAATAATTGATTTTTTTGAGGATATATGTAAAAATCGATCTTATCTCCAGTAATATCGTATTTTGAAAAAAAAAACAAACAAACAGGAAAAACTAACATCTTCGAAGCGACGGACGACGATGTCCGACGTAAGGACACCCATCGATGAGCCGAAGTCGAGGGACTGATACCCGACTTATCCAGAAATAAAGTTGGTTAGCTGAAATGAAGAAACACTGAATCAGAGAAGAAATAAAACAAAAATGACTTGTCGAGCGAAAATGAATGATCAGTCATGATTCTCCTGAACAAGAGTGATAAATATCAACTCAAAACTGCTCATCCTGTTCTCCAGAACAATCTCTATGCCAGATCAGGAAGTTGAATTGTAAAGGAGCATAAAAAATAAATGAAAAAAAAAAATCCCGAGAAAATCAGCAGCGATTTTGAAAACGAGAACGAATGCAGTTAATTGTCATCAGCAAATGTCCCACTATCCGTACAACGACTGCGAATATTTACAGCGTACTCTGCGTTTAGGCGCGTAGTTAAAATTCAACCAAAGAGAGGGCGAATGAAAGGAAGGAAAAAGGAAGAATTTTCTCGATTTCTGGGATGTCGTGACTCTTCGTCATTTTCTGGAACATTCTGTCTGGGATTGTGCTTGATGAGTTCAAAGTCTTTCTTCTCGAACTTCTCACACCCCGCTTCATTAATCTTGTGTACATTTCAAATTGTCGCTTTGAAAAATCTAACTTGCATTTCAATAACTTGTTCGATTTCAGTCCTTCCGACCTGTCGTGTGCACTCCGTTCGTTTCTTCTGTCAGTCGTCGTCCCATCGACTCGTCGTTTCTGCACGATGCCTCTGAGTGACGTGCCCGACGTCGACATCGACCCGAGTGGCGTCTACAAGTATATCCTCATCAAGGCAAGGACATACGAATGTTGTAACAGAATAATTCGATCAGGATGTTGTATAATATTTTTGACATGAAGGAAAATATCCTTTTTTAGAAAAAACAAAAAAAAAAGTTCTAAAATGTCTTATCTTTCTTTCAATATGAATAAAAAGCGGCAGAAGTGTAGTATCGAAATTCCAAGTTCTTTCTTCTGGTCAAATTGAAAGTTATAGATCGACTGTCTTTAATGAAAACTTCAAATAAACATATACGCTATTAAAAATGTTGGGATTTACCCGAGTTTTTTCTTAGTTTTCATTTTCAGGTAACAGACCGTTCGAATTCTGAAGAGAAACACATCGTGCGAGGCTACGCGAGCTGCCATTTCCACGCCAACATTCTCGAGGAGACCAAGAAGAAAACGCCCAGGGATTTGAAACTGAAGTGCGTGGGCGGCGGCAGAATCAAACACGACTCTGAAATAAAGGATCTGTTCGTCTATGGATACAGCCAGGTAGCTTTTCGAAAGTCGATTACCATTCTGCATGTCAAAGTTTTGAACAGACAATTTTCTGTATTGAAACACTTCGTTTGTAATTTGTCATCTAGGTAACGAATAGAAAATTCCTAATTTTTCAAACTTCTAGCTTGCAAAATGATTGCTAATTGGGAAATTAAACTTCATACTGATTCAAATTCAGGGCTTCGGCCAAGCAGACCACACGATTGCCGTTGCGATTCTCAAGAGGGCCTATCCCGATTACAGCGTCACCTACTCGAATGAGGGATATTGAAGCAGCATGAGTATTTGTGAGTTTTCTACTTTTCATCAATTCATTAATTTTACAGTTGTAGAATACAAACTCCAAGTCCATCAAAATTCTAGCTCAACCTGGAAGAATATTCAAATTCTCCTACAACCGAACATATTCTACCGATATCTGACTTTCTTCAAAGATTTTGACTCTTCAAGCTCAAAAAGAATTGGTTTTAATTATTTTTCTAATCTTTCATGAATTATAGTCATCTAATGTTTGATAAAACTATCCAGAAAGCTATTATTTATCTGTGGGTATTACAAATAATAGAAATTCTGCCAATTCATAATGTCAGCCAATTTTTTCTCTGCGTATTTTTTGACTGAAGAAAATTGCCGATCTTAAATTTCGGGACATTCATTTTAATCCCGATGAAAATTTTTTCATATTTTTCAAATATTTTTTAGTAACACCTAGATTTCATAGTTTTTCCGGATCATACGAAACCGATAATAAATTCGCTTATATTTTCGCCCGTTTTTTCGTGTCTTGATACAGCCATTTTGCACTGTTTGTATTGGTTTTGGTCATTTTTCTGGGTTTCCTATATTTTAAACCAATTCACAATCACCACTATTTGTAGAATTCATCAACTTTTAGAATAAGAGTGCAGAGAAAGAAAGAAGAACGATGGATTTTACAAGCGCTGGTAATATGTAGTGAACTGGCGAATTATACAGGAGACCGTTTTTCGGGGTCGATTCAATTCATGTTTCTCTCCATTTTCTGACCTCGTCCATTCATTTTCCCTCTTCCTTCATTTCTGTCTTCTTTCTGACTGTCACTGTCATTTCCTACATCAAACCATGTCATCTTCACTTTCTCTGAATCTTTCATTCTTTTCGCCTATTTTATGATCTGAACTGTAGTCAGGTAAAAATTCTGTACCTGTTTACCTACCAATGAGTAATACTTTTGATTTTTGCTGAATCTTATAATTCTTACATTTTTATTTGAGTTGCAGTACCTTCTTCCGGCATTTCGAGAAATGAAGATTTTTATACTGGAAGAGAGCAATAGGTTTTTTTCTGTCTAGCGATTTTTCAGTTTTCTAAACCATGTACTTTGTTTCTAACAAATTTCCAGGTTTGACATTTCTTTCCAAATTTTCTCTGACAGACATCGTTCAGGCTTCACTGTTGCCAAGCAATGTCCATTTTATTGGCAAAGGCATTCTCTAACGTTATGAAAGGAAAGAGACACAGGAATACCCTGTCTTTCTGATAATAATCTTTTTCTATTGCTTTGCTTGCCATACTCCTGGATAAGCCTATTGCCATGTCTTATCACTTTTTCCTGCCTTATTCCGATGCTGTCTTTTTTCTTTACGATCTCTGTCTATCATTTCTATTCAACCATAGCCTCAGATATTCATTTATTTAGTTTTCGCTGGCTTGATCGCATGAGTTTATTCGAGTTGGCAGTGAGTTTTGTCCACCTGAACGAAAATTTTTAATTATCTCCAAATTCATGTATCAACTGTAGTTTATTTCGGTTGTGCAAGACTTGGCTGAAAATTCTTTGATTTTTAGCTATCGTGTGTCTCATTTTACTATGAACTTTAGCTTTCCCTAATTTTCAGGTAGAAAATGTCGCAATTTCAAGGCTACTGGAAGCTTGACAAGTCTGACAACTTCGATGAATACATGAAGGAAGTGCAGGTCGCTCTCGTAACGAGAAAGATCGCGTCCACTCTCAAGCCCGATCTCGATATCAAAATCGAGGTAAGGTCATGACTTTTTCGAACATTCTCTTTCTTTTTGGAACGAATTTTTGTTAATAAGTAAACGGTCTGATGATAACCTTCTGCGAATCCAAAATGATATCCTGTAATTGTGTCTACAATTGCCGCGTTACCTCATTCATACAAGATAGAACGGGAGTAGATCTTGCTCTTATCATATTTAGCATGTAAGGATGCGAAGACCAGCTAATTTTCAAATCGTCAACGGATATTAAACCTTTAAAGATAATGGATTTCTTTGAGGGCAACAAATGGACGCTTCACTCGGAGTCGACATTCAAGAATCACACGCTGGTCTTCACGCTGGACGAAGAGTTCGAGGAAACGACTCCCGATGGCAGAAAACTGCGATCCAAAGTCAGCCTGGTTGATGGAAAAATCGTCCACATTCAGGTAGCCATTGGCATAAATCACAATTTCGTGACTGAAATGTCATTGAGTGAGTTTGTAGACAATCGTCTAGTGTGCGAAGTATTGACATTTCGAGAGAAATATACTAAAAAAGTAATTGAATTTCGCACATATTTCTTCCATGTTATTCAATCAGAAACAAACCTAGGGAGAACTAAAGTCAGGATATCTCTGTAACCTACCACCCTCTATAATGTGTTAGTTTGTATCTATAGTCTGAGATTATCAACAAATTTCCTCCTGACGTGGTGGCGTCATAATGCAAATTTCGCTCGAGCAACTATACCTCGTATTTTAGTCTAATTCAAATGCTCCATAGGTCTGACCAGAAAGCGAACACACTTTTGATATTTCCCGTGAAATTTTTCATTCCTAAACAAAAGATTATGAAACCGTTTGAATCAAGTCAAGTCAATGAATGCTCCAATTTGGCATCTCAAATCAGCGATTTACGACTGCTTGGAACGCAGAAGTTGATAAGTGGCAGAATCGTTCGAATAAAGTACACCGCTAAATGCTGAATTGATAAATTGATAATCTAGCTGATATTCCAACACAAAGTATGCAGACCTCTCTTGAGCACTCGTTTGGAAAGATTGAATATTTGAAGAAAATGATAAAAAATAAAAGAATGTCCAGGAAAATGAAATAAAAGATTCTGTATTTAGAAAGCGATCAAAGCCGACGATCGAGACAGCGTGATTACGAGATGGGTCGATGGCGATCGCATGTTTGTCACTCTGGTAAGTGCGCTTGAAAAAAAATATCAATCAAATATTTCGATCGTTATGTTTTGATATTTTAAAAAATCCAGCAATTACGTCTAGGTTTTAATAAAACTCATTTTATGAATAATCTATTGTTCCAAGTCTAAAATGATTATTCTCATGGAGTTTAACCTCAATTCGCTAAAAATAAATTCATAAAATTCTATCGGTCTATAAATATACGGTGAAATTTATCCTCCATTTTAGGCAAGCGGTAGTGTGACGGCTCACCGTGAATACGCCCGATCGCACAAATAAGTCATCTTCTCAATCAGATCTAGTCCCCATTGGCTTTGAGTTGCATTGTCTCATCTGCAGGGTAATTGCATCATTTGAAGAGAATGGATACATTATCCCGTCCCTTCAACACCATTATTTCTGCTCAGCGCATTTTTCATATTTCATTTTACTTTTACTTTCGACGAATAAACTATTCGATTCGTTTGTGAATTATGCTGTCATTTTTTGTCCAGTGAGGATAGTTGATAATCCCGAAAATGAAGAGGTAGAAAATTTATGCTGACGAGTTTTTGTATGAAGAACTCCAATATTCAGTGCACTTTTAATCCAGAGATGAAAAAAATAGCGAATTATGATGATTTGCTCGTGCTATTTGAAATGATTGAGTAAATTCATGCATCAATACTTTCTATCGAATATGCTCTTCTATTTTGAGCTTCATTTGTGGATGCTTTTCAAATGTACGAAGATCAGGTTGAGGTGGGATTTTATAATATCTTTCGCGATCTTTCGAATGGGAATATCCATTGCAAGTTTACTTGCGAAATACTTGATGCATAACTTTCATTTTTCAACTTTTGTCAGTAATGAGGCTATAAATGAATTTTGAAAACTCGGAATTACACGAAAAGTTTTCCGAATAAAAATTCTGAAAACTTCCCAATTGGAGTTCATTCTTAACCCTGACT
This sequence comes from Diploscapter coronatus, assembly GCA_964036155.1. Classification (NCBI taxonomy): domain Eukaryota; kingdom Metazoa; phylum Nematoda; class Chromadorea; order Rhabditida; family Rhabditidae; genus Diploscapter; species Diploscapter coronatus. The sequence continues at coordinate 43,360,579 of OZ038423.1, forward strand.
TTAGTAATTCGTCGATACCCAATTTGATCCTTTTCAAATCTCGAATTCGACATGCCCCACGTCTGTTTGCATAGTGCATTTTGCCAATATAACGTCCTGGTAACCGTCCGTATTGATCTGTCGAACAAAAGATTGGGAAAATGGAGAGGAATGGGCGGGAAAAAGAAGAGAAGCGATGAAAAGTGTATGAAAAGTGGGGGAAAGAGAAAGGCAAAAGAGCCAGAGAGTACAAAGCGTAAGGGCGCACCCACACGACAGAGATAAACCGAGTTCATCTGTCCCCAGGTCATTCTCCCATTCCTCCTTCCGCACATCATATTTCACATTCGTACATCTCGCCTTTATCTTTATGATGCATTATCACACAGATCCTTTTTTTTTCCTTTTCTCGAACGATTTTCTTCTCCGATTTTTCTATTCGCAATATTCTGAATGAATATTTGCCATCATTTCTTTGAAATTTAAAATAATTGTTGTCTTTCGCTCATTTTTTAAATTCGAATATTATTCTGGAAAAGGCGCACATACTCGGTTGAATACCACAATTTTCATCGAATTTTTGACGTCCTTCCAATTTTCTCGCCTTTTCCCATATTTTTCTTCGTGCATCTTCAAAGCACGACTAACAGTAGTTACATCGCATTGCCAATGTATGCTGCAGCGCTTTTTCGGGAAGAAATTTTGGATGCAGATGCACTCAGAAGGCAATAATTTTGGTGCAATTTTTTTAAAAAAGAATATCATATTTCAAATCAATTGCATCCTCGTTTCAAATTTTCAGCCCATTTCTGTTTACATAACTCATTGCCAAATAACTTTTTTCAATTTTCTGGCGAATTTGATCAAATTCGATTACACGAATTTCATTAAAAAAGGATTCCGCTGTTTAGCTCTTTGCAAACTATTGAAATGCCCCATTTATAAAGCTGTACTTCACGAAGATTGTATATTCCATCTAATTTTCTATGATTGAATATGGCACGCCATGCTTCCTTCTATTTATTTGCTTCAGTGCAATTTATCTTTGCTCTTCACCTCTTTTTCTTATCATCATTTTAATTTGCGTTTCGATTCAGATTCATTTTCACCGTTTGTCGCTATTTTTATATTTTTCTACCAGCTTACTTTCCGTTAATCTGTATTTCTGTCCCCTGATAAAAGTCCGTGGAGTTTTTCATCAAATATATTCTCGCAATTTCAAAGGAATAGACTTTAGTTTATCTGAAAACTTTCATTTTTATATCTGCACATCTCAATTTTTCATCATTTATTAGAAATTTTGCTTTTCTTTAAAAAAACCTCGATCATTTTATTTGTGTTTCCTAAAATCATACGATTTTTACATTGATCCAAAATTTACCTTCATTAATTTTCTTTTCTACTTCTTTTCCAAACGATGCCATTTCGCACATAGTTTTATCAATCTGCAAAATGCAGTGTGACAAATTTGCCGAAGCAATGCATTTCTGTATCGCGTTGACTGTTTGACGATGATTGTTTGACCCTGTTCGCTGATTGACTCTTCTCCTTGCAGGCCGAGCGGCCAGTAACAGGGAAGCAGACAGGACAAGGCAATGGGACTGGAAATCGGGTTGGCCGCATGCGGCGTCTGCCTCGTCTTCTTCGGCTCCATGTTCGTCCCCGTTAGGAGTTGCGATTCGGGTGACGGTGGGAAAAGTTTCAAATTATTCAAAAAATCGAGTTTCTTGGGAAATTTGTCCAAGATTTTTTATATACCAACACTTTCTGCAAAAAATGAATGAACCTCCAAATTCGTGATTTGCGAACTGGATGAATTTTCAAAAGAATCGAAAAGCAGTAACTCTAAAACATCGCAATTTAGCATAATCGTGTAAGAAAAAGATAAGAAAGCATTATTATCTGTTCTTTATCAATTTACAACTTGATCATTTTCTATTTACAAAATGTTCTTGTTCGATAATTCTCTTGGAATAACTATTTTTGTTGTGGGAAGTGTGAAACTATATACATCGGTCACGCCATATGAATTAATACATGATATCACAGATCTCATAATTCTAGACGACACTCTCTGACAAGGGAAGGTTTTACCCTCGTCTTGGCGATATGAGACGAGAGTACCCACATCTTTCTTCCCATGGCCTGAGGATTCCAAATCTGTAAAAATTTCTTGCCCCTTCGCATGAATATACCCGTCCCGAGGGTCTCGAATTTCTTCTATCTCACACCCCTTACTCTCCTCAGCCGGAAAGAAGGGAAGGTGAGACATGTAATCGTGGCGCAGTGGTATAGAGTTGGTCATAAGGATACTATGCCGTTTTATTATCTATCACTGTCCACTTTTTTCATTTAAAGAAATTATTTTTTTTGCCAAATTTATTTCCAACCTAAACAAGTTTTTTTTTTTTTGCATATTTGGTAGTACTATATAAGGGCAAAAATGGTTATCACACTCGACATATAAAAGATAGCGTTTTTGAGAAATTAATTTTTTTCGAAATACAAACAACGTATCATTCTAAATGTTTCGTTTCATTATGAATATTTAGCAAAAATTCTGTAAAAGATAAGTTTTCGAATAAATAAATTTGGCAAAAAAAATAATTTCTACAAATGAAAAAAGTGGACAGTGATAGATAATAAAACGGCATAGTATCCTTATGACCAACTCTATACCACTGCGCCACGATTACATGTCTCACCTTCCCTTCTTTCCGGCTGAGGAGAGTAAGGGGTGTGAGATAGAAGAAATTCGAGACCCTCGGGACGGGTATATTCATGCGAAGGGGCAAGAAATTTTTACAGATTTGGAATCCTCAGGCCATGGGAAGAAAGATGTGGGTACTCTCGTCTCATATCGCCAAGACGAGGGTAAAACCTTCCCTTGTGAGATTTCATTGTATGAAAATTGAAGCGGAATTTTAGAAATGCTATTGATTTTTTCAATTTCCAGCTGAACATGGCTTCAAACCTGTTCAAATAGCAAAACTTTCTACTCTTTCAATTTGAAGTTTGAAGCATAATTGTCATGGTCAGGTTTTCTTCCTGCGTCATTGCTGCACCTTTCCTTGTGAGGTTAAAATTGCTTGAAATCGTTGCCTAATTCGATGAAGAAAAGCAAAGCGAAGATGTTTTCCAGAGAATTTCAAGAAAGGTGATCGAATGATCTGCAAAAACATATAGAATTTTGATCAACTATTCACTTTCAATTATATCTTACTCTAAATCATAAATGTGAAACACCGTTTTTATCACATATCATTTTACCTAGTAGTTTCTTTATTGCTAAAAGAAATTTTAAATTATTCCGCGAAATCCTTAAATTTTTTGAGATACTGGCGAATTTTCTTAAACAAAAATATTTCTTCAATATTCAAATAAAATGATTTTTCCCAGGCATATTCGTGCAATGGCTCATGTCCCTGGCCATTCTGATCGTCGGTTTTTTCACTTTCTGGATCCAGAATTTCCCCGGCTTCTACCCGCTCGCTATGCTCGGAGGCGCATTTTGGACGATAGGTAAAAAATAAAATGTTTGAAAAAAACAATTTGTGAAAAATCTCACGAACCACGAGACGAATGACGGTATCAATAACCGATTACTTGAGACGAAATGAATGATACTCACTTTCGATGCGCAGAATTAGCGCATTGTCTGCAGCAGATTTTACGCTATTGTATCGTATTCAAAGAATGAGTTAGACGAATATTTGTAAATATACGCAATGCACATTTTTCTTATTCGAATTTGTACATCATTTATTTCGTCTCAAGGCATCGGTCATTGGCAATAACATCTGAAAATTTGGAAAAATAACGTGGTAATAGTTTACTTTTCTGAAATTTCAAATTTGAACTGAATATTACTTTGCTCATTTGAATGAATGATAAGGCATTAAAATCTTAATACTTTTGAATTGGCAGAAAATAGACTCGAGCCTCATGTTTTCATGATTTTTTAAATTCAGGCAATGCAACGGCGATTCCAATAATGCACCGCATCGGTATGGCAATGGGAATGCTGATTTGGAACACGGCCAATTGCACCATGGGGTTGGTCATTCTCTGATTTATATTACAGTTCTTCAGTTCTCAATATCAAATCATTTTTAATGCTCTACTCTCTTCTCAGAAAGCCGAAAAATATTAATTCATGATTTTCTTAGAATAAAACTATTCGATTTCAGTTGGGCAGGCGGTCGCTTCGGTCTGTTCGGCATGAAGGCCAACATTCCCGCGAGTCCCATCCTCAATTATGCAGGCCTCGCCTGCGTCATCATCGGGTAACTTTCAGAATTATTATTAAAAAACTAAATTGAGTGCATTTCCTTGAAAATTGTTCTCAAAATGAATCTTTTCTGCAAGGTGAACATATGTTTCAAAACTGACAAGATTATTCTTTTTGAATTCATCTCATTGCCATTGCCAGTATTTCCTACCTTTTATCGACTTTAAAATTTTCAGTGGAATCCTATTTTCGCAAGTCAAGAGTACGCCTGCTGAAGCTAATGAGCAGAAAAAGGCGAAAAGACACTCGGTAAAATTGGTGAGGAGAATTTTTCCAATAATTAAATAAAAATTGAATCACTTGGGATCAAAAGCTGCACCTCTCTGAATGAACCTGTTGTTCAATTCAACTCGAAATTTATCCATTAAAAAATAAGATCAATATTCCTCAAATAGTATTTTTCTAAACCTGTGATTTCAACTTCTCAATATTTTGTAATCATCGGCGATTTATGAGTTGCGAGAAATCGAGACACAATATATGAGGAAATGATTAAAGAAAGAGACCTTACCCTAACTTCATCTATCCTAGTATTCATGTCCCCTTGTCTTAACGTCTTGCAGTTTTGATATGCGGTAATTATCCGATAAATTTCAGGAAGACATAGAAAATTCAGCTGAGAAACAGGCGCTGAACCCGAATCCCGGCTCGGACACAGACGATGCAGGCGACGTGCAAATTGCCGTCCCTGCCAAGCAGAAGGAGAACACCGTTTCCGAGAAGGAGAAAATTGGGTGCGAATGTTTATGTTGACGATGTCATTCTTTTTGCAGGATTTCCTATTTTGAAAAGATTTTTTTACGAGACAACGAACTTAAAAAACCCCTTAAAATATTTTTTTTTCCGAATTCAATAATTCATGTTACTGATTAATTTTTCTGAATTTCAGCGCGATTCTACTTTCTCTGTTGGCAGGCGCATTCTACGGCAACACATTTGTTCCGGTGATCTACATGACCGATCATCCAGAAATGTAAAAATTAATTTAACAAAAAAATATTTTTCTATAAATGAGAAGAAGAACATTCTGCAAAACAGTTTCCTTCGCAAACTGATCATCTTTCAAACAGTCCAGAGGCAAATATCTTTAGTCAATGTATGCTTATCTTAATCATTCTGGTTTTTTCATAAAAATTTAGTCGGAAAATTGATGATTATCAATAAGGCATTTCAGATTTTCAAATATAAATCACGAAAATTCCAGATTCGTCGGTTACCCAACGGACCAGTTATCGTATGTTTTCTCGCACTTCTTCGGCATTTTCCTCACTGCGACCATCATCTTCGTTGTCTATGCAATCTTCAAGTAAGGAGAATATATCTTCTATTCATTTTGAATGGAATCTGAATAATCCACTCTTTGTAAATACTGAAGAAAACGGACGAGATTCTTGCTTTTCGACAATATTTTTCATGGCACAATTCGAAATGTCAAACTTGAGAAAATTTGGTGTAGTCGTTGCGCACAAAAGTAATATTTAGATATTTTTATGAAAAGATTCAATATTTCTTTCTTTGAAACAACTGACTTTTTGTATTTTGAATGGAATTCTAATGAATATCGGTATAATGAATTAAATATATCTCATTCAACTCATCTTCCTACCCTCTTACCTAGCCCTACCTTCCTCAGACCTAAATCTTATCACTACCACTTTCTTATATGAATTTTTTTTTTTTTTTTTTCTTCCTAGCCTTATTATTCCCACTGGGTGGGGTCGGCTACCCTCAAGCCCGTAGTGGGGCTCAGCCTTTGATAGGGGCAGTCGGCCTATCCTAGCCACACAGGACTAGTGGCCCGTCCCGAGGACGGACTGTTGTTGTGTGCAACAGCCGAGGGATTTTAGGCAAATTTTCGTGGTTTTATCCACTACCAACATTTCTTAACCCCCTTGGTTTGGGTGGGGAGCGGGGGGCGAACTTGAGCCCTAGCTGTAGGCAGTAACACACAACCACTGCGCTACGCCGCCCTTACTTTCTTATATGAATCTGCCATTATATTTCATGAAACGACATATACTGTGTAAAATACCCATTTTGTGTGCAACGGCCGTTCTCCCTGAAAAATTGGAACTTTTTTAATGCGCCAAATTCAAACTTCTTACAGTTAACAATGAGAATTCTCATTTTCAGTGTAGAAATGTGAATCTACGAATTCAAAGATGGAAAATTAACCAAAGAGAATTCATTTTCAAAATTCCTTGGAAAAGATCATTTTCTGCACGAATTGATTGATGTATTTTCAGAAAGAACCGTCCATACGTGAAGAGCGAGTGCTGTCTGCCGGCGCTGGTCTGCGGTCTCTTTTGGGGCATCGCGCAGTCCGCGTTCTTCGTTGCTAATCAACATCTGAGTCAAACGGTTGGTTCTTTGTTCGTCAGAATTGCCTTTTTCATTTTTATATTTCTTGTGCAATTTTTAGTATAGTTGAATTTGTGGCGATTTTTTTCAGGAAAATGATAATGTCAAGTTGTAAAATATTAGATAATCCAAATCATTAAAAAAAGATAATTAATTTAAAAAAAAAAGAAAAAAAAGCCTATCAAGTTATCTAAATTACAAATTGTTTTTTTTCAGATAACATTTCCGATCATAGGAATGCTGCCCGGCTGTATAGCGGCCTGTTGGAGCATATTCTATTTCAAAGAAATTCGGGTATGTCCATTTTCTGCATAAAATTTTCAAAAATCACTGACTTGTACTTTTTCCAAGAAATAGCATTTTCAAATTTACCAGGAACAGACAATGTTTTCTGTACCACTCCTTCAATGGCAATATATAATAAAAATCGATTTTTCCCGAATTTTAGGGTCGTCGTAATCTGACAATTCTTGGCATCGCGATGGCGTTCACGGCGCTGGGCAGTGCGATCGTCGCCATTTCCAAGGATTTTAAATTCTAGTTGAATCAATACAAATAGGCTTTCTAAAGGAATTTCGTCATCATTCAGTCAGGTTTTTCTTCTTTCCAAATCAGTCAATCTATTGCCTTTTACACTGACAAATCCTTAGATTTTATTACCAATTTAAAAACCTCAATAGATACAAAATCATAGGAGAAATCGTTTTCCTATCGTCCTTCACTTATTCTTTTACATGTCTTTAGATTTGTGATTTTTTCTAGTAATTGTTCTTGTTCGATGAATCAGTCAATGTCTTGCCGTGCAATATTTATCGAGTGTTGATCAGTGATGGTTAGAAGTTCCTACTTGAATTTTCCAAGAAAATCTTTCCAGATCCATCACTGATTTTTAATCTTTCTGTGCCTTTTCCGAGCTCATCAACGCTGAATTTCTTCGACTTTTTTATTTTCGATTTTCCACTTTGTTCAATTTTGTAAGCAATCGACTTCTCGACATGTCGTAATGTGATCTCTTATCCTTATCAATCATCTGTTGGTTGTGATTTTGAAAATGAAGAGCTTGATCAAAATTACCTTACAAATGAAAAAAAAAAACTAAAAATAGCAATGAACGATGAAAATTAGCATACATTGATTAATTTGCACGAATACCGCATTCGCATCTGAAATGACGCCAAATATCGGCGTAGGGAAGAAAGGGCTGGCTGAAGTTCGAAAAAATCGAACTTTAACTGAACTTCTAGACAGCTCGAAGTTCAGTTCAGTTCGCACAACCCTGATTAGAAGGATTATTTATTTCAGTTATAATCATCCCTCATCATTTTTGGATGTCTTCGAAAGTTGTCTGCTTCATGTGCATTGAAATCAGATTATTATTTCACATTTTATTGAATAAAAAATTTTATACGAAATCTGAGATTATTGTAATCAAACTTTATTTTATATTAATTGTCCGACTTCACGCCATTTATTCGTTTGTGGATCGTATTCCTCGATTGAATTACAAAAATTTTTCCAATCTTCTTCTTGAAATCTAGGTTAATAAATATTTTGTATAAAATATGCAAAATCTCAGCTCACCCTCCGATTGCATACAATTTCCCGTTAGTGACAACAAGAGAATGATGGGATCTTCCATAATTCATATCAGCGATTTTAGAAATTCTACTGTCAACTGGAGCTGAAGGATCGAAACACAGGCAGGATTTCAATATACCAAAATCACTAAATATATAATGATACATTATTTATCATACAAAATTAAATAACCTTCCTCCTCCAGTTATGTAAATTTTTCCATTTAGCGATGCAACTCCGAATAAACCTCGCCTTCCTGGAATCTCTTCGATTTCAATCCATTCCCGTTCATCGTCTGATAATCGATAGATCTTTTGAGTCAACCATCCATCGATAACTGAACATTCATAATTGCAATAATGAATATGCTATAATATGACCGTATAAAATTTCATCGGATGCTATTGCTTGAGCATCAAAAATTGACGGAGGAAAAGCAGGACCTCTTTGCCATTTTCCATCTGTTAAAACCTGAATAAACTATTTCATGGAATTTCATTCGATCTTCTTACATCAACTCGATCTGTGACTTCCCTTTTTTTAGAATCTTTTCCATTCAAATAATACAATTTGTCTTTGAAATAAGTTACAAATGCACCGTCACGCCATTCAAGAGGATCTGATCCTGTAAAATTCTTTGAATCGATAATTCAGATTTGTTGATAAGACCTCTTGAAATTCGTCGAGTATTGTAGTAAAATATTTCAAATGATGTACTTCTGTCGTTAATTCCAAAAATCTGAAGCTCAAGAAATTATTCAAAATAACGAACATAAGAATTTACTTTATTTTGTGTAGTTGCTACTTGATATGGTAGATACGAACTGTGAAATTTTGCAATCTCTTCTACTGAGCAGGTAAATGAATTGAACAAGCATATCCTTCCTTCATATTTACCGTTATTTGAATATAAACCTAAATTATAATAAATCGTTTCAAAGTCTCTTACTTAACTTTCAACATAATTTCTTACAATAAAACAAAATTTTATGCGAATTATCGAATGAATTGTCTCCACCAATTTGCAAATTACTGATATTCCAGGATAAGTCAACCGCTGTATTGTTAATCAATGGGATTTGCTTTCTCTTCTAGAATATTTTGTTTAAATATTCACAGTATAATAATTTCTACTTCAATAGCATCAGCCAAAATAGCTGCCCCAAATACGACGGCTTCATCAGGGTTGATATTGAATTTTAATTTCTCATTTCCGAATTTTCCCCCTAGAAGGTTTTTAACGGTAGCAATCCTTGTGGACCCACCAACAAGTATCTGAATAAATAATTTAAGGAAGATATTTTCAATCAGAATGGAAGGGTTCTTCGTGATTATTTACTACGTATTCGATGTCATCTGTCCTGAGGTTAGCCATTTTAAGCGTATCATCAATTAGCCTGGATGTTCTTGTGTAAAGCTCCTCGCATAATTCATTAAACTTTATCTTCGTTAATTTTACATCTAAATCCGAATGATCATCTGAACCGGTGTCCAACTAAATTTTATAATTCACTACTTCGATTATTTTTAATAATGCTAACATGAATATTATAAGAAGGAGCATCGAAGGAAAGCGCTTCTTTTGCCAATCTGCACTCGGTCCTTAGCCGTTTAACCAAACGTTTATCTCCAAGAATATCATAAGTCGATGTTTTCATATATTCCCGTAATACATAGTTCATAATTATTCCATCGAAATCCTGGCCACCTATTAAAATGCAAACTCAGGCATACTATGAAAAATATTAAATGTGACCTTACCTAAATGCTCATCTCCATGAACTGCTTTTATAGCGAGTTTTCCGTTTCTAATTTCACAAATGTTAATGTCAAGCGTGCCTGGAAGTTCATTGATATACCTCTGTTCGATTGTTTGTTTTCAAATGATGATTATGTACCTACCTCCGCCGAAGTCGAATATCATTATCTTTGAACCTTCTAACTTCTTATCTTCATTATACGCGATCGCAGCAGCTATAGGTTCTTTAACTAGCATTTTTAACTCGAGTTCAGCCATTTCGATCGCTCTTTTCGTAGCTTCTATTTGAGCTGCCTGGAAAAATGCAGGAATCGCGACAACAGCCCCTGTTATTGGTTCTCCCGTGTATTTCTAAGAGATAAATGTTAAATAGGTATTATTTAAATATCGAACTTCTGCGATTAATTTAAGTTTTCGTAGAATATCAGCTGACACCTCTTCCGGCAAAATAAATCGCTCTTCCTTAGTGCCTTTATTCAGAACATAGCCTACTGATTCCTAGGATATTATATTTTTATTACAATGAAAAAATAATGTAACACATTTTTTGCATCCAAATCGAATGTCCATAGTGAGCGATTCTCGGCAATCGGTAGACGATACATAAATTCCCAACCGAGAAGTCTTTTTGAATCTACAAAATCAATCCGAAAAATAAGGTAGAACTTTGGATATTATTGAGTCCGAAATCTGGGAGGTCGAAAATGAGAAAAAAATGAATGATTTTCTGTCAAATTATTGAGTATCTCTCATATTTTCGATAAAAATATTATTTCTTAACAAAAATCATTCCGTTAATTACAAGAAAACACTTCGTCATTGCACATTCTGTCGCTCCGTCAAATATTAATTGTCAAAAAATAGCTGTGCACCGCTTCTCGCCTCCTGGATTACGACTAAAGGATACAAACCGTATAGAACTCGTGAGAGATCAGGATAGTTGAGTGCATGATTGCCGACTAATATTTCGTTATTATCACCATATGACACAATTGATGGTGTAAAATTGTTGCCTGAGAATAAATTACAATGGAAAGAATAGATAGGGCTTTCAATTGATTTACCTTCTTCATTAAAAATGATTCTAGGCCTTTCATTTTCAATTATCGCTACACACGAATATGTCGTGCCTAAGTCGATGCCAATATAGACCATTATTTATTCCTTAATTGTTGAAATTAAAAATTTTTATTGATTTAGGAAATAAATAAACCCTACATTCATACGTAAATGCATAAAGAAAAGCAATAACCATTAAGAGCAAGAAAGAAAACCTATATTGAATGAGAGTTGATAAGAGAATAGTGATGTCGAATATTTTATGAGAAGAAATCTTATCATAAAATTAAATAATAGTTTTGACAATTGATTAGGAACAGGTTTAAAGTTTTGCAAGAAAAGTGAATCCGGATTGGACATGGACACGGCTGATTTTCAAAATTTGGACTCGGTCCCGGACTTGAAAAAATCGAAAAAAAATCCCGGAATCATGATTTTCAGGTCGAATATAGTTAGTTAAAACTAGAAAAACCTCGGAAAAATGAAACTTTTGCCACTGGTCACTTCCCTCTATAGAGTTGATTCTCTCACAGGCTGTTTTAAGCAAAATTAATAAAAAAAAATACAATTTGTAAACATTCGAAATGTAAGATTTTCTGTTGATTTTAAAAAAAGACTAAAGTGAAGCTTTCATTAGCTACCATTCTGATAAAATTGCTCATGTTTATCATGATTGGACTGTTTGATAATTATAAGTGGAACGAATTTGTGAAGTCTATTAATTGTTTTTGACTGAATAATCATTAAAAGTGCATTGAAGAACACGCTGTTTTTACCATCCGAATACAATGAAGTGCAAACTGGAGGTTTTACGAGTATAAAATTTGTTAGCTTTATTTCAGTGTGACTAAATTAATTCTGATTGAGGAATATAATGTCATAAAGATTACTATAAGTTACTTTTCTATTTTTACCATTTTGATCTTGATTCAGTTGAATTAGGACTATTTTTTCTAATAATTAGATGAATTTCCCAGATTACTCGTTTGAAATTCAATTGTTTGGAAAAATTCAACTCTTCTCTGTTTACCATCCTCTTTACTATTCAGTTTGCTTCAGTGATTACTAAATGGTAAATTTACTATTTCAACTTAATCATTTCGTTTAGATTTTCGGTCAATTTTATTCCATATTCTATATGAATTTTGTTAAATTTATTCTCCTTTAACTCGAGTATTTATGGAAACATTGAACGTTTTCAGAGATTCTTTCGCCTAATAATTATTTAAGGTCTACAGAAATGCACGCATACTCCTGATCAATGTATCTAACTCTACAGCATTTCCGAAAGTTTATCCGTCCTTTCTTTTATCACATATTAGGAGCATTTTTCTTTACATGAAAATGCACATGTTTTCGAAGTTATCTCACTATCTGGCTTACCTAAACCTAAATTTATTTACGCATATTGAGCGTCTAAGTTAAGGTAGAAAGAGCAGCTAGGTGCCTTAGCGTTAGGTGACTTTGTTCGTCCTGTTAGTTGCTAGGCAGCCTCGAAGAGCGGCAGTTTCGTTAACTCGAAAAGACGAACTGAAATAATGCGTTAGAAAGAAGGAAAACAGACAAACAGACGTGCGCACGTCCCCTACAATTGAATGAATAAATCATAAAGTGGATTGGTGAAGTTAGCCGTTATTAAGACTTAAGGCAAGTACTTCATGCATAAATGCACCTTTGAGATTTTACCTATTAGAATTAGACTTCAGATTTTATCATTATTACTATCCTTCGTCTGAAAGCTCAATCTTCACGACTTTGTGACGTTAAACGAGAGTTCAGAGAAAATTTAACATGCAATTATTGAGATAGAATTTTCACTTTATCTCGAAATTGATTATTCTTTTCAAGTTTTTTTATTCTTGATTTAGATTCTGAAAATTTTTAGTCATGTTACATTAGCTTACAACTAATCATATTATGAGCTTTTCTTTATGTGAAGTCGTGAAGTATCAATGTAATTCTATGATGAGCAGAAGTTTCTTAGAATTCGATTTGTAAAATTTGATTTTTTTCCCCAAATATCAGTGCATAAAGACTTCAGCTGCAATTGTTTTCTTAGAATCGGAATTAGTCAGACTTATACGAATTCGTATATTTTCTAAACTCTTGTTCGCGATTGCACTATGAATGTGCTGGAAACTTGTTCATAAATCGATCAATTCTTATTTTTCAACTGACGAGACTTTTTTACTAAACCGTGTTCTGTTTGATTTTCTCCAATCATTCTCCAATGCATCTCAAGTTGAATTGTATGTATTTTTCTCGTTTTTCTCGGTATTGACTTTTTCTGCTCAGCGTTCAGTCGTTTCATAGTATTTCGAAAGAGGTATTCTGAAAAATCAATCATAACTTAACACTTTATGATGAGAAGATAAGCTAAAAGTGTATAGGAAAATGATTTTCTTCTTTTACATATTATTTTTTATTTATTGGAAAGGTGTAAAATTGAAAAAAACACCGAAGCTTTCGTAAGTTAATTATGATATCGTCGAATTTTTTCATGAGAATCTCTACTTTCTATATCTTTTGAATTTTAATAAAATTATTTTCTGGATCGGAGTTTCGGCTGTTTTCTCGGTTTTTTGATTTCCAAGACAGTCCAACTTCTCGCAGACGAAATGTGTCTGTCGACTATTTACTTATTTACAGATCTACACACAAGCATTACTCACTCGCATACTTTCACGAGAATTGATCATAACTGGATTTTTTCCTTATAATCTTTGACATTGCGTTATATTATTCAGTACATAAAAGGTGAGACTTTGAATATTTATATTTGAGAATGTCTAGAAATCCAGTTTTTTTAATATTCCTAGTCAGCAATTAGGAAAATCATTTTAGTGTGATATTACGCCTTGTGATTTTCTGCGTTATTAATATTTTGAATAGTTTTGAGAATAGGTTCGAAAAAGTCATAATACTTCATTTCTGGACTTACGGTCAGTCACGGCAACAAAACAACTAACCAGCAAAAGCGTCCCGTACTGACCAGCGATTCAGTATTTTCGAATTACTGAAGCAGTACTGGGTAGCACTCGCTAGCTGTCTCGCGTGAAATATAAATACCAATCAAAATGATTTTAGATAGTCGAGACGGAGGAAATTGGCATTAGTGATTGGAGGAAGCCTACGAACGGGCTGCCGAAAGGCGGGAAGGAGATTCGAGTTGTGGACGAACAGCTCATGCCTCCATCCACCACGTCGATATTCCCCATGTGCTGCTGCAATCGAAACGGGAATGCAAGGCAGAAGAAGATTGTGCAGAATGGCAAAGAGGTATAATTTCTGCTAATTGTTATCTCGATTTTTTCGATAACTTACAGAGGGAATAGTTTAGATTGATTTTTTTTTCATATCTTTGCAAATTTTATCCCAACTGAACATGCTTGTTTTTGCAATTTTTTCAGTTTATTTCATGAACGTTCGGTTTACCAAGATTGAAAACATTAAGTATTTAAAATGTTCATTAGATAGAGAATAAGGTTACGAAGTTATGATCCATCGTTTTCTTCTCAACTCGTTCAAAAATTAATTGGATGAAAAATTTCATCTGGAATAATTTCAGACGTTGAGTATTGCTGAACTATCCTCGAGTCCTCAACAGAATGGTGACAGTCGACTCGTTGTGCCTCGAGTCATTATAAGCAGTCCTTCGACCGGCTCACATCAGATACAAATCGATATGAACGACGACGAATTCGAGACTGCTAGGCAAACCCTTAGAGACAGCAAACAGTCAGTTTAAAACTAGCTAAATGTTGTAAATAAGATGATGGATAGATAAAACTTATCTTCCAATTTCATATGTTAAAGACTTGACAGTTATTAATGAAACGATAATTTCTATATTCACAAATGTATAAAAAAAAAAACAAAGCTCATGAAGACCAAAAATCTTTTTTTTACAGAAAATTTGCTAATCTATACTCAATAAGATGACGAATATGAATCTTCAAATGACTACTATTGTGGCTTTCAGGGAGTTTCTCTCGATGCGCGAACTGATGCACGACGTTCGGCTGGAGGAAGGCCTGACGACTCGCTCTCTGCCTCAAGACAGCCCCGATCCATCCCCGTCCACCTCCAACCCAATTGGAAATTCCATTCCCCACGCTAATGGAAACAGTCAACACACAGGATCTCGAATCCAATCCAGTATTTGATTAATTTATTATATTTATTTGAAGTCTAAAGAAAGTGAATAAATTTTCTAAATCGAACTTGTGAATATTAGCGAAAAATCCGTTTTAGTCAATCTTGTGAACTTGTTCGCTGATAATGAATCAATCGGCCAAATTATTACTCGCACTAAATTATCGACCTAAATCGGAACTACTTATGAAGAATAATCATCTGATTGCTTTGTTTTCAATCTAAATTCAAATGATCTATATTTGATTTTAAAAATTCATAAACGTAAGTGTCGTCATTTCAGATGGCCTATTATCGTCTTCCTGTCAAGAACCAGAACCCTCGACGTCTCTCCCATCCCGTGCCCGTCGTGCCGTGTTCAATGCATCTGGAGACGTCTCATCTCGTTCACAAGCCTCCACCCATTCCCTCTCAGCCAGAATTCCTCATCTGCAAGTTGCCACTGCAGCGCCGTCGACCTCTCTAACGTCCTCGTTAATTTCCACAGCCCCACAGTTTGTATTGACAGTGGTAGCGATAACCTATGCGTTCTTTGCAAGACTTTTCACGATCATAGGCGATAAGATTTTTCAGTAGATCATATTCATCACTGATTCAGATTTTGTTTCGATTTTGAAATTTGAAATCTAAATTTATAATCTTCAGATGCTCGAATATTCTTAGCATTATTACATCGTTTATGTACATCTAATTTACAAAATTTGATCTCTTTAGCTAATTAAATTTGGTTTCAATCTTTAAAATTCAACTGTAAATTGGTGCTCAGATATCGGAAAGTTCAGTTTATCATATCTCGGTTTGTGATACAAGCTATAACAGTTAGAAATTGTGAATAAATTACAGACCCGCTTACATTCTTAAATACATATTTTAGGTGTCTTAATAGATTCAGCAACTAGAAGAATTTCGAATTGATCTAGTTGTGGGAGATAAAGTGATTTGGGGATAACCTTTTCCTTTTTCGAAGTGGACGACTCAACTTTGCGATGGTCGTTGCTCGTTTCTGTTCACTTCGTGCATAGATTTACTCCGGCCCTTGACGGACACTTCGGAAACCTGAAAATCGACTAATGTTGATCTTCATTTATCTACTAATTCATATTTCACAAGATATCGTGTGTAAGGTAGAAATCTAATTTTGAAAACATCACCTTTCGATGATCGAAATCGATTTGTTGTTTGTGAGCGATGCAGTCCTTCAGCAACTGCATGCAATTGTCCAAAATCGGCTCCGCATTTTTGATGCTGTTCATGCTTCTGGGATTTTCGAATAATCATCAGAATAATGACGTAATTAAAAATAATTTAAAAGTTAAGCATGACTTTCGCCATTTCAACTTTAGGCTCGAGTGCTTTTGTCTTGCACTCAATTTTTTCTTTAGGAAAAGTTTTTATTCTGGACAAAAGCATTGGCGGCCCAATTTTTGTTTGGATGAAATTCAAGTTACCGAATAGCATTGTCCAAATCGGAATGAATGACGTCGAGTGATGAGTGCTGCTGATCCAAAGCGATGCGGCGAGTTATCAGAGCGGGCAGATTTCGATTTACGTGCTCTGAAAATAATTTCTCAAACTCGGTAGGAAAATAAAGTTCTTTCATTTTCATAAGCGTGAATGTTTTTTAACAGAATTTTTAGTGGTGCATAAGTGTATACCCTGAAGCCGATAAAGTGCAACTGAAGGATCGTGATCGAGAATCCGAAGTCCTTCGGCGATTCGTTCGGACACTAAAACGTATTTGTTAGAAGGTAAGTAATTTTCCTAGCTTTATTCTTCAAGGCTTGAACTGAAATTATTGTTTTAGATTTTTATAATTCTTACACAATCTGCATCGACTATCGAGTTCCTTGGATTTCGCGTGCATTTGTTGGGTCTGAGACATCGCGGGCCACATCTAAAGAAAGTTCAGATTTCGAAAAAAGATTTCTAAAAAAATAAAAGATATCAAAGATGCCTCGAACATCTGACAATAAAAATACAAATAACTTTGAAAATTAAATTTTTATAACAATGGAAGAATAAATGTAACAAACAAATCAATTAAAACAGCGCAATTTCGTCAACCTAATCTAAAACAACTCTAATCATAAGATGTCTCTGAGTGAAGTATGGTCAATTTTTCATCATCTTCAAAGTTTTAAAAAAAAAAATTGTATGTCTATCTTGAAAAATCGCTTTAATATGTAGCTTATTTTTCAGAATAATTAGATAAAAATTGACCAACATCAATTATCGACTTTATCAATACTCTAATTAGCATGTCTCTTCTTGAGCGTGGTAGCCATTTCCTTCTGAATTTCCTCGTTTCTCTCGGCCTTCTTCTCCCAAGTCAGTCGATTTTCGAAGAAGAACACCTTCTCCTTTTCCGCTTCAATCTCCCTCTTCTCTTTCTCGATTTCTTCCAGTTTCAACTGAAAAGTAAATTTAAAAAATTTTCAATCTACAGAAAAAATGACGTGATTGAAAAGAATTTTCATTTTTTGAAACGAAAACTTGTGTTGAAATTGCGAGAAATATAGATTTTTTCAAAGAAGCATAGAATTTACCTTGAGTTGCAATTTCTCGGCCTGCACTTCGACAAGTTCCTTCCTTTTCGCATTCCACGCGGCGAACTCCTTGATTTGGCCTTCCATCAGCTGCTTTTCCTCCTTATCTTTGATCTGAAAAAATATTTTAAAAATCGTGACTTTTCAAATTTGTAATTTTCATACCTCGTCAATTTTATCCCTGATAGCTTTGCTCAATTTCAGCCCTTCCTTGTCTTCTTCCACACTCAATTCGCCGATTTTCTTCAGCAACTGGTCAATTTTCTCATCTGAAAAGGAAAAATAGAGTTCTTGAAGAAAATTTGGTTGAAATGGTTTTCTTTGAAAAGAAAAAAACCTGGATTCGCTTCAATTTGCTTGGTGAGTCTTTGAACGATGAGGGCTTTGACGGTGGGAAGAACTTTGTTCCAATCGGCAGTCGAAAGCACTGCTTGTCTGGAAGAAAATATCGTAAAATGAAAAGCTGAGAAGATCATCAACATGATGTTGTAAACATTCAGATTTTTAATTCAGATGAATTAGCTGAAGAATTAGAATGAAAATGGATTTCATTTTTTAAATCTTACGAACAAAGAAGCTGCATTTTTCTGAAAATCAGCGGTGTTTCTTCCAAAATTCTCTTACTTTTCATAGAGCAGATCAGCCAGAACCTGTATGGAATAAGCGACTTCCTCCTTCAGTCCTTTCGTGCTCTTCCCAACCCAAAGCAGCGTTTTTCCCACCAAATGCTGAGGATTTGTGATGTCGAAGTGGTCATCGAAATACTCGTTCTTCAGGTACGGGAATTTCAAAGTCCTCTGAAAATTGTCGCATTTTCTTCCTGAGCGGCTATTCTTTTATAAACAAATGGAAAAAAATTCATTTATAAATTGCTCAAATAGGATGAGGATGTTTAAAGTAGCATTTTTTCTATAAATTTGACCTCTTCATCCTCCCTGTCATCTTCTTCACTGGTGGACTCTTCCTCTGCCGCCTCCCCAATTTGCATAGTCTGTTGATCCAAAGGCAGCTCCACCCATTTAATGCAGGAGTGCAGGGCTGGAATGAAAGGTTAGGTAAGAGCCTATTTTTCGGGATATTCTAAATTTTAATTGAATACTATATCGTTAAATTGAGAGAAGGACATGCCACTAAATTTCTTATTATCTTGAGTTTTCCGAAAAGTAGACTTTAGTTAAAGATGAAATTTAAAAAATCATTTTATTACTGTACATCCTAATTTTGAATAGGAACTTTCAAAATTTTAAAATTAGCGTTAACATAATCGGAATTGTCAGGAGCAAAACGCTAATAATAAGAAAAATCTTTCAAATTTAGTGAAGGTAAATTTTTTACCCAATAGATTGAGCAACTGATTGTCCATCTGCTCCTGCTGCATAACCATAGTGCCGACGCGAGCTGCCGCTGAAAGTTTAAAAATGTTCTAGAAAATAACCAATCAAAAAATACTCTGAATATCGTTCTTCTCCAGGAAATAGTCGATAACCATGCAGGCAGTGTGATCGTTCAGGAAAATGCCGTAATTGATCTAGAAAGTTTCATTTTTTTTTTTAATTTTATCGTGAATCAGAAAAAAGGTATCTTCATCATGAAATTTATAGATTCAGGTTCTTGTTTTATCTTATAAATTGAAAAAGATAATGTTTTAAATACCGGATTATTGAGGAGTTTGACGAGTGTTTTTGGCTGATGTTTGAGCAGCAGCCGAACTGCAGCGTATTCAGACGAAGCCAGAATGTTGGCTGCATTTGGTGTGTGACGCAGTTTGTACAGCATGTCCACGATGTCGTTCACCTGAAATTAAAAAAAAAGTGCAATAAAAATTCGTAATTATTAAATATATTGTGAAAACTGAATAAGTTTCAGATTCAGAAACATAAATATAAAAAATAAATGAATAAAAATACCTGGTCCTTATGTTCAGCGATGCAAACAGCGGCATCCACATCGACCGCGCTGGCCATTCCCCCGCCCACGAACTTCTTCTGCACAGAACTGATCCACTCGTAGTCGCCGGAACGAAGCAATTGTTGCAGCTGGGAGTGACGCGATGACCATTCCTAAAATGAGAAAAATTTACCGTTTCGTTTTTTATTTTATTTTCTCTGAATTATAAATGTGGTTAGCATTTTTCTGGAAAAATGGTCAACATAGGTCATTTTGAAATTTGATAGAAAAATCCAACTTTTTCAAGGGAAAACGCTCCCGTCAGCAACAGCCTCCGAAGGGAGATTCGCGAATTTGAGATCCGATTTAGAAGGCGGAGAGTCGCCATTTTTCTGGAAATCAGATAAAGTTGAAAAATCAAAAATCAAGAAGATATCCAACTGTAAATAACAGTATTATATAAAATAATAGAGGGGTTAAATATTTGCATAATTTATTTAAAAATCATAGTGAGATTCTAAAAATTAAATTCCGTTTACTGCGGCGCTTTCAAATTATCATGAAGCAGTCTTCTGGTTTGCAATCGGTAAAGACCGTCCTGACATTTCTTGTATTGAAATCGGGTGAATCCTTCGGGAACGGGACAGCCGTGATTCTCCTTCAGATGGTGCGAAAGAGAGTTGCCGTAGGAATAAGTCTTCGTGCAGAGATGACAAACATATGGATGGGTAATTGCGTTCTTAAAGATTAAAAAATGAAATTTTTGAAAAAATAACGTGGTTTTTAATTTTGTAGTTTTTAAAAGAGAAGAATGAATTGCTCATATTTTGCTAAAATTGAAAAAATAAAATCTACCTGTTGATGCTGCAAAATGTGCTTCTCATAAACCTTCTTCCATCGGAATTTCGCTCCACAAGTTTCACATGCAAACTTCGGCTCCTCATGAACTGATTGATGACAGATTAGGTCATACTAAATTTCAGTTTTTCGTTTTTTCTCTCAATTGTCTTACCTGAGAATAGAAAGTCTTATTGCAATTTTCATAAGGGCAATCATAGACCCGGGCTCTCTGCGTATGGGCGCTTTGATAGTGACTGAAATAAAAAGATACAAATTTTCAACAAAAAACAAATGAAATTACCGATTTAGCATTGATGGCCCTGGCATTGCTGCACCACAAATATCGCAAATCTTCGTTGCGAAGTGTCGACGGACATGAGAGCAGAGCGTCTTCTGAAATCTTCACAATGATACTTTTCCTGGAAAAGTTGGCCTGCATTTAGACAAGTATCTGCATGAAATGCGCAGAAATTCACCCTTTATGTTAATTTTTCAAATGATTATCGTGGTAAAAGGATCTAAAAATAAAAGTTAATTCCAACCTGATCATCGCAAACCTTCATGCAAAGTTGACACTGCAATGAAGGATCGACACTCTCTTTCCTCTGATTCCTCTTCAAATGCGTCAGAAAATTGTCGATTCGGCCGAAAAATCGCGAACAAAACGGACAGGCAATCGATTTTTCACCACTGTGATGTTCGACATGACGTCTGAAAGAAGATTTTTGAAGAAAATAAGAAATTCATTTTGATTTGTCCATTAAAATATAAAATATTCATGCCAATACCTCAAATCAGCCTTATTAGTAGTTTTGTACTCGCACAAATCCCACAAACAGTGATGCAACTTCTGTTCGTCCCGATCAGTTCCGTCCAGCAAATCAACGTGCGTTCGAACATGGTCGAACAAATCTGTTACGTCATCGAATTGCATCTAAATTAAAAAAACCTTTTAAAGAAAATTTCTTATCAAATATTTTTGATATTGTATCGGTCAAGTGAAGTGACAGTTCGTATGCTAAAAAGCGCCTTGCGAGAAATGCACTTCACGACTATACTGTAAAGAGGAAAGCTAGGTCGCAGAGAAGCGAGAGTCAGCAGGGGACAACGAAAAGAATGGTACGCAGTTTCCCCTGCCTCTCTCGTTCTACTCCCTATTTTTTCGACACAAACTTTTCACTTAGTTTGACCGATAGAATAAATTTTTTCAAATTTACCCCGCAATATTTCCAGGAACAATTCAAAACAGATCCGTCGTACAGAACCTGGCAATACTCGAAAGCGCAACTGAATTTGTAACTTTTAGAAAACAAAATAATAAATGATCCTTACGATTTGATATGCTTGACTTCGTCGTTCTTCAGCATTTCCTTGTATCCGACAAATTGAGATCTAGCCTGAAAAAGTAGTCGTTCATCATTTTTCAACACATGCATGAAATAAACCTGAAATAAGTGCATTGTGATGTGACGACTCAATTGGTTCAAATCAGCAAAGACCGAACTGCATCCAGAAATCGGACATTCAATTTGACTATCTGGAAAAGAGCTATTGGAAGAAAAGGTAATAAAATCTTCGTACCAAATTGATAAGTCCCCAAATATTCCAAATGGTTAGCCTCGACATGTGATTTCAGTTTTAGAAAATCGAAAAATTCTTCGCCGCAAGAATTCCATTGACAGACAAAATTAATGTCTGCAATTCCTTCTTATAAACTTGTTTAAATTGAAAAATTCTACCTCCTACATCCGTTTTCGCGACCCAGGGTCTGTACTCGTTTTTCATAGATGAAGTGCTTGGACTGTCTTCTGAAAATGAATGTTTTCTCTTTAGCTTTTAGAAAAAAAAGAAATAACCTTCATAAAGCAGCACTTGCTCGTCTATCTGCTCGTAAGAATACCCGATCATTTTAACCCTTCAAAGAAAATATTAATCTTGAAAAAAAGAGTTCTAGAAACCAGATATTGTAAACTTCGGATATAAACCGAGTAACTCATCAGAAAGGAATAAAAATTATAAAACCCGAATAATTTTATTTTAATCAACCGGTAAAATTGGAAGAACACGAAATAAAAGCGATAAAGTTTGAGGTAGAGCGAAATAAATAAAAGCGTATACCATCGAGATGAGGCTTGGCTTTGATGAGGTGATAATTATGACAATGAAAGCCATTTACTCGTCATCAGTCGAGTCGTCGCTGTCGTTCTGAAAAATAAAGAAAAAATTTACCAATGTTCTAAATTTGTCCTTCAAAGTGTATAATTAGATGACATTTACAGAACAAAATATGTGAAAATCTTCAGTTTTCGATGAATAGAAGAAAGAGAAAGAATATTTTCATCTTTCAAAATTTTTGCAAAGATAAATAATGAAAATCTACCGTTTTGGTCTGCGTCTGCGTGAAATGCGCATTGACATCGCTCTTCTTGAACTCGAATCTGCAGCCGGCCGTCGAGCACGCCGCAGAATCAGAGTTGAGTTGCTCGAACAGACTGCAAATTTAAAATAAAACTTTCTTTTTTCTGTAAAGTTGAAAGGTCCCTTCTTTGCAAACACTAAATCCGAGTAAGTGTCCGAAATTTCAAAAAGCATAATTGAAGAGAAGAAGAAAATAAATTTTTTACCGATTGATGCAAATCCTGTGATGAATCGCTGTGCAGTCGTCGCACTTCGCCGCGTTTGCGCTGCTGAAAAATAGATTTAAAATAGTGTTTTTCCTCGTAAAATATCGAGGATATCACCGAAATTAGCAGTTTCTCAGAAAGTTAATGAAATTTGAAAGTAAAAAGAATAAAATAAACGTACTTGACGACAATTTTGTTGCAGGTGGAGCATTTGGGCAGAGAATATCTGTCTGTGAACAGGGTGCGCAATTCTGCAATGGCGCGAGGCTGCAGACGGATGTTTTGGCCGGACTAAAAATTAGATCTCACAAAAATCATGTTCCGAAATAATTCTTACGAAAAATCCAAAATATTTGCTAAGATAAAATATCGTGAAAAGAAATTTCAGCATGTTTTCATTAGAAAAAATCAAAATAATGAACTTTTGACTACAATTTTTAAAGAAAATATTTTCATCTTGTTTTCCTTTCAGAGGAAAAAAAACTTCTTAAATAGAGAAAAAAAAACCCACAAACTCGATCCATTTGTTCCTGACAAGAGAGTCGATGAATGTCTCAACCTTTGCATGGGTCATCGGTTTGGGCAGCTTCTCGCCCATGCAGAGGGCCGCGTGGTGCGGCATCTGGCCGTCGTTCTTCGCCATTTCCGTCACAAAACTCGTCAGCAAGTACAGTTCGTCCTGGCTAGAAATTTTTTTTTTAAATTTATCAGGAAATCTTTAGTTTCTTTATCGGATCTGAAGCGATTTATAACAAAATTTAGTGGGATTCTCCATAATTTTATACAAATCGACACAGATCTCATTTTTCAAAAATGAAAATATCAGTAGTATCTCTTGATCTGCCTTCAAGAAGTAATAATACTTCCTTTTCATGAAATTGTCGAATTGCAAATGGAACAAAATTCTTTCAGAAAATAAAACTAAAAATACCACACTTGTAAGTCATCCCCGAAGAGAGGATCTTGGACTGTTGGAGTTGAGTGATCAGCACGACGTAGGCAACGCCCGACTCCTCGTCGTAGTGCTCAACGAGTTCGAGGCCGAGCTGGAAAGTAAATTTTCAAAATTAGGAGGAAAACGAAAACACCTATAAAGAATCAATTTACTCACATCTTTCGCATTGGCATTGATGCAGGCGACGATTTTTTGGGTGAGCTCGTCAATTTCCTTCTGATTCGCCTGCACGTGCTCGATTACTTTGTAGTGGACTGGAAATTCAAAACCGACTTCTTATGAATTTAAAAGTGTGTTTTACGTTTCATGATGTGAACGGCGATGTAACGGAGATAGTGGATAATGAAGTGCTTTTTCTGAAGACACAAATTAAAAACACAGACCAATAGTTCAAACATTCGTTTTCAAAAGGAGCAAAAAATAAAACGATAATTTAGTTTCGAGTATTTTGTAAGAAATAATTGATTTGATTACCTTAACGAGACCGCGAGCCATGAGGAATCGGAGCACGTATCTGTGTGGATTGCCGAACTGCATGCAGCGGTTTGAGAGGTCCGTGAGACTCGGCACCTGAAATTGGAATTTTTTGGCAATTTTTAACCAATCTCATTCGGCTACCTCAACTCCAGTTTACTCTAACTGACCAACAATAATGTCGTCAAAAACGTATGCAAATTCTTAGAAAGTTAGTCTAATTGTAGTTTTAATCGAAAATCTGTACTTTCATTAAAATATCATAAAGCTTAATTTTCTATCGAGCACTTTGCATCAAGGAAAATATAACCTTGTATCTCTCGGTGTTCTGATCATCGTCCGACGCAGCGCCGTTGTCCGCGTCTGAACCCGAAGAATCACGTTTCTGACTCTGACTCTGACTCGCCATTTGTGTAGACTGAAATCCAAACAATCGAAATTATTGGAATTCCGTTCCACAATAACGAGGAGAAATGCGAAGAACGAAAATTACGGCGAATCGACGTAAAAGACGCGAAAGAAAAGCGAGTGAGGACGAGAAGGAAGAAATGAAAAAGAACTCAATGAGAATTAAAAATAAAAATGAGCCATTGAAAGAATTCTGAAACATGAAAGTTACGATACGATGAGAATGATAAGAATCGAGCAGGAGTAAGACAAAAAAATGAATTCTCCTGTTGCGGAAACGACTTTATTTCCTACCAAAGTTGCTCGTGACTTGTAGTTTCAAAGCCAAGCCGGTCAGAGAGAATCCTACTCTCCTCCGACTTCTTCTCGCAGAACTCACGAAGAATTTGTTGGCGATGATGGTCGATGCGAAGATTTTGATGAATATTCACTCGGAGGGAACCGTCCCCATTTTAGCAATAGCAAAAATTCAAAACATAATCCGAAAAGTGAATATATGCTAATTTGACCCAGAATATCTAACTTTTCCAAATCGGAATCTTAAAAAGATCACAAGGAGGTTCTAAATCGAAAATTTTCAAGTCATTTCCACGCCAGACGAGCTGAAATTCAGTTAACAGAGCATCTAGTCCGAAGCCACTTCCAAAATGGGGTAAGCCAGGGAAAAAGAAAAGAATCGAATGGACCCGTGAAAATCGACCGGCCGAGCGGAGGAAAAACGAATAAGCAAGTCATTTTCGAACACGGTGTTTTTCATTGATTTTTATCGATTTTCCACAAATTATTGATATTGATTTTCTTGTTGCAGAAAAGTGACGGACAAACTGGCAAAAGCATTTCTGAAAAAGAAGCTAAGGAAGAGGATCGGCGACATCAGCGAAACGGACGGAGAGGAGACGGAGGGCGGCAAGTCCAAGGATGGCAAGAACAACGATGACCATGAGACCAGCATTCGGACCAAAGATGTGGGTTTAAATTTAAACGTTTTCAAATGGAAAGAAATATAGGAAGCTTTCTTGGCAATTCGGAAATCTCGCAACTTTGCAGACTTGGCGAGATAGCATGCAAAAGTGAGTTCTTCCCTTACTTTCCCTATTTCCCTCTAACCCCGTATGCTATTTCGTTAAGTTACGAGGTTGCGAGATTTCCGAATACCCAGTTTTTCTTAAGGGTAAAAGATATTATCATGAAGGTTCTTCTAAATCAACACATGTTAGAATTTGTAAAAAAAAAAATGAAATCAAACGATTTTTAGAAGCATTTTTATAAGAAGTTAGCCGAACAGGAAAAACTTTCTGGTTGAAGATTAATGAAAATATTTTTGCAGAGCACCTCGAACACCTCCAACGCGACCTCGACTGGCGGATCGGCGACTTCGGACGCCAGTAAAATCCTCAAGAAAATGCTCGGCAAAAGACGGACTGAGAGCGAGAACCCACTCTTCGAGGGCACCGAGGATGATGAGGTGAGCAAATTTGCATCGTCGTTAACATATGCCCACAAGGCTGAAAAATGAATCCTCTTTCGAAAGTAGGCAAGAACAAAGTGCTCTGAAAGAAATTTAAAATTTCACTTTAAAAAGCTCCAATTGTCAGGATGAAGAGGAAGGACTCGTCAAGGCGAAACGGTACAAGCGCTTTGGAATGACGAACTACATCGACGTCAATCGTCCGGCTACGTGGCATGTATGAATTGATTTTAGAAACGTTTAACAAAATTCTGGGAGTTCGTACAATTTAACGACAAAATATGGTGAAATTTAGTTCAAAAACGAAATTCTGTGTCAAAAGCGATATTTTGAGGTGCTGGTTCGCGTGATCGAAGGCAGAGACCTGGACACAGGCGCCTTGCGGGTCAGGGCCATGCTCGACGGATCGCAAAAGGCCACCAGAATCTCTACTAGCGGGGTACCCAAATGGAAACAGGTCAAAAATATCTTTTTTACAAAAAGTTCCATTTTTTGTAAGTAGCCAGTTTTTTCATGCAAAGTTGAAGAATTTTTCAATTCCAATCAATTATCAAATTCAGAACCTGCAATTCACACTGAAGAACGTCTCCCTGCAGAAATTGGCCGTGATGATGCTCACCTTGAAGGTTGGGAAATGCAACAAATATCATGGAAAATATTGATTTTCTAGGTGACCCGCGCCAAGCGCATTTCCGAAGTAGTTCTAGGGCAATTCGATGTCCTACTCAGTGCTATTCTTCATTCGCCTCAGGTATGAAACACAGGAACATCATTATTTTAGAGAAGAAAATATCACTTTTGTCCTCATCTATTTACCAACTGCTTTTTCCTTATACTTCTAACCTAAAATCTGATGACAAATACAAGGAGCCCATTGTTCTCTAGAAATTCCTTGATAAAATTAAGAAAACCTTCATCCAAATCATTTTCAGCGTGCCGTCATCTCGAAGTGGGTCGCGTTGGGAATCGGCGCCAACGACGAAGAGGATGAGGACGAGAGTGAAAATGCCGGGTTCCTCAAGGTGGGATTTTAGAAATCTGGAAATGCCATAAAAATTAAAAATTACACAGATCTCCCTGTGCATTTATGGCCAAAACGAGTCGCCCCCACCGATGAAAGACGATGAGGGCGCTGAGGAGGTCTGGTGTGGGGCCCAGCTCGAGGAACATACGCTCAGGTTGGACAAGATTTAAGAAAGTAATATCGAAGGTAGAAATTAGCAAGGAAAATAATCTCTTGCTCAAAATACCAATTCCGTAACCTCCTGAAGAATGACTAATTCATGCAAAAACAATGCGATTTTCCAGAGTCCGTATCTACCGTCTGCAGAAAATCGCCTTCGAGATCCTGCAGGAAGTTGAAGCGAAGAAGCACAAAAAGCCGACGCTGTTCCTCATTACGGTCAATTTTCTTTCTTTCTGTATATATCACGAATGATGAATTTTCCCTATCTCACCCCTTTAGTTAATTATTATTCTTCCAGCAATTCTTATGAAGTCTCAAAATTTTGCAGGTGACCTGCGGCGATTCGGAAGTGAGCACGGGGAAAGAGGAGATCCAGACTCGGGAGGCCAATTATGGCGACACTCACGGCATCAATTTCTCCACGGAGCTCTACCTGCCCATCCTCTGGCCCTGCGTCATTTCCAATGCGAGAATTTCGTTTTTGAAACAAATTCGAAAAAACAATGAAAATTCAATTTTTCAGATCTCATTTCGGCTTTTCATGCAACGTGGACTCAGGAAGCGATGCATTTCTGAGGTTCGTATCAAAGTCACAGCTTTGAAAGAAATCACATTTTGGCTCGAGTCGATCTTTTCGACAAATTGACAAAAATAAAGACCCTGATTTTCATGCTCTCCGCTCAAGCTTACAAAGTAACATCCAATTCAAGCTTTAAATTTCCCGAAAAGTAGATTACTGCCGCGCATATCTTTCAAACTTCCAAAATAAGCTTAATTTTTCAAAGTATTCGAAATTATACAAACCTTTCTTTCCCAAAAACTTACAAAAAAATCGACATTTTCAGGCGACAATCCCTCTGCGTTCGATCTACGAGCCAGGCGAGGAAGGCTTCATGCCCATTTTCGGTCCTTCTTACATCAACTTTTTTGGATATGAAGGCAGCATTCAACTCAAACGGAAGAAGGAGAAGATCATGATCGACGAGGGAGAGAGCAGCAAGTCGGTTCTTTTTTATTCTTCAAAAATTCAGGACTAAATTAGTCAATCAAAGACTATTTTTTGCTTTAAAATTGCAAAATTCCAAGGCAGCTCACGATGAAAAAAGTTATGAAACACAAAAATTGATTTATAATTCTTCAAAGAAAAAAAATACTTTTTCCACAATATACAAAATTGCAGCTACATGGGCCGTTGTCTGGTGGCAGTGGACTGCATTGAATACCTCGGTGACAGTTCGCAACGCGCTCCTCTCGACTATGCCAGCATTGCCGCGGCAAAGAAGTTCGAGCCTCAGGTTGAAATTATAAAAATTTCCTACGTTTTTTAACTCAGGGAATATCACGATAAGAAAGTCCAGATTGAAGAGAAAATGCGTAAAATTTGAGAATGCTCAAAAATTAAAAGACCGGAGAAGAGTTTTTATGCAAATGGTTCCGAACCTAAAAAGAAATATCACGATAAAACTCGAGATCTTCAATAAAAATTGAAAGACGAAAAATTTTCGAAAACCTGAAAATTAGATTTGAAAAAATGTTCAGCACCGCTACACAGCATACGTATCGTTCCACACGTGCAACATGATCAATCCGATCCTGTCGAGCGAGAACGTCGCCTTCCTCGTGTCCATGGGCTTCTACGGCAGTCCAAATGCCTCGACCAAGCAGAACCGCAGTTCGACTCTCGCTGTAAGTTTTCTTTTGTTAAATCGAATTTCATTAAAATCACAAACTTTTCTCCTAATATAAATCTAAAAAGAAACCTTTCCTAAGAATCTTCAAATTAGCCTCGAATTCTTCTTAAAAAAATCGCGAAATCCGCATTTTTGTTTGTTTCCTAAAATTTCATCAATGATTTTCCCAGGCGATGCCTGACACGGACGGCTGCAAGTACTTCGCGATGCCGTGGGGCAACATGAAACCTATCGCGGACATCACTTGCGCTTTCGAGGACAACGACGGCAGGGTCGGCAGAAGCAATGCTATCATGAAGGTTGAGCTTTTTCTGAGAAAAAATCGATATTGAAAAGATCTTGAAAAATTCTATTCTTTCAATTTTAGTCCCATTTTTATGTAAGGATAGTGAATCCAATTCTGTATTCATCTCAAGAAGTTCCAAACTTTACACCTTCCCTTCTTACTGATCATACTTAAAAAAAAGCTAGGAGTTTACGCATAAATAACTCGAAAAAAGAAAACTGAAAAAGACAAAATTTGGAAACCTATATTTGCGGGTAGTAACGATGCTGAACGAGATGATCGCGGAGGCGCGCAGACAAGATGGAGTGCACGATGCAGTCGCCTCCATTG
This sequence comes from Diploscapter coronatus, assembly GCA_964036155.1. Taxonomy (NCBI): domain Eukaryota; kingdom Metazoa; phylum Nematoda; class Chromadorea; order Rhabditida; family Rhabditidae; genus Diploscapter; species Diploscapter coronatus. Next base: position 43,390,456 of record OZ038423.1, read on the forward strand.
CACTCGAGACCATCGACAATGCAGACCTCATGCTCGAACGACTCGAGAATCATCACGAGTTAGTCAACATCATTTTAAGACATTGCTTGGAAGATTAGAAATTAAACAGGGAAAATTCCTTGGGCAAAGCCGACTTGTTATCTTTCGTGAAAATTTTAAAAATATAGCTTCATGAGTTATTTTTCCGAATTTTTGAAAAAAAGGATAAATGAAAAAGGATTCTATGAAAATGATGAGCCTTTGAAATGAATTCTTTTCAGCAAATCGACCTTCCTCAACGAACTCGACCAGAAGCGCGAAGACGCTAGGAAAAAGGCGATTAGAAGGGTAAGAAAAATTTGACAGTCGAAAATTCTGTTTTTATCAAATATGAGAAGCGGCGTAAATTGTAAAAATCCAAAACAAGTAATTTTCATGAAGATCTAACCACCAATAAAACCACAGTATCTAGACGAATCATTTTATCAGCATTATTCTCGCTTTTAAATTCGGCAAACTTTTCCAGATCGTTGACGAAATGGTAGGGTTCCGCTACGAGTTGGAACGCGTCTACGACAAAATGTCGGAAGAAATCGTCCGCTTCCTCACTCGACTCAGGGACTCCATGCTCGGCCTGGCTAGGGATTGTCAGGTAAAGAGTTTCTTCTTTTCATAAAATGCCCGAACTTCCACTCAAACTAAATATAGAGAATTTCTATCATGAAACTCTAAAAAATATTTTTATCATGCAAGACAGCATTAAACTCAACTGAAAGTCAGAACTCCGATATCCGTTCTGAAAATTTTTGAATCCCTACTCCTATTTCTAAAGTTCTTGAGATATCACTCCGATTCCGATTTTTCAAAATATGAATTTCGGCTCATCTCTTGTGCACAAATTTTCGAATCAATTTTTGGGGATTTTTAATCAAACTAATTTTCAGATCAGCGTGCCCCCACTCATGATCAAAATGGTGTCCAACGACAAAGTGCTCGGCTACTGCAAAATTCCAGTTGAAGAGGTCGATCTACTTTCAGGATATTTTCCTATTTTGCTAAAATTTCGTTAGATCGGGCAAAATCAAGAATTGGTAATATAATTTGGGACTCAAAATGCAAAAAATTAAAATTCTATACAGTGATGGGACTATAAGATTGAGGAAGGGGTCGTCGTTTTTCTTCATTTATGTTTCTAACAAGTTTAGCAGAACAATTTTTATTATCAACTCAGTCTATTTCGAAAATCTTTCAATAAATACGTCACACCGCATCTTGGTCCTCGGATTATGTCTGTTAGTGAATCAATAGGTTCTGCTGAATTTCCAAGACTAAGCAAGGTTCAGCGAGGTCAAGTTTTAGGTTACTTAATTAAGTGCTACTGAACTCATGCCGAAGATAAGATAATGCAGAATGCCAAGGGGCAAAAGGTTTATTAACTGAAGGTTGAATGTATTTATTCAAAAGGGGTAAATCTCTTCTAAAACATTAAGTAACCGTAACCGTAACACCCTACCCGTAAGCCCAAGAGCTCTACATAGAAATAGAACGTGAAATAAGTGGTTGGAATCCCCCCTTAACTGCCTCCCTTAGTCAATTTATTAGATTTTCGTTTTTGGATGAGTAAAAATAGCATACACAGTAATCCCTATACATACCTAATCATTTATATATCATGTCTGATTGTGAGTCGAAAACCTGAAATGCGAACCAATTTTACTCACTTACGTAATTTATTTTCATACTTTCGCAAGATCACGTTCATTAACAATCGGAAACAACGTCATTAGCCTGTGCACCACTTTCGTGGAATTAAAATGGAACAATTCCTGCTTATGATTACGGCTATCAATTTGTTACCCTTTTTCCTCCTTTATTTATCCTAATTTTATGTGTACTAATTGTTAATAAACATGAGACATTGATTTTACCGTTCTAAACTTTTTTAAAATAAAAATAATGTTAAAAATCATAACTTTCAATGTCATGTACTAATGAAATTTCTGTGAATCGGAATTACAATTTTTTAAAAAGATAATTTTTAATAAAAGATCAATTTTCAACCAGAGCATCTGTTTATAAGTTTTATAAATCGAATGGCCAGAAATAACAGTGAAATCGGCCAATGTCATATTGCCTTGGTCCCCCTTTCTCCTTCCCATCTTCCTTTGCCTCCCAGTGCTTCGCATGCCTCTTCCTCTTTTCGCCCTCCTAACGCGCTGTGCTATTTCCTACTCGGTCTTCCATTGCCCCCCATCGGGTTTACACGCTAGAACTCTGCGTCTTTTCCATACCAGAGAAAATTAGGCGAGGGGGGACGTGGCTCCCATAGCTCAGCGGTAGAGCGGCAGACTTTTAGGTATAAACCTAGGAGATGCTTAAGGGATCTGATGGTCGGGGTTTCGAATACCCCTGGGAGCTAAATTATTTTGTCAATTCTCAGGATTTTGTTTGTTTTTCCTTTTCTCATTTTTGATATTTGGTACCATTGGGGACCGTTGAAAATTTTTGCAAAAATTCATACAGTCTTCTTATATTAGCTAGGGTGACTAGACAGACTGCGCTCACGGCCGCTCGCTTGCCTGTCTAGGGGTTGCTGCGCAGCCCACTTTATTTTAAAAATCAACATTTTCTGCCATGAATTTACTTAACTCTCTTCTTAGTATTCTTGAGCGTGTCTGTATGTCTGTCAGGCTTAGATCTCGGTACCTGCCAATGGAAACCCCACAAAATGTACATGATTCGAGAGGTAGCAGTGACCCGGTGTGCAACGCATAGTTTTATTGCTATTTAACCTTTTTAATTAGCATGAATGCTAATTTTTGTCAAATTCGGCCATTTTCTCTATACTGAGAAATTGAATAAAGGGTATTCTTCAGTTTGCATCATATTTAACGCGAATTGCGGACTTCCAGAAAAATTAATATTACCACATGAGATAAATTCCTTTTGAATATCAGCAAAATACTGATTAGCAACCAGGTAATCCTGGAAAAGCCAAAATTGTCAACATCTGTATCTAGTGAAAAGAAAGGGCCGGCGGTCTACTTATAGATTAATTCCTCGCCGGAAAATTTGTTCAACTTCCGAGGTTTTGCTGAGCTTGCCATAATTTTTTGTTTGAAAACCGACTTAGGATTCGTGTTCTACACACCCGAATCGACTATTCGAATGAAACAGATTTCTTTTTAAATGAGTTTTTGTCCAACTTTCCTTATGAAATTATATCTTTTCCACAATTTTCCACACCAGAGAAAATTAGGCGGGGGAAGACGTGGCTCCCATAGCTCAGCGGTAGAGCGGCAGACTTTTAGGTATAAACCTAGGAGATGCTTAAGGGATCTGATGGTCGGGGTTTCGAATACCCCTGGGAGCTAAATTATTTTTGTCAATTCTCAGGATTTTGTGTTTTTCTTTTTTTCATTTTTGATATTTGGTACCATTGGAGACCGTTGAAAATTTTTGCAAAAATCAATATGGTTTTTCTGTTAGTTAGGGTGACAAATAATTATAATGAATTTAGAAGAATAAAAGACATAAATTTTCCAGTATAAGGGAATTTAGAATAGTTTTTGTCTGCAAAAATCAGACATGGATAGATAATATGGTATAAGAATTGAAACTCGAAAATAGGGCTAATTTAGTCGGTAAGAAGTTATTCATGGTTCCGAAAGCATTTTTATTGCCCAGGATAATACTAAAGGAAAGATAGAATCATGAAAATTCGATTGGTGGCTATTTGTACCATAAATATGTAGATGACTTTGCAATTTTGGTACAAATCACCTCTGATCCAAAAACCTAATTTAAAAAATGTTATAATTTTCCAGATCTGCTACTCGAGCAATGAGGCACTGTGTGGCGATTGGTGCGGCAAGCTGCGAACGATTCCCGTCAGCTGGCCTTCGAAAGTCAACCGCAAAAATCGCAAGGAAGAGGTATTCTGATTTTTTTGCGATTTGTTTAGAAATGATAAATAATCTCTTGCTGAAAATTTTTAACCTGAGAATATGTTTCATTTGGGAAATTTTATTATGATTTTCGATCTAGTATGACCTCTTGCATAGAGTGAGTTCATTATTGGCAAGAATTCGACCTTCCATCATCGACGTTGCTTTTTCCTACTATTTTTGTTTAATTTTTTGCCTATTTACATTACTTTTACCGGTATCTTTTCGACATAGATAATTGATTTAATTATTTCATCTCATAAACGTATCCATTTGTCGACGACTAATTTCTCATTCCTCGTTTATTAGCGATTGAAATTTTAATTTGTTATTTAGTCGTGACAAAATTGAAATAATAATTCATGTAATGATTTTGAGTACGAATCTTTCTAAAATATCCTATTTTATTCAAGGCTGGCATTCAAGAGGGTGTATATTTTCGTGAAAATATAAAATTATGCTAAAAAAGTTGCATTTGAGCCATAGTTAAAAAATTACACCCACCTGTAAAAAATTTACAACCCCAAATACACCCCATGCAATTTATTTTACATATGTAAAAAATATATGTATATGTGTAGAAAAAAATATATATATGTAGAAAAATATATGTACATGCTCATGCAAAATCTTGATGGAATTGATCATTCTGCTCGATTTTCCTTATTTCTGGGACGTTTTTCTCGAAATTTGTTTGCACGGGGATGCTATTTAGAGTAGCCCGCATTATTTTAGCGGTTGAATAGAGGATATGAATGGAAACTAATTGCAAGCTAATTTCTAAATTAAAAAAAAAAAAAACTTATTGATGACTAATTATTAGATATAAATCATTAAATTTGCACTGGTACAATTGAAACATGAAAAAAACTATCAAACGCGAAACTCTCCGAAAAATTCCTGGAAGGGTAAAGTCTTTAGATCTGAACGAAATCGATAAGCAACTCTGGATGTACACCCCACAGGAAGTAATCAGAGAAAAACTAGGAACTAGAAATTTATTCAGTGAGTGAAGTTAGTCATTCTTTTATTCGGGAAGGAGATAAGGAGAGCTCAGGACTTGCTCTGCAGTCGGTCTGTCATCGGAGTTGTTTGCAGTGAGCCATTTGATGAAGATCAGCTTAAAATAAGATGATTATAAATCCGAAAATTTTTAATTTAATCACTGCGGCCATTAAACAAGTATTACGATAAAATCGAATTAGATTTTGCACATTTAAAATATACTATTGTATTAATTTCCATTGAGATATGTTTTTTACCTCTTCCGGCCTATCCATCAGAATTCCACTGTAGGTTCCATCTCTGATCGCAGAATAGGCCGAATATAATTTCTCTAAGGAGTCCACCACAGCGAACATTTCATGACAAATTAGTCCGACTACATAAATATCTGCCTTCGTATCGTATAGGTGACCCATTTCCTGAAATTCTTCGTAGTCTTTCGAAAAAATGAATTTGAATACCATTTCCGGACTTTGATAATACAAAGTTCCGACTCCTCGGGTCAGATTTTCGATAGGCCCGACTGGTATCGGGTTTTCGTCATTGTCATTGTTCGACATGGAGAATTCTTCGTTGCAATCAACTTGACGGCTCAATCCCAGGTCGCCGATTTTGATGCTACCTTCGAAGTCGATCAATATGTTCTCTGGCTGAAAGTTTAACCTAAATTAAATGCTCCTGAAAATGAAGTGCCTTCAAATCGCGGTGGATGATTCTGCGTTCATGCAAGAATCTGACCCCATCAACCAGCTGGTACACCCAAGGTTTCATCGAGAGCATGCCGCGTTTTTCTCTAGATGAATTGCTGCGATTCAGCCAAGTTCGAAGTGTTTCTCGGCATAGCTAAAATTAAAATTTTACATTGAAAAAAACTGAAAATCAACCTTCAAGAAGACGAAAGAAATGCTGATGTACGTCATGATCTCTTGGTTCTGTTCCGTTATGGTCTCCTGGTTCTGTTCTGCCAGATGTTCCACGAGAGGAATATCTTCTGGCGCTACGGGAATTTCCTGATAGTTCGAATTCTCGGAATTTCCCTGAGTAGGCTCATCCCCAATTTGAGGCTCGTTTGGTATTTCGGCAACTTGGTTTTCTTCGATTTCTGAAATTCAAGACTCGAATTCTTGTCTGGCTTCAAAATAATTTACCCATGTCTTCCATCATTCCGTTAGAATTTGGATCGGCAATATTGGAGCCAGAATCGACTACTTCCATATTCATATTGTTTTCGTTTGAATTTTCCGGGATCTGAAATTCAAATAATTTTAAAATCGTCGAAGTTTAATTTGCCTCATTCTTCTGCCACAGTTTGAATGCTTCGTTGAGTACGGAAATTTGGTCGAACGGGATTTTCACGGTGACGCCTCCGTAATAGCCGACGATGTTTGAGCTTTCGTTGTTGCATATATCCAAATTCTCCTTTTCCCGGTCGATATTCGAACTATCCATCCTGAAATTTGAATAAATTAGTAGAAAGTTTGACCAACAAGGAAAGCTCCCACGTAGGAACTCACGGATCCCGATAAAGCTTTCCAAATGGAGATTTTCGATGACGTTGGTCACAATGGTAAAGTCAAACAGTGCTTAATCGCACTCTGGGATCTTGAATTTTTCACTCGTACTTTATATGGGAAATGAGCAAATTCGCTTGTCAAGTATGTAAGCCAATTTTGAAAATTTATGAATACAAGTGAAGAAGTTAGGAAATAAATCAAAAGTTTCAATTTCTGAGTGCGATTAAGTACTTTTTGGCGTGATAAAAATGATCAGTATCGCCGAAAACCTCTATTTGGGAGGTTTCATCAAATTCTATGAGTTCCTATGTGAGAAATTTCCTTGTAAGTGAAGATAAAATTTAATTTAATTGAAACATACTGATTATTTTCTTCTTTTTCGTTCAAATTGGTGACCTTCATCGCGTACTTCTGAGTTCCTCCGTGGGTGACGGAAAATACCTTGCCAAAAGAGCCATTTCCAAGCTCCTTCTCGAATCGGAAAGCTTGCAAAATCCTGAAATTATTGATTTTCTTGGAAATCAAATTTGAGCTCGAACTTTTCTGGATGGACTTCGCAATTCGCCGGCAAAGTGATATTGATATTATTCGATTGGACTTCCTGAAACTTTAGCTTTAGAAAAGTTCGACCTAAGTTCAAATATTTATGAGTACTTTCTTCGTACGCTCATAGGACAATTGCAGAATACTTTGTAAATCAATAAATTTGAAAAAAAAATGGAATCTTCAAATTCCAACCTCGTTATTCTCCATCGTTGGTTTAATTCTATGATATTATCGCCAAATCTGAGCCTGAAAATGAAAAATTTTAATTTTTTAAGATTAAAATCGCAAAATGAACCAAAGTTTTGGAACCGGAGAGCGCTGAATCACATCACATGTGCGTTCCTATCTTGAATGCAGTTCATTCTAGCTCTCTCAATTTCCTTTAATCACTCGTCAATTCATCGATTGGCACTTTTCAATGACATTTATCACCCTCAGAATTTTTGCAGGGAAGGCCCTAAGTCAGTTGAAAAGTGACAACATCTTCAGTTTGAAAATGTTCCAATCTGCGGAGATTGTTTTTCTAAACGAATAGAAGTAACTTCGGGTAACTTTTTCCCAACAAAAATAATCCTCAAACAAATCTTTTTATTTTTGCCATATTCTCCTATTCAAGATCTACAAAATAAAAAATAATCATGAAACTTGGTGTGAAATACAAGGGAGATATGAATTTTTGAAAGTTACTGTCCAAAAAGCACTTTGCAATAATTAGCCATTTAACTTCAAAAAATTCTGGAGCTCAAACAGTAATGAATCCGAGATTGGATCTGAAAAATATTCGAGCTATAGTAATCGATTTTCGAAAAACAAATCGCACCATGATCAGCGTGAAAAACTGAACAATATATGTGAAAATCAGCCCGGTTTGCGGACCCGTTTATAGCCATTTTGCTAGGACTTTGGTTTTTTACTGACATTCACTCTTAAAACTAGCTTGTTTCCTGACGGAGTTTCTTCGCTCAAATTAATACTTTGTAAGTAGTAGTATTGTTTCAATTACAATTAGTCCGAATTTTCAGATATCCACAGGTGATTTTAATAGGATAATTGGTGTACGTAGACTGTATTCTGACACCAGTAAAGCATGAATTTTTATCTTACAAAACAAGATGCTACACTTTGATATCAGCTATCTTCGAACAGAGTGAATCAAAGCAATGTTTTTATTGAACACTTGACAAATTAGACAATTTTGGAATGCATTTGAATCGATAAAGTAAAATGAATAAATCAATTCAAGTAAAAAAACTAAGTAATCGTGAGCTGTATAAATTTTATCTATACAGATAGAACGTCTTTTCATATTTTACCATAATTTCAGTTCAGTCTTTCGGCTCATGATGAGAAAATATTAGTCGCGTTCAGTTGCTCCGGACGATGAGGTGTGACTTTGACTAATTCTTTCTTAGTCGGTGATACAGTAGTATTGTTCTTCTAAAATTGTTCTTTTTCTTTTGCATCCATATGTACATAAACTACCTTGATCAGTCCTCTCACTAAGAAAAACATGGTAATTATTTGGAAGCATGGTCCATATTGGTATATAAATTGACAAATGACCTGAAAGTTTTTAAATGCTTTCTTGGTAGAAAATTTAAATTATTCTAGTGTGGACCCATTTCTTATGTTAGAAAAGTATACTGTTCAAGGTTTATTCAGAAGACAATACCTAATTTTACAGCTGCTCTTTCTAAGCACATAACGCGAAAGGGGTATTTTGGTTCCTCAAAGCACGATTAGCCGAGTTCTATTCTCAAAATTCAAAGTAACATTCATATGCCCCCTATCCGATGCAAAAGTTATTATCGTTTATGTAAATAATGGTAAGGTCGAAGGATTTACTATTTCGAACGTTCCTTTAGGATTTCTCAGCGCATATTTTCAGGATATATGTTGGTAAAACAGGCCTTTTCATTTCTTTTGTTAGTTAATATTTTAAAAAATTTATTAGTAATGCTTACGAGCATATTAAATACCATATTGCTTAAAAAAGATCCATCATCGTCGAAACATCGATCTAAAATATTTTAGTAAGTTCTCTCAAACTTCTTTGAAGCTATGAAACTAGTTAATTTATGCTGTGACTTGTACAAAGGGGCAAAATAGCTTAGGAATTATAAATCTCAATTAAACTGCTTTTGGATAAGTAATTTCGTATTCGCTGTAACGAATCTCGGCATTTTAAACCAGAGATTGGTTATAAATATAAACGAATGTGTGATTTGATGTATTAACCAAGTTTGAGAAATCAACTATTTACACAGATTCGTCCTCTTGACAGACTCGTTCCACATGGAAAAATGATTACAATGAAAACATAATTAATTTTGCATACTGTTTAAGATATCGAAGTTAAAAAATTAAGAGAACATCCTACCTTCATATTTCATCAAATTAACGCAAAAAAGATAATATAGGTAAGTAATACTGAAATCATTTGTTACCACTTCACATAAAATCTAAACATTATGCATATTCATTTTCAACATAATATGGTACAATATTGACCGGGCTAACTTACATACGCCATTAGGTATCGATTTAAGCGTCGCTCCGAATTTCTTGCACTTTGGCTCAGATTGCCATACGAATTAAAACGCCGCTTTAGATAAATAAACGCGGCAATGCTAATTATCGTCTGAGCACAACTTGCTATGATCGGAACTATTGCAGTGTAATGATTCTAAAAATTATCTACATAATTGACATTAATAATTTTGATTTTTACAATATTCGTTTAACTTACATTCCATTGATCAAGATAAAGAGATATTATATAAAGTCGTGTATTAGAAATATCACAAATTCGATAAATGCGCAAGAAGTGAATTGTAAGAGAAATTAGTTCGCCGATACAGCCAAAAATAATATGAAATCCGACCAATGTCCAAAATATAATGGCAAATAGTTTAGTTATTTTTTCGTTGCGGCAACTAAATTGAATCATTTTGTATAAAAACTAGCAGATATATGTAGAAGAATTTCTAACAGTGAAAATGCCCTAGCTCTATATATCGTAGATTCAGTCGAAACGAATCTTATGGCCATCATTAACCACGTTTGTAGAAGAATAGCAAATAAATCACGCAATAATACCTACAATTCCATTTGTCAGCTGTCAATGCAAAATTTTTAACTATATTAGATTTAAGTCAACTTTATATTCAAATAAATTTAAAATAAAGTGGTATTTTATAGTTATTTGGAAAAGTTGTGACAGAAAAGTAGAGACATTATGGTGAAATAGTGTATGGAAAACTACAATAACACGATCCATACTATTTCACAAAATGTTGACACTTTTCTGTAGCAACGTAGATGGTATTTTAAACGATTCGCTTAAGCTCTAGATAAATATTGATTGATACACGTGGTTAAAATTTAAAATTATGTTACCTCGTCTAATTTATAACCTTGGCAGCAAAAGATCAAAGTTTCACGATAGATAGTAAATAAATTCTAAAGTATTATCCTGCTTCAATGCATATATTGAAAATTGTATCATAAAATAATAATAGTATAAAACTTACAACTATCAATGAACAGATAAAAAGGAGTATATTTAGAATGAGTAAGATAGCTATTAATTTTTCGAATTGTGAAAAACGTTCATGTTTTCGAAATAACCGATACATCATAAATATGTCAATAAAAATCGGCACTAATAAGATACTATACAAAATGGTCGAGATTTGCTCCCCTATAGATGAATTTATTTTTTGAAGATAATATCGATATAAAACTTTAACTAACTTATAGAAAATTCATCTGGATGAAGTATGGTAATTTTCCACGCAACGATCAATTTGTAAAGTAATGTATTTGATGTTGACAATTCTAAAATAGTAAATCGTTACCGAGGTTTATAAAAAAAAAAGAAGCAATGCAGAATAGTATGTAAGAATAAGTAAACTGAAAAATTAATTCACCTTCGCAAATTTCATAACCCGTTGTATTAGGCGTAGGTTTATGGCACGAATCCATTCGACTCTGCGAATTATTTCTCTAATGATAATAATATGTAGAATAACAATTTGATAAAAATGATCCCAATACAGTACGATTTAGAAGGGGTAGCGCTTTCGAAACAAAAATGGCAAAAAATAGATCGAGTAAGAATGCAAGACGTTGTTTAGGTAATTAGCTTTGTATTTATAGTACTCGCTTAGAAGATTAACTTTTCAGATGATCAAAAATCGCACCTGCGTTGAGATTTGTTTGTCAGTTCAGAAAATTAATTAGCCATATGCTGAAATCGTTCATAATTCATCACCAGGGTTGTTTGCGGTACAGTTGATTTTCATTGAGATGTGATATGGACAGTGGGGTTTTTGGAAAACCTTGCGGTGCACCGCCAATATTCCTGCCCATCATATGAATTTTAAAACAGTAATTCTATGCACAAAGTAGTTTTATCATTGTCTACGAGATATGTATCAAAGTTTTTATGAATTCCTTACAATTGAAGAATATCGTGATACAGTATGATATCGGTAATCTGTGAACATCGAAGTCTCACGATTTTCTAACATTTCCGTGGAATGATTGTCGCACTGATCCTATTATCAAGAAGCGATTATTCATAATTTGTACAATTTTTATATTCCATTTTATCAGAAAGTTCAAAAATTCGTTGATAATTTCCTCGAAGAATGTTTCTTTGTTTTTTCAATTCGACTTTTACCTCTCAAACAAATTCATTTCTTTCATATTTATCATATTCAACAGGCCTTTGTGTATAGAACGGAATCATATAATGTATTGAAATAATCAGACATTGAAAATAAATTTATGATGAAGATGGTAATTGAAAATAAGACATTTTTATTTTATAGTAGATAGAAAAGGAAAGGTTAGTTCGTAAAGAAATTCAGATATCTGCTATTTTAATTGTCAATTTTATGCAGATTCCCTAGAATTAATTAGAAATTTCTCTATCATCGAACCATTATAATTAACATCTGCCGCTCATTATTTTGCAAAAATATTCTTAGAAATAAAAACTAATTAAATGAAAAAGTCAAACTGGTATTTATTGATAAGATCCCATTAAGGAATTGTCCATTTTTGTAAGTTTCCAAGCAGTTAGACTTTAGTTAAAATAGGTTATAAATTAATGCCAATCTAAAGTCGAAAGAAATATTCAAAGGAAAGAACTCGCTTCGATAAATGAAAATAAGAACGAACTTCTGTGGTAGTATTTTTTAGTCTTTTAGCACGAACTTTTAAATCGGATTAGAGCCCATGCTTAGCATGAGTTTAGTATGAACTTCTTAGCAAAAAAATACCACCACAAATGAATTGTTTTCTTCGAATGACATTAATATTTTCCATTAAAAATGACCAAATGTTTTCTCTAGCATGATTTCTTTTCAGTTCCCAGCAGTGTTGCATATGAAGATGTGGTTCGGGAAGAGAAGTGAGATCAGCACCTGGAACGAGTTTATCGAGCCCGCAGAGTCCAAGTTGTTTATCGAGGTCTTCCAGAATCAGGTATTTGGAATCTTTTATGGAAAAATTTTTAAAGGAAAATTGGCTCTTGTGATGATTAGAAAGGTCTTTTTTCGTTATGAGAGACGAATGCTAGGAAAAAGTTTTCTTATTTATCCGTAAACCAGATTTATATTTCTAAATCGTGTCTTTACGACAACTTTCAATATGCAGAACTAGAAAACATTGGTTTACAGAGGATTTAGCTTTGTATATAAGAAATTCGTTTTCCAGAGAAAAGCAAAATTGACGGAGGCCTGGAAACCAGTGAACAACAAGGAGTTCACGAGCGAGAACATGGAGGATGACATGAAGAACGCGATGGAATCGACTTTCGGATGGGATTATGTCGTGAGAAATTTACATTTATTCTTTTTTTTTTTTTAAAGAAAGAAGATTATCTGAAATTTAAGTTCTGGAAAAAACGTATAAATAAAGATACTGTAAAAAGCATGTATGGTTAGAGATCAGATTTATTAGTTTTTTTCCCTTTCATTCTTTTAAAAATGCTATTTTTCCAGAAAATATGGTATTCCTTGTCTTTCCAGAGTAACTGGCGAGTGATCAACACGCACGAGATGTGGGTGACGGACACGGGCAGACACTCGGTCGACGACAAACTCATGGAAGCACAGGAAGAGGAGGATGGAAAGTAGGGTTTTCAATAGATGTTTATTATCTTCATCTTAGAATGGTTTTTCTTCGGATTTATCTCTGTTCTTCATAGGTAAATTGAGTAATTAGCGACTTCCAGATGGAAACACTACATGTACACGGACTACTACGGCGGCGAGATCAATAAAGAGGACATGGAGAAACCGCCCGATGGTCAGAATTACTTTTTCTTAGATTTTTTAATTTACGAAACTTTTAGGGTGGGAATACGTCGGAAAATGGCAGGTCGACAAGAATCGCAACAACGGCGATGAGCATGGCTGGATCTACTGCATGACAGAAGAATTTTGGTGAGATTTTGGATTTGAAAGAATTTTATCTGATTGATTTTTTCTCTGAATTTAGCAATTGTTTAGGTTTGACGAAAAAATTCTATTTGTATTTTAGGGACGACGAAGTGGACAAAGACCAGCGCCCCGGGCACAGGTATCGTCGTCGCTGGATAAAGAGAAAGAGGAGTGCAAAAGCCTACAAGAAGTCGCACGAAAACTGTCTCACTTATCTGGAATCACTCGGGGATAGGGGATGGGAGGTAAAAGATATTTTTATTTTTTTTCCTTGGAAAGTTGGCGATATCATCATAATTGAAAGCTAATCATCTAACATTGAAAATTTGATGGGTCTTAACGTTGATAGGTAGAAGATATTTGAGAGTGATACAAAAGTTAGATGTACCTAAAAATTTATATTGATTTGTAATAATAAATGACAATGTTTTATTTGAGTTCGCCTCCGACAAGAGTCAGCCGTACCACGCAGTGGAGATGGGTGGCGAGACGCGTCGACGTCGTCGTCTCGTCGTGGAGGTCGAGAGGAAGACCAACATTGAGAAGAGAAGGTTACTGAATTATCGTTTTTTCAATAGCCTCTTGAAATTTGAAAATTAAAATTCATGTTCTCATACTATTTATGGTCAGAGGTAGTGAAAATAAAATTGAATTTAAAATGTACCTTTTTAGACGTAAGAATCTATTTGTTGATCAGTTTGAATATGTTTACAGGGAGTCCGACTTCTACTTCATCTCGAGGATCTACGAACACCACACCATGACCTCGCAATGGCAGCTTCGATGCTATATTCTCTGGGCAAAGGTTAGAAATTTTTTGTGTTTGAAAAATAGGTTCATTTGTAAAAGTGCAGATTTTTTTAAAACAAATTTATGAAAAATATTTTTTGTCAATTATGTCGTAAATTTCATTAAAAGGGTTTTAAAATGTTGATTTTTGAAACGTTTTGAGGATCTCCTGCCGACCGTGAAGAACTCATCGCACGCGTTCATCCGAGTGACGTTCTTCAATCGCTGCAAGCAGACACTCGTCGTCGCCAACTCCCAGAATCCCGTCTGGGATGAGACCATCGTTCTCGATAAGGTCGAAGGGTTTTATTTCGTTTTTCGTTGAAAAAGTAATCGTTCATTTTTTGATGAAAATACTTGCACTTTTTAAATGGAAATTAGTACTTTTTTCTGATTTTGTGCATCATAGTTTTGACACTGAGTTCTTGCCATTTTCTAACAAAATTAACTCTTTATGGATATTTTAGCTCCTAATCCCCGGTGGCAACCGAGAAATCTTCGTTAACCCGCCTTCGATTCTGTTGGAAGTGCGTGGTGAACGGCCTAATGATACTGAGGTTGGAAAATGTCAGATTCAGAAAAGTTGAAATTCTAGTTGTTCCTCGGTCGCTTCACAGCCAAACCGACCGTCATAAGCTCGCCGTCCGACATTCGCGCACACCCTACTTGGCACGTTCTCACTTTCGCAAAAGGAAGGACCAGGTTGGAATGTGTTGATTTTTGCTTGAATATCTTTGAGAATCATTTTTAATAGAAGAGTGGAAGAATTGCAAAAATTTTCTATTATCGTACTGATGTAGATGGAATTTTATTTTGAACTTTAAAATGTATTTTTCTATGATTCTTGAACATTCGGTGCATTAAAAATTCGATTTGATTTTCGAAATTACTCGTTTTCTCGAGGTTTTTGCTGTCTTCATGTTCGAACTTTTCAATTTTCAAATTTTAGATATTTATGCAATTTGTAAAAAAAAACACTGTAGATACCACCTTTTTCTGAGAAGTAGTATGAAGAAAAGAAAAAAATGATATTAACTACAAGAGGCCTGCTCACAGTAATATTTTCCAGAGGTGCAGTCCTGGCGTGTTTTGAGTTGTTTCACTTGGAGGACGGCAAGAAGAACAAATTCGCTGTGGAACCGATGAAAAAGAAGCAGTACAAGGAGCGATACGAGGTGCCCGGGGAACTCAGACCCAAGTTCGAGAAGTATGCCGTCCAGGTGAGAGAATTTTTCTTGATTAGAATATGCGTGAATTTTTTAAAGGTAGCAAAATTGGTGTAAAATTTGGAAGTATCGAACAATTTTCTGAGAAAGTTCTAAATTTCGAAGTTATGCAAAGTAAAGTATGAGGATTTTTTCTGAATTTTGTAAAATTTATTGATTTTTGCAGATCATGTGCTGGGGAGTTCGATCGCTGTCCAAATATCAGGTTCGAAATTTTCAGAAGATTCTTAAAAATTCAAATTTGTTAGCTGCTGAGCGTGCGCCGTCCCTTCATCGAGATGATCATCGCCGACAACGAGTTCCGCACGGATCCGCTCCGAAATGTCAGGAAAGATCCGAATTTCCCCGAACCTATGATCACTTTTCCGGAGGTTTGTCTAGAAAGTTGACTAATTTTTGATGACATACATGAGTGAAACTTTAGTTAATTTTAACATTTTCTATATTCTCGTTCTTATAAGATGGTATTTTTGAAAGACTTAAAAGTATTTTCTAGGTTCTCCTCCCCT
Source organism: Diploscapter coronatus (assembly GCA_964036155.1). Taxonomy (NCBI): domain Eukaryota; kingdom Metazoa; phylum Nematoda; class Chromadorea; order Rhabditida; family Rhabditidae; genus Diploscapter; species Diploscapter coronatus. The sequence goes on from OZ038423.1 coordinate 43,406,426, forward strand.
CCGAACTGGACCTCTCGCCTCCCCTCGTGCTGAATCTCTACGACTGTCGTGCCTTCAAGCGTCGTCCGCTCATCGGCGTCTGTCACATCGCCAATTTCAATCACTTCATTCGACTGCCTTCTAATAGAAAGGCTAGTATTTTCTCGACAATATTCTCATTTTATGATAGTAGTTTTTTCTTTCCCTTCTTTTGCAATAATGCAGTTTCCTGTTGACTATGATTTTTACGACAGATAAAAGTCATGATGAAATTAGTCGTTTTCTATTCAATAAATTTGTGAATTTGCAGAACAAAGATGACATTCTGCTGGACTGGGACGAATTCGATGACCACATGGATGAGGATGAGAACGAATGGATGAACAAACGCATAGGCACCACCATTTCACTCAGACACGAGGGAATGCCTAGGTTGACTTTTAGTTTTCGAAAAATTTTTAATTTCCCTTAGAAAACTCTAGAAACTAGAAATTCGAATTCCATTTTCAGTTTCCCGAAGAGATTTTTTAATAGAAATTTCATGCGCATTAGATTTTTCTGAATTGCTTTGAAATGTTTTTTTTTTTCAGATTAGACTGGTGGAGCAGATACTACTCGTCCCAAGGCGCCGATGATAAGGCACCAGGATATCACGAGTAAGATTTTGTTTTCGAAATTTGAGAAAAATAACACAATTTTCAGATCCGGCATGGAGCACTTGACGATCTTCAACTGCTGTCTCGAAGAGACCAATAATTACAACTACTTTGGGGATTTCCTCGACACTTTCCAGTTCGTCAAGAGCTCTAGGGTGCTAGAATTTTATAAAGTCAAACTTTTTATTTATTTTTTTAAAAATATAGTCATGATCTCATGAATTTTCTAAAAAAAATATAATAACTTTCATTTTAGGGCCATTTCGACGATCCGGAAGTCAAGGAGAAGGTCGGCGAATTGAAAGGCAAACTCTTTATCACTCGGCTAGACAAAAAGAGTCTAGGTAATTTCGTTGATTTACAAAAGAAATTTGAAACCAGAATTTCTAACTTTTCGATTATATTTTTTCGAATTCTTGAAATATGTTTATCTTTTAGAAGAACTAGTGGAGCCTCCCGGCGTCGAATTCGTGGGCCCCGTGAAGTGTCTGTTGCGCGTCTACGTGATCGAGGCCAGGAATCTGAACGCGCTCAGGAAGAACGGCATCTGCGATCCCTACATTCTCGTCAAGTGCGGAAAGAAGAAGGTATTTTTAAATTTTTTTTACTCAAATTAAATTTTAGAATGTGCACAAATTAGAAAAAGTTATGTAGAGGATAATTGAAGAATCGTTTTGAGTGAAGAGTGAAGTACAACTTTCCAAAACCTTCGAAAGTTATCATCTTGTGAATGAATTTTAATGGAGATGTTTAAGTTGAAATTTTTATGATGAGCTGTAAGAATTTTCAACTAAACACTGGTTGTTTTTGTGAATTTCATATTACAATCTGATGAATTGGAAAAAATAAATTAATTTTGCAAATTTGAGGTGAGCCTGAAGAAGAAGTACATCGCGGATACGACAGATCCGGTGTTCGGGGAGATGGTCGAATTCGAGGTGAACATCCCTGTCCAGAAGGATCTGACCGTCACCATTATGGATAGAAAAAAGTTCCTGAAAGCCGGTTCGTTTTTATTTTTATTTACCAAAGTAGTCAATCTGCGAGAAAAGCTTTAGTTTTTTCAAATATTTCTATATTTTTATTTCTCAAAAACTGGTAAGTTCTCAAAATTAGTTTTAGGTTTTTAATATGTTGCTGAAGTTTCACATACTTTCATAGCGGCGTATTTTTCGAGTCTAAATTTTAGACGAACCTATCGGAGAGACGACCATCGACTTGGAGAACCGTCTGCTGACGAAATGGCGCGCGACGGTCGGGCTGAGCAGACAGTACACCGTCAACGGGGAGATGCCTTGGAGAGATCAACTCTGCCCCATGGCTACGCTTAGGAGGCTAATGCTTTGTTTTCTTGAGAAAATGAAGAGATGATTGAAATCCTACAATTCATCATAATTATAGAAAATACTGAAAAGTAGATCCTCTTCTTTCGTTAAAAAAGAGCAAATATTGAAGTTCCTGAATGTGTGTGTGAACATAAGTTTTTTTTAATGAAATTGCAATTTTTCCAGATACTGCTCGAAAATGCTGGTGAAACCGCCGCGAATCCTAATTCGACAGGGCCGAAACGAATCCGAAAAGGAGTACGGCATCGAGGTGCTCGGGCTCAATTTCTGGTACACGGCTGTGCTCACTTCTATTGAAAAGTAAGCCTTTTTTGTTAATTTTAAAGAAAATTTTATCTTGGATGAAATTTGTTTAAGAGTACCCGCTTCACACATTGCGAATTCTGAGAGTGATTCCTTTATGTGTCTGAAAGGATCTAATTTCTCTACAAATCTTCTCTCTCAAATGAATTTTTAAACTCGCTCGATTTGAAGGGATACTGTATATTTAACTATTGATTTTGAGAGAAGAAGAAGAATTGGTTCGTAAGCAGAGAATGGAGGCTGGCAAAGAGGACGACGAGGAAAACGAAGAAAGAAGAGAGAAAGGGGATGCGAGCAAGGAGAAGAGCCATGCTGCAGATGATGGACAGGGATACAAGGTCTGGCTATTTATTCTAACTTTTCAAAAATGCTGCCCTTACACTTTTTATATAGAATATAACATGATGATCTTGTATAAACAAAAAACTGACAACAATTTTGGCAGTAATATTTGTACAAAATTACATGATCTTTTTTTTATAAAAAAATTAAATTTTGTTGCTCAAATCAAAATATTTATTCGAAGAATGGTTTCAGGTGGACATCTACGAGCGCAACGAGAGGATGGAGTATTGGGAACATGAAGAGACCAGAAGGGAATTACCTGACGAATACAAGGTCAGGGAGAGGGGCGATGGAGACACAGGTACGGGAAAGACATCGTCAAAAAAGGGAACGGAAAGGGAATCGGAAGAGGTCAAGAGTCGATTCGACCAGAGACGACTCAACAGATACAGGATTCTGGGAGGTCCGCTCAACACCATCGCGCTGTATGTTCTGAATAAGGTTTGTAACAATGGAATATTTCAAGAGATTATAAGCTCGGAGAATTGATATTTAAGTGTAATAAAAGTTTCTGAAGAGGAAAATGTTTTAGGAAAAATTGGTTTTTTCTTGTTTTATTCCGAAAGTAACTTTCTTCGAATGGTAGATTTTTGAAAGAATTATTGACTTAGGATCTGTAATTTTTAAAACCAATATTTAATTGATAAGAAAGCTGAGAATTTGATACAAAAATCGATTGCATTTTTATGAAACCTATTAGGTTTTTATTTATTAAAATATTTTTGAAAAGGAAGAATCGTAGCTTCGATTTTTAAGCGAGTTAATTTTTCTTTCCGATGAGCCTCGTGCCTGAGCACGTGGAGACGCGCCCCCTGCAATCCTCGATGGACGGCAACCTCGAGTGCGGAAAACTCAAACTCTTCGTCGATATCTTTCCGGTAATTTTAGCAATTTAAAAAAAATTAAAGTAATTTATGGTTTAGCAAGAAATTGAAAGCTTTAGAATATGCTAATTTTTTCGAAGATATTATAATTTACTTGATGATTTTGTTTACCTTGCAAATTTTAGTTATGTCTTGGCGCAGTGCCGCCCCCGTACGATATCTCACCCCGTCAGCCAGACAAGTATCAGCTACGTGTCGCTGTGTTCAACGTCTGCTCCGCCATTCCCATCAAGAAGAGCTTCAATGAACCGGTTGGTTTGTGGAAAAAGAAGAAGAATTATGCAAACTAGTTGGCTGATAGAGGAATGACGACGAAATTTTGGAATCGAGAACATTTTTCAATGATGACATATCAAAGTGACGAATAATGAAATGATAGAATAACCATAATTTTGTCTCGAGGATACAATTATTGAAATGATGGCCGTTTGATGATGAAATAGCGAAGTGATGAAATTTGTCAATGACGAAAATTGAATGATGTAACATAGTATCGCAGGTCAACGATTTGTACGTGAAAGTTTTCGTGAATGGAATGAAGAAAGCCGACAGAACCGATGTGCATTACAGGTTATTTTCGAAAAGATAAAGTAAACATTTTATTCCTATTTTAGCTGAAAAATTGTTATAAAAACTAACTTTCATATTTTAACGTAAAAGTTCCAGAAGTCTGGACGGAATGGGCGAATTCAACTGGCGTTTCCTGCTGAACGTGGACTACAATCCGTGGGAGAGGAAGCTCTACTGCTATCGAAAGACCAGGCTCTTCAGGTATTTTTCAACAAATTTTAAAAATCTTGTAAAAAATGTTCAATTTTCGCTTTTAGTCATGGATGAATAGTTTTATAAGCCTGATTTTTTGTTTAGCCTAGTACAAAATTGCCAGTTCATTTAGTAATGAGCGTTTTTTCTAAATAAGCCAGATTTTATGTTTTCCAGAAAAGCCCGCGAAGAATTGGTGGACCCGTTGCTGATCATCCAACTGTGGGACAAGAACGCCATCAGACACGACAAAATGCTCGGCGAGTATACCATCGATATGACCGGCTTTGTTGGTGAGGATTTCTTCAAAATTTTCAATATTTTGATGAAATGATTTCAAAAATCAATGATCTTTTAATACCCCTAGTAGGGTCGAAATTTTTGAAAAATAGCGATTATTTCATTTTTTTTCGAGATTTAAAAAATTTCGACCTTTTAGGAATACAATTGTTGCAAAGATAATCAATTTTTGATAGTTTGTTATTTTTCCAAACGGTCTAATCTCTCCCTCGGACCTGTCGAAGTACACGACGAATCGCCGTGGCAAGCGGAACGCGTTCACCAAATTCACACGTCGAGTGCGTCGCTGCTGCTGTGTCAGGTATGATTTTCCTTAAAAATTCCTAAAATATGTAAACTTTTCTTTTAGATATTTGCTTATAACTTGTTCTCATTTTTGCAGATGTCTCTGCTTCCTGAAGGACTCGTGGTGCCTTATCAAATTCGCTAAATCCCACTACACTGATTATCCAAGAGCGCCGGTTGGATTTTCTTTTGAGATTTTGAACAAATACAAAAATTTTTGATAGTTAAAAGCCTTATTTTTGATGAATTGTTGATTTCTATGCAATTTTTCAGATCTACGACCCGCCCGAGCACACGGGCGAGCTGATTTCCCTGTTCGAGACACAGAGTGCTCGCGGCTGGTGGCCGATGCTGCGCAATGGGCCTCCGGAGCAGAAAGATGTTGGATTTGTTTTATTTTTCAAAAATCCTCAGCATTTCAATTTCACTGAAAATTTCGAAATGAAATTGCAATGCTCTTCATGTTGAATCATTGGTGAGATTTGTATTAGAATTCAGAAGTTCGAATCGATCTTTTTTGGCTGCATAATTTTTCCTCCCAGGCACTTTCTCGCTCTTTCCTTTTTCACGTCTTGAAAGGAAAGATTACGCAGCCAATCTTTTTTCAACTATTTTAGTAAAGAAAATGAAATTTTTCTCGAACAACTAAATTTACTGAATTGATTTTCCAGCCGAAAGGTGACAAACGTTGGAACAAGTCAAAGTTGGTGAAGTACAAGGACAAAGAGGCGCAGTACTGCATGGGGCTGGTCGAGATGGAGATGTGCCTCGTCACTCAGGATGAGGCCAGGAAGGACCCTGTCGGCAAGAAGAGGAAGAAACCTAATCATGCAAGAGATTTTTTCTGGAATTGAAATTTTATTGGAATTTCAGAGTCCCTACCTCCCTAAACCGCATCGCTCCAAGTGGAACTATTTCTGGATTTTATCGAGGTAAACTTTATCTTTTCTTCAAATTTGATATTTTTCTCCTAAAGTTTTAGACAAAATTTCTCATTATCACCGTTCTTTTTCTAAGAATTCTGATTCAACTTCAAGCAAATATTAGAAAAAAGCTGATTTTTCAATAACACTTTTTCCCAGATTTCGTCCTTGCTGCCGGACGTTCTGGCGTCGGTACGGCATCACGATCGTGATCTGGGTGATCTTCATCCTACTCATCGCGCTGTTCTTCTTCGCACTCATCAACAAGTGGCCCGAAATGGTTGCTCTCATTATCATCGACACTTTCTAAGACTCTCATCGATTACAGTAAGCCCCCTACCAAACTATCCTAACCCCTCTTCTACAGTATCCTTTTATCTATGTAACAATACTGTAACCATTCACCTCTCCAAAGCTAGCCTTCATTTTATCGTTTTGGACATACCAGGCCTATCATCCATCGAAGGAGAGAGAGAGGAAGAGACGTTAAAATCCATAACGAAAAGCATGAAATAAATGTTTCCATGGAAAAGTGCAATTTTTGGAAGTAAAAGATTTTAAGAGTTTGTAAACTTTGAAAAATCGGAAAGATTTGTAACTTGTCAAATCTACGGCTTCTAACGTGAAACGAGTCTTTTTATCTCTCGAAAGGATTATTGCATATCATGTGAGCATATACGGGTCTGAAGCTACAAAGCCACAATCAAAAAGTAGATTTTTTCAAAACAAGCATTTATTTGACGGATAAGTTGTTGTTTTCACCATCACCAATTAGAAAACAGTTTGATAGGAAATCATAAAACAATCAACAGTTTTGATAAATAGAATGTCTTCAACGCATAAAATTCTCATTTTCACCATAATTTTTACTGTTCGAAATTGAAAATACTGACTCGGAAGGATTTATCAGAGAATTGCATCTTCAAAATGAACAGGATGTTTCAAAGGCATTGGATAAAATAGCTCGAATTGTTGTGATAAAAGATCAATTTTGGAAACTCAAGTTGGGAAAACAAATGAAAAGATAACACACAAAACATGACCCCTCACATAAAGATTTCAGAGAATATCATAGCCTTTATAAAATTCAATAAAACAGCTCTATTGAATCACAAAATTGGGCTAAACTTCTGAAATACTGTAATTTTTGCTTGCTCGATTTTATGATCAACAATAAATTATTTTTGAAACATCCAGCTAGAAAACATGAACTTATCAAACTTATTGATAATGCATGAAACTGTTTTATCAGCATTTTTCTCAAAATTTTCAAATTCACGTTGGATAGGCTCTATTAACTTTCCAAGAAGTCAAGTTTTCAAAGAAATATTTTCTAGCCGAATAAATTATAAAATCATACTTTCACAGAAGAATTGGGAGAAATAATGAGGATGGCCATTTTCAGACTAGTCTTGAATTGTTCCAACTAGTAGCTCCTGCCGAAGAGGGCGAAGAATTTGGGCTTGTTCGAGCAGGAAGGAAGCAGGCACTTGTCAGGCAGAGCTTCTTTTGGCTGAAAATTGAAAAGGTAAGAAATTGGTTTCGTTAGCGAGTTAAGTTCAATTTAAAATTTAAGAATACTAAATATATTTTTTGTAATTCTTGCTGGATCTAAAACGGATTTGATATCGAAATGTGAAAATTTAGATAAAAAGTAAGCTCGAAAAAGTCTGAAGTTATCAAATTTTTCAAATGCAAAGGAAAAATAGAAGGTAGAAATTATTTTGACCTGTTCCAAAGGAATGCAGAGGGTCTTGGCGCCCATTTGTGCCTGTCCGCTGCCATCCACTTCGTCCCTCGTCGAGGCCTTTTTGATTTCATCTTCGCACGAGGGCTCTCCTAAAAATTTGTAATTTTATTTTCTTCAAGACCAATTTGGAAATTACAAAACAACGACGATGAAATGGCACTAAAATTTCCAGCATTTTTGCTACCCCGCTCTATACAATTTCGATGCCTTTTTGTCATGTTGACTTTTAGTTTCCAAATCATTTAAAAAGAATTCCAACGAACCGCAGAACGGAGCGAGAATGATGCATTTGTCGTTGAGCAGCTTGTTGAACTCCTCCAAATTCGAGGTTGTTTTCAGGTGCTCGTCGCGCAGAGATTTCACTCTAAAAATTAGGCAAAATGCTGAATTTATAAGAAAAATCGTTATTTTTATTTATATAATATCATGTTTTCTCATTTTTAAGGCTAAAAATGAAGGTAGTTAAAAATTCCGAGTAGAAAGTTAATTCCTTTAATTTCTTATCGAAAAATACTAATTTAAAAAATCGCACTTCTGGTACATTCTGTTGTGGATGTCATCGAGCAGACTCTTGACCTCCCCGGCCAATCCCTCACTTTTGATGGCTCTCTTCTCCCCGTCAAAGCGAACCACCGCAGTCACCTGGCTGTTCTTCATGTCACGAGGACCGATCTAGAAAAAATCAATTTTGATGGGATTTTTGAAATCTCAAAAACCTCGATACGAATGGGCACTCCCTTCAGCTCCCAGTGGTTGAATTTCCATCCGGGGGAAACGTTGTCTCTAAAAAAAAAAATTCCAATTAGATTTATCAGTTTTCGAGGATTTTCATATTCTAATTTTTTAAATGTCATGATAAAATAAGGAGGTTAATAAAAAATTTGAATTTAGCATTAAACCATTCTAATTAGAATCGAGTAAAAGAAAGATGACTTTCTCACCTCAAATCACTCTCAGCCCGGACCTCCACGGCCATCAGCTGCTTGACGACTTCGTTCGCAGCGTTGTTCAGTTCGTCGCGTTGCGCTTCCGTTGTCTGCGCCGTGATTCCGACAGGAATCACAATCACCTGGAATTTGAAGAAAAAAATCGTATTTTTGTACATTTGTGTTACTTGTGCTTAGTTAAGAAAAGCAAGAGTTAACAAACTTTAAAATCGTGTCTATCGTCATAAATATCTAGTCGTTATTACGTTGAACGATATTTCGTGCTACTTTTGATAGAAAATGCATAGAAAAGTAAGCGGATGTCGTTCAACCTAACATCTGCCATCTTTTTAATGAAATAGGTTATTTTACCTGAACAGCAGCAACTCGGGGAGGCAGGACGAGGCCGTTGTCGTCGCCGTGGATCATGATCATCGCTCCGATCGTGCGCGTCGACAGACCCCACGAATTCTGGTACGCGAACAGCTGGAAAAATATTGGAAGTAGGACGACAATTAGCAGAGATTCAAAAGAATTCTGGGTGAGGATAGAAAAATCTGAACTCACTTTATCCTTGGAGTTGGGATCCTCGTAAGAGATGTCGAACATTTTGGAGAAGTTCTGTCCGAGATGATGGGACGTTGCGCCCTGAATGCCCCTGCCATTGCAGGGCACATAGGCCTCGACCGTGGTCGTGAAGTCACCACCAGCGAATTTCTCCTGGAAACCAATAATTTAAAAATCATGAAGAAAAAGGCATACAAATCTTTGAAAAACCGACAAAATTTTCAAAAAAATATTTGGAAATCTCGAAATAAGAGTCCTAGTTGTGTGGAAAGTTCATGAGTTTTTAGAAAGTGCTGATAAAGAAAAAGGAATAAGATTTGCAAACTTATTCGTGTAGGAAAAGGTGTAATCACCTAAAATATTCTAATATAAAACTGAATTTTGACCTTCTCACTCTTCCTCCCCTTGATGACAGGGACGGCCATCAGCTCGGTGTAGACTCCCGCATAGAGGTCCAGAATGTCGAACACCTCCTTCTCTGCGTCCTCGTAGTTCGAGAAAGCCGTATGGCCTGGAAAAGTAGTCAATTGAATTTCCAATTTCAATAACAAATAACAATTTTCTTTTCAATTTTAAAACTTCATTTTTTATTTAAAAAATAATCCAATTTTTACCTTCCTGCCACAAGAACTCGCGGGTACGAAGGAAGGGGGTGGGGTGCTTGAATTCCCAGCGCTAAAATCACGAATTTTCAAAGATTCCAAAAAAAAAATAAAGGAAAAAAACACATACGACAACATTGCACCACTGGTTGAGTTTGATGGGCAGATCCCTGTGCGACTGGACCCATTTCCTATAGGAAGGGTACATGACGGTCTCCGAGGTGGGGCGGATCGCGATAGGCTCCGCCAGATCCGACGAGCCAGCGCGAGTTACCCAGGCCACCTAAAATATGAAAATACAAACATTTCGATAACCTGGAAAAGTCGTCGCATCATTCCATAAGAAATAGTATATGGAGAGAGAATCGTTCATTTCCCTAACAGAACCTACTCGATTTCGTCTGCAGCGATGCAACTACTTGTCCAAATTTTAAAAAATTGAACAATAATTAAAAATAATAAAAATAGGGAAATTATTTGAAAGAAAAAAAATTTTACCTCCGGCGCGAAATCGGCGATGTGAGTCTTTTCGCGCTCGAGCGCGGCGTTGCTGACGAACATTGGGAAGTAGCAGTTCTTCACGCCCAGCTTCTTGATGCCCGCGTCGAACCAGGCCTGCGAAATTTTTGTTACTTTTTATCAGTTATTTTATTGCAAAAAATCTGTTTTCTCATTTTTCTCAAATTTGGATCAAAAATTATTTTTTAAAGAAAAATAACACCTGAATATGTTCCCAAACGGCATAGGACCAGGGACGCAACACATAGCAGCCGGACACGTCGTAGTACTCGATCATTTCAGCCTTGGTAATCACCTGAAAACCATTTTCTTCGAGAAATTCGAATAAAAAATCTAAATGACTAGGGATGTTTTTTGAAAATTTCGAAAAATTATGAGAAGAAAATTTACCTGACTGTACCACTCGGAGTAATTCTCATCCTTCTTGATTTCAATGCCGAGTTTAGTCTTTTTGCCCTCGCCTTCGGCTGCCTGCTGCTGCGGTTTCTTCTCTTCCTTCTTTTCAGCCTCAAAATTGAGGTTTTAGAAAAATAATAGAAAAGAAAAGGTTCTTTCAATGCCGACATTTTCAAATTTTTAGAAATTTTAAATAATTATAAAAAGTAAAATATTTTCTAAAATCAAATTTACCTTCTTCTTGTCCTGCCTGCCTCCACCCTGACCACCAGCGGGAGCATAGTCCTGTCCGGTTGCCTCCTTGTAGGCCAGCTTCAATTTGAGCAGTTTGTCGATGGCCTCTTTCTTCACTTCCTGAAGAAAAATAAAAATGAAATTTTTAGCAGATTTATGAAGAGTAAAAAAATTAATTCTAAATAATTCAACCTCCGAAGTGGCCTTGTCGGATTTGAGACGACGGACCTCGTCCCCCTGCTGCACAATTTGCTCTTCCAATTCCTTCGCGACCACCATCCTTTAGTTGTAGAAAACTCGAGAATTCGCAAGATTTCAACCCAACTGAAAATCACAGTAATCGTAAATAATTTACGAAAAGTATAAATTTTAGACTAGGTAGAAAATGATCATGAAATAAAAAATTTCAGGTTAATTTTCAAAATTTGTCTCAAAGAAAAAGAATAAATTCCTAAAAAGTCTAGGAAAGATCAATATTTTAGAAATTAATCATTTAGAAGAGCTCGTAGGTGCCCATGAAAATCAAAAATCTCATGCTAATTTATAAAAGAGGCACAATTCGGTGTAAGATTTCCTAAAATTTCACAATAATGTGTGGGGGAACTGGAACTGCACAATAGAAAAGAAGAAAGGAATGCAAAGGCAGGGCACGGAAATTCTGCTCGAAGAAAAACGAAGTGAAAAAATCAAAGCGATGAAGCCTGCGATTGAAAAAATGAAAACTTATTTCAAAAATGACGGGAAATAAAATGTTTCTGCTAACTTTTATTGAATTTGTCATTGTGTATGGATTTTAGGATTTTTATAATCTTGAGGAATTGATCAAAGTGATAAGAGAAGATAGATAGAGATGAATTTGGAAGAGAGTTGGAAAGATGTCGACCGATCGATGAAAGAAATTGGAGAGAAATAGGTGTGACTGAAGAGAGAAGCAAGTTTCGATCCGATTTTTATCTCTTTCATAGCATTTGAAAAATGACTGTTTCAGTGCTTTGGTAGCAAATTTTGGAATTTCGGAAAATGGTTGATAATGTTCTTGGAGGAAGTAATGAAATTTTGAGGAATTTGGGGGACAATTAAAAACGTATTTTACAGTTCTTCACTGCGAACTATGCAAAGTAGTTTATTTTTCACTTTTCATTGGTATTTTATTCATTTTTGCGTCATTCTTCCTACGAAAACTTACCTTTTCAAGCAAATCTTTCTGCTGATGAGTAAGCCATTATGAATTCGTCGTTTCGTCGCATTCAGTTTACAGCGACCTTGAAACCAAAACAGTCTCACGCCTAATTTGGGAAGACAACCTTAGTCAGATTGTGATTCGGACCGTTTTCCCCTGGTATTCGGAAAATTTCCATTTTGATGAAATGGCATAGAACTATGAGATGATAAAGGATGGTAGGGAAATGTTTTCCTTTTCGTTTTACCATTTCCAAAGTTGAATTTTGCAAAATATTTTTTCTTCCGATTCTATATTCATTTTGTCATGATTTATCCTATTTTATTCGCTATTTTCTAATATGGTTGAGGGATTTTCTTCGAATGCCTTATCACCAGAAAGCCGTGTGCATATTGTAGTTTTCAATATGACTCTTCTTCCTCTGCGTGTCTAACGTTATGCTACGCTATTTGATAGCAGAGTCAGAACAAGAATAGGCGTGAAATGGCCTTTTGCCAGGTGCGTCAACGGCCTCTTTTCCCTTGAAATGGAATTTTCATGTTGCTTTTCTCTGACTTTACTCTTTAACAGACTATTTCTCTATTTCTATGGTTCTCTTCTTCTCTCATTTTCACGAAATATTTCCACCTTACCCTCTCTCTCTTCTTTTGTCTTTGCAATTTCAGCATTCTCATTACTCTGGCCTCTCTTGCCTCCCCTCTTCATCCTGCCAATTTATATTCGCCTTTCATTTTATCGTTCGAAAGATTAGGGCTTATCAATTTCCGTGATATCTTTATCACCTTTATCGCCTACTTTATCATGTATCAATCGATATTGTCATTCCTTATCGGGAAACTTTCCGGAACAGTTCTATAGGGTTTGCAAAAATCATCAGTAATTTCTCATCGTATGATAAAAAATGAGAGCAAAAACCAAGCTTTTCATAATCAATAGCCTAATATTACTTATCGTGCTGGCTTTTAAAATGATAGTCAACACAAATTTCTTAGAATAAATCTCAGTCCAAAGTGCAAAATCCTGAAAATCTGCAGGGATGATTAATTCCTATCGATTAGAGGACGAGAATTTTTTAGAGCGCATGTGATAGAGGTTCATTTTCATCGTTTTTACCAGGAATTTGTAGAATTGCGCTAATGTTTAGTTTCTATTTCTTCCATCGTCGATTTTAGACACAAATGTCAAACACTCTGCATCTCTGACCTTTGCCGTAGACAAATACAGAACAACGATAGAGCCGGCATTGGACTTATGAACTTTGACTTCCAGCATGAAAGTTATGTATTTCGTATAACTTTCTCGTTAAACCATCATATTTTGCTTCTTGGCGATATTATTATTAGTTTCTATTCTCGGGACTTTTACTTATCACCAAGCAAATTGATCATAGATTTATTGAGCTTAACTTCCGATTAAAACGTGAAAATTCTGTGATTTCTGCAAAATTTTGGCATCTATGATATTTTTCAGCAAATTATTTTTAGTTAAATCTAGTATCATTTTTTATTAAATTATTCATTGATTTATTTATTGGCATTAATTTTCAACCCGAAATTCCTTATTTTGCAGAACATTTTGTTTCGGCTCATTGATTGTTTTTGCAATTGTTATTGACTTCATTTCTAAATCAGGAATATTCTTTCACCAAATGACTTGTTGATTTATTGAACTTGACACTTCGATCTGAAACATGACACTTGATATTTCGTACAAGATTTTCTTCGCCTTTAAATTTACTCTATTTTCAGATTTGGAGTATTCTTTTGTCAATATCTCGATCTCATCACTGGGTGATTATCCTTGAAATTTTGTAAGAAAATGGAGACGGACAATTTGATGGGTGGAGACAAGGTCTCAATGGAAAATTTCGCGCTTCTTAGAGTTCTGGGGAAAGGAGGTAAATGTTTGTTTCTTTAAAGAAAGAAAATTATAATTTTGATGATATTACTATTTTCATCTTGATTCACAAATAATCAAAATTGTCGAAAGCCGCATCAAAAATCAATGGTTTGCGTTCGATTTTTGTGACCTTGAGAGGTATATGAGTAGGAATAGATGAAATTGGCTGAATTAGTAATGATAAGAACGATAAGATTGGCAATCATAGACAGGAAATTTATCAGTTTACTGTGATACCCAGAAATATTGCAACATAAAAATAGTTTGAAGAACAAACGAAGTGTTTTTCTTTTAATTAATTTTTTTATTTCAGCCTATGGAAAAGTATTCCTGGTCCGAAAAATCGGAGGCAAGGACCACGGTCAATTGTACGCGATGAAAGTGCTTAGAAAAACTCGGGTACGAAAATGTTGAAATGAAACTGGATAATTATCTAAAATTTGTCGATTTAGGTAATTTCAAAGCAGAAAACACTGGAGCACACGATTGCTGAGAGAAAAGTTCTGGAGAAACTCCGAGGACTGCCCTTCCTCGTCAATCTTTACTATGCGTTCCAATCGGAAAGCAAACTACATATCGTTATGGGTCAGATTTAAATAATTATTAGAGAAATTTTAGAGTAATAATAAAAATGAAAAATATATAGCATTTTCAATCTGAAATAAGATAAAGTAAAATATTTTCTTCTAAAAGAAAATTCTATGCTCTTTCACAAGAAATCTTGAGGAATTTATAACAAATAATTTTTTTCAGAATACGTCCGAGGTGGTGAGCTCTTCACTCATTTGTGCTCCCGAGGATCGTTCGATATTCCAACGACCAAGTTCATCGTCGCGGAACTAATCGTTGCCATTAACGCTCTGCACGAGAGGAAGATTCTCTACAGAGACATGAAATTGGAGAACGTTCTTCTGGATGAAGAAGGACACATCAAATTGACTGATTTCGGACTCAGCAAATTATTGGAACCCGAAGATTTGGAGAGGGCTAATTCCTACTGTGGAACTATCGAATACATGTTAGTCTTAAATTAATTTTCTATGAAATGAAGGAAAAATAACATTGGAAAAGGTTTCTCGATCGATATGCAGCTATTGATTTATCTGAATTAGAAGTGAGCATTAATTTCTGTTCCGTTTCTTCTCTTGAAAATTTCATCCTGTTTTCTAGTCGTTTCTGATCCGAATATTATAGCATTTCTGGACTAAAGATTTCACCACTTTCAGGGCCCCCGAAGTAGTGAACCGTCCCGATGGTGGCTACACGGATGTGGTCGACTGGTGGTCGATGGGGGTTATTTGCTTCGAATTGCTGACTGGATGCAGTCCATTCACTGTAGATGGAGGACAGAATTCTTCCAAGGAAATCGCAAAAAGAATTTTGACGAAGAAGGTTCCTTTCCCGAGGGTAAGAACCTTATTTGAGAAATTACTTTTTTTCGGATCAGTATTATTCTGCTTCTGAACTGAGTGAGTATTCCTAAATAATGCTTTCTGAAGAATGCGACTATTTAAAAAAAAAAAATTTTAGGACATGAATCCAGACGCCAAAGATTTCATCGCTCAATTACTCGAGAAGAATCTGGAGAAGCGACTTGGTTACAAAGGAATCGACGAAATAAAGCACCACAAATTCCTGCGTGATATTGACTGGGACAAGGCTGAGAAGAGACAAATGAAGCCGAGAATCGTGCCCAACATATCTCATGATGTGCGATGACAAATTTTCTATAAAGAAAATTATTCGTCTAAAAATGACTTATTTCAGTTGGACGTACAAAACTTTGCTCAGGAATTCATCAACCAACAACCCCTTTACTCTCCGGCTGAAAGCCCTATGGATTCCCACACGCTATTCAGAGTAAGTTATCATTTTCATAAGTTTTATCATTCACGTGTATTCTCGTATTGGAAAATATCTAAATCCGGACTTTGATATTTCTTTTCTACCTTCATAAAAATTACTCGGTCTTCTATAAACGAGAATTTCTGACCTAAAAGAAGTTCCATTCACCCGTTCTCATAAAGTTAGAAACTTGGAATGACAATTTTAGAAATTTCAATGCATAATCCTTTTCTCCACATTTCACAGAAGAGATTTTCATTCTTCCACTAAAAGGGGATTAGAGTTCGTTATCTTATTATCCAAGAATTTGATCCTGACTGATCCGGATGTAGAAGGATTTAGTGATAGAAAAAGGATGAAAAGATATCGTACATGTTAGGGTTTTTGGCGAGCACGTTATAATCAGAAAAAAACATCTTATCCTTCCAAAATTTACATGAAAATGGGGATAACTTTTGAAATTTGGGACAATTTAAAAACCACAGATTTGGATGAAGAGCATTTAAGATGCTATTAGGAATATTCAAGTAAACAAATTTAGGGCTACTCTTACGTTTCACCCTCAGTGATCTTCGCAAATGACAATGTGATTGGAGAGGAACTGCTTGCTGAAGACATACAGACAATTCTCGCGAATTCGCCCTTCTTCAAAACTTTCCGGATGGACAAGACCGAGAAAGGACTACTTGGAAGGGGATCGTTTTCTGTTGTCAGGCAAGTTTTAGCATCTTTAATGCAGATAGTTCTTCTCACTTTTGATTAAATATGGAAAACTGATCACGGTTAGTTTTTATCTGGGACTTTTTTCATCAAAAATATAATGACTCCATTTTCATTACGTAATCAAAAATTGCGCAAATATTTTCCGTATTGCGACACACTTTGCGTTTTTGCGTGGTATTGAACACGGATTTTTGAAAATGTCGATAAAATCATTTTATCAATCGCCCGTAAAATTCTATGTTATTAAACGGCGAATAAGCTTAATTGATTGCTGATGCGTGGCGATATTTTCAGTGCTACGCAACTTATATTGATAGTCAAGGAATTGATAAGAGCATAGAGAGAAATATTCGTAGTTCATGTTTATTCTTGGAAAGTTTCAAATAATCTTAAAGGAAAAGATGTCATTATATATCATTTATTTATTTGACGAAAAATATAAATTTCGCATAATTAAATAAAATATAATTTATGCGAAATTGCGTATTCTTTAGAGAATCTATTTGTATCATAATTTCAGACGATGCGAGCGAATCTCGGACGGAGCGGCTTTCGCCGTGAAGATCATCTCGAAGAAATTCGCAGCTCAAGCACAAAGAGAAGCTCGGATTCTGGAAACAGTTAAAGGCCACCCGAACATCGTGCAATTCGTCGAGGCACATCAGGATCAACTGCATTTCTATATCGTCACAGAATTACTGACTGGAAAGGAACTACTGGAGAGAATCAGGAAACTGGAGAGATTTACGGAGGTTCGATATAACAGCTTTCTCGGAAATTATTTGAATCTTACAAAAAATGATATTTTCTTGTACTATTTTCAGTTCATTAGATTGAATAGTTTAGTAAAATAGAGGATATAAGATTTTCAGGCTGAAGCAGCAGAAATCATGCGTCAAATCGTGTCGGCAGTCGCTTACCTTTTCCAGAATAGAATCGTGCACAGAGATATCAAGCCAGAAAATATCATCTTCGAAAGCGATGATCCACATGCGCGTTTGAGACTGGTTGATTTTGGGTAAGTATAAATACCTGAAGGATTACCTTTCTAAATTCAATAAGATTCGTCTTTTCACATTTCATATGCCATCATCAAAATTATTTAGAATATCCGTCAGAAATGATTATTATTATTATTGTGAAATGAATAAATACAGAAATTTTAGTAATAACGAGGTCATTTTTCAGATTCGCTCGCTACTTGCCCACGAACGTCGAGCAGCAGTTAAAGTCAGTTCGAAAAATGTAGGCAGCATCCAACTTCTTATAATTGAAAATTATTGCTACAAGTTGTCGTTGTGTGATATGAGAAATGGACTGGGCGGGTGGATTTCGTGAAATACTTAGAATAGACAAAAATTTGATTTGGTGCATGAAACTTAAATTATTGTGACGGCCAATTTTAGTCGGAAAATGCATAGCACGGTTTCATAGATTTTTCTTCTTGGAAATTGTCGTAATTTTTAGAGTATTATGATTTTTGAATTTATAAAATCCTACCTGAATTGATTAGATTCCAGTTCACGATCACACAAAAATGACTTGCATTTCGATTGAATGTTAATTCGATATTTTTGGCATTTTCGTATCAAGTTGGCTGCTGCTAGATTAGAAATAATGTGCAGTTATTCTGAGTTCTACTATATTTTAAACTAGCATAAATTTATAAACTAGGACTCCATGCTTCACTCTGCAATATGCTGCTCCTGAGGTATTGGATATGGGTGATTCTCAACCGGAATATACCGAGATGTGCGACTTGTGGAGCATCGGAGTTATTCTGGTAAAGATAATGTCCGAATTAAATTTACATGACTTGAAAAAAGTAAATGTACATTTCTATGAAATTGCAAAATGATAAAAGAAAGTAACCGAATTACAATGTACCGAATAATTCTCCCTTGAAATGTCTAAATTTTTAATTTACATTTTACGTTCAATTCATAAGAAAAGAAGATCAGTGTGGAATTAATAAATGGAAGAAAATATCAATTCGATTTTTCCTAAAGAGTTGAAATTCAGTTTACAATGCTCTCCGGTCAAGTTCCCTTCCATGCTCGTTCTCGTAATGAATCAGCTAACGACATCATGAGGAGAATCTGTAAAGCTGAATTCTCGTTCGAAGGCGATGCCTGGAAGAACGTCAGTGAAGATGCGAAGGAATTGATTACGGGTTTGGTTTTTTAAATTATAATTTCAGGTAACTATTTTGGTGTTCAGGTCTTTTGACAGTCGATCCAAATAAGCGACTGACAATGCAACAACTGCAGAGCCATAAATGGCTGCGATCGACTGCTTTGGATACGCCCTTGCAAACACCATCGATTCTCCCACCATCTGTCGGTATGAATTTGATATATTTAGAATGATAATATTAGAACAGTCGGGAAATGAAAATAGACATAAAGTAACGAGGGAATAATATTATTTTCTTCATCAATATATAATGCATTTTTTCAATTATAAATTTATCAATTTTATGGGAATAAATATTGTTTCAATGTTTCAGACGAATCATTCAACGAAACTCTTCGTGCATTCCTTCATGCAAATAGAGACGGCTTCCATTTGCTGGATGTGGCTGCGGCTCCTTTGATGAAGAGAAGAGGCATCAAAAGGCAAAGTGGAGAGAAGGACAATGCTGCACAGACTTCTACAAAACGGTATTTGCAAATAGTTTTTGTCATTTAAATTTAAAGGTATTCATTAGTTTTTTTTAAACTCTAGTTTAGATCTTAAAAATCTTAATCTGAGCAATAATTTATTCTAAATACTTGTAACTTATTATAATTAAAGATGTAGAATAAATTGTTATCTAACTGAACATTTTTCGATTTATTTGAAATTCCTATTTAGAGCCCCAGCCTTTGAGCAAATAGCAGAAGGAGATGAAGGAGGCAGCAGTGCTTCGAGGCCAACGAGTCTGGGGATGCTGACAAATGAGCCGATGATGGCTTATAGAGAGCCTAATTCTGGAACGATCAGAGAAACAAGGGGATCTGATTCTTCCTGAAGATTAATATGGAATCGAGTAGGCTCATAAAGTGGTTTGAAGAAAATAGCCACGTAGCCATCGGTAGAAATGTTATTTAGGGATACGCTAAGTAGAGTAGAATCAGGTAGAGTTTATTTTCGCACACTATTTTATCTGGCGGCTACGTGACTACTTTTCTAAATTTTCTTAAATTTATCTATAATTTCTTTCAAATTAAAAGTATTAGTGGTATAGCAATTCCAAATATCCGACCAAACCATTTCGAGCTATAATCGGATTTTACTATTTTCTTAGACAGTCTTCCGTGTGTTCATATCAAATTGTTTTGATTCTGTAGAAATCTGAAAATATCGCTAACATTTCATCCCACAAATACATGTAGAATTCGCTAAAATTTATAACTTCCCAGGGATTATTCAAGATTTTTAGTTATTATTTTACGAGAATTTTTCAGTTAGTAATCTCTTTTATGTTGATACATGCTTTTTCTTCTGACTGAGAATGTTAGAAACCTATCTCCAATCTACAATCTATTAGATTCTGAAATACTACATCGAAAAATTAGAATATTCTGCCTCATAGACTAAGTTTCTTTTTTCAAAATTCGATGATTTTGTCAATAATTATCTTCGAGCGCTTATTTTGCATGAAATCAGTATAACATGACTAAAATGGTAAAAGCATTTATCTTTTTTAGAAAAAATATATAGATATTTTATTAAATTGTATACAAATTTCTATCTATCACGTATTGTTGATTCCGAAATCTGGGAGACGTGCACAAAGTGGTGCACGGTTATTTTTAGTGAATTAGAAAGGAGAAAGTTTGTGAAAAGAAGAGACTGACCTAAAATCGCATCTTTCTCCCCCTCTTTTCGGCCTCCTGGATTTCGAAACCAATAATATATTATTTCTGGTCTATCTTTGAATAATAATTACAGTGATTTTCTGTTATTTCGAATGCTAGTATTTGTTTGATGTTGATTCTAAATTTTTCTCGTGTTATCATTTATCATATCCGCTAGTAGATATGTGAAAATATATCTAAAAGATAATGAAATTTAGGTATTTAAATTAGTCTATTGCTTGGTTATTCGATTTTCGCATAGATGATATTTTTGATAGAACATGTCTTGCACACAACTTTCTAAACTTGATTTTGTTAAAATTTATGAATTTTTGACGTTTCTAGAATGTTGTGTGTTATCTGAATTAAATTTTTGCTAGCTATGAATATTTGAAAAAATTTCAGATTCAACAAGCAAAAATCTAGTTATTTTTCCAATTAATAAACCGACGCTTCCATTATTTTCTGTTTTGACCCGTGTGATTTTGTAAACAAATATCGTATTTTTCGAGAAAATGAACTCGCAATAAATGTTTTATCAATAAAAATTAAAATATTTATTCTATTTGAGATTCGTAAAAATAAAATCTGAAGTTAGAAATCTAAAATGAGTAAAAACAAAATGAATAATTTCGGTTTTAAGAAAGCAACGATAAAAATAACGAAATCTAAAATTTTGTCGAAAAAAACAAAACGATATGTTGTACTGTTATGTACAATAAAAGCTGCTCAAGGATGGACTGATTTTGAATTTTCAAATAAACTCTAGAAATTTAGAAATAATTTGCAAAGTAGCTCAAAATGGCCCCTAATACTCTTTGTTTATTTTTTCAGAAGAATAAAAATATTTGAGCTCATAAAATAAGAAACAAATGAAATTCGAATAAAATATCGAGTATCTTATATCACAAAAGTGGCAGATGAAAAGAACCTGGAAAATCCTTTTCAAAAATAAAAGAGATAGAAAATAAATGCATTCGATTTCGCGAACTTTATGACAAAATGACTAGAAAATATCGGCTTAATAATGAATAGAGCTGCAAATATGACCCTGTACAAACGCGAATTGTAACGAGAAGAAAACAATATTCAAAACCCAAAAACTGAGAAAGTCGGCATTTTCGAGCGCGAACAAATGAACTTTAAAGCCCGGAATCGTTAAATTCGGAAGTAATTTTTGTATTTATATAATATTGTAGATCGCATGTCACTCTTTAAAACATCAAAAATCTACAATACGTTGTGACTAAATTATTTAGGGAGGAATATTTGAACATTTCATGATGTTGCTAAAAAATTCTAAATTTTCTATTTTGAAATTAAATAGTTTTTCAAAAATAATGAAATTGTCAAATAGTCTTAAATTCGAAATTAATATCGATAAGTGCCCCTTTCGTACTGTCTAACCTCCATGTCGTCATAATCGTCATAAGGGTGGCTACTTGCATAGGACTGTTGCGAATGCTGTTGATGCATTTGTGCATTGTACATTCCGCCTTGTTGTTGAGACATCATATTATGAGCGTTCGGTTGCATTGATTGAGCTGGTATTGAAGCTGGTGCGAGGTAGGGTGCTTGGGCGCCTACAAATTTAAGAAGATCATTTAAAAGTATCAACTTCAGAACGACATAGTTCTTTTATAAACTACATTTTTCAATATTGTGAAAGAATCGGCATAAAGACCGTTTGACCCTTTATAGTGACCGACTACTGATTCCATTTCGGGAAATATTATTAAATTTGAAAAATAGGAAAACAGCTCTATCACACTTCTATCCTCTTGTTAAGAAATTCACTACGCGAATAATGCAGAGTGCGCTTGTTCGCCCTGACTTTACCCCTCTTTCTTTTATCAGTCGAAAAGGAAAAGGAAAGAGAATGGAAGAGAGAGAAGGGTAAAGTCAGGGAAGAAAACTGCACTCTGCATTAATCGCGTACAGAATTTCTTGAAAAAAGGGCGGAAGAGTGGTTATCTTCTTACCTGGCATTTGGGACAATGATGCAACAGAGGCCTGCGACTGCAGTCCCATTGTGGATCCTCCGGCCCCGCTCCCAATCATGCCCATCCCCATTGTTCCCATTTGAGGGGACATTCCTGTGCCTGCCATCATTTGCTGGGGAGTGAATAATGTAGCTGGGCCTCGGTTATCCATTGGGTTACGTTTGATTCTGAAAGAAAAGAAAAATTCAACTTTGAAAATTCCTGCTTCAAATCAAAATTTTGTTAGGTACAGTGAAGATGTTCTTCAAAAACCACGAGTACATGAATGAAATGGGTTTTATAATGAAGCTTTTGATATCTCCGCCGATTTTTATCATTCAAGAAAATTCGCTACCTTGGTGGCGACCTAACAGGAGGATGCGTCGCTCGCCAATATGCTTCCATGAAGTCTGCCAAATGCTCGCAGGCATCTTCCAGCTGGTTTTCATCAAGCAAGACATCGAACATTTCCTAAAAATCGAAGGTGAAGTAAAATTCACCAAAATAACTTACAGGTGGACATTGTGCCAATTTTTCAGCTGCTACCATCTGCACGTTCATATTTCGACTTTGTGATTTCCCTCTCGACTTGATTAGTCTTTGCAGGACCTAAATTTTTCATTTCACAGAAGTTGTGTTATTTGGAAAGTTCAATAGTTTCTCCCCCTTTGTACTAACATTGCATAAACTGAAAAATGAATGAAATTCTCAAGAAAATGATATATTTTGTATAATTTGATTCGTACCTTGGGCGAGCTAATCTTGATGTAGACATGAATGGGCGCGAGGCTGGTCTTCGCGAGTTGCGAAGGGTGGTTGATAGTGTCACAATCCAGCACTACCAATTGCATCGATCGGGCAAGCTCGAATATACGCTCGATCTCAGTTTGGATTTCGGCTGAAATAAAAAATAGTTAAATATTTTAGAAACTGTCTTCTGATATGGAAAATCATTATTAATTTTAAAAATGATAAATCTTACCTAAGCTGTTACTCGTCCTCGAATTCGCCCTTTCCATAATTGCCCGTTTACTTGGATTATTTAGTAGCGATCGTTTTGCTAACGAAATGTCTGCTGTCACTCGAGTGATAATTATCCTAAAAATAAGAATCATACAAATTCTTGAAATTTATAAACTAGTCAGATTTTGATGAAATTTAGGGCGAGTTCATACTTTTCGACATCATGTCAATTTTAAGCAATACTAATTTATGACATCGTAGTTAAGGCGCGTTGAAAGTTTATACATAAAATTGCTCGAAATTGATACGATATCAAAATATATGAATGCGCCTTTAGAAAGATAAAAAATGTCTTACCTCCCCTCAAACCGGTGTTTCAAATAATCGAATACGGCTTTTTGCATCATGTCAGTCACTTCATATCCTTTCAGGGAAGGTCCGACCAGCACGACAGGCCGCATGGAAGGAACCACGTCGTACGGAGGCAGGTTCTCCTGCTTCTTGAAGATCAACTTCTTCTTCTCCTTGGTTGGTGGCGTCGTGACGATATTCGTCAACTTCTTCGGGTTGTAATCTTCGTCTTCTAAATTTCGTATGTAGAAGTTGAAAAATGAGAATCATTTCCTATTTGAAGTGAATAAATTTCAATTCGTAAACTTTTTTTGATAGGTTTTGAGTGAGAAAAAAAGGATCTTTCACAATAGAGTAATGCAAGCAACAGTCTCTTATCAAAACTATTTCCTCTCCAAAATCAATGAATTTTCCGAAGACAATTTGTTCAATTTACAGAAAACCAAGACTACCTCCAGGAGTGGGTGGAGTCGAGGCCCTGGATCCTCCACTTTTGGGCATCATATTGTCGAGAGCTCCCAGATTCGTTGTCGAAGTCGATTGCTTGAATTTGCCGGCTTTCGCAGTTTGCTGCCGAAGACTTTCGAGCTTAACCGGCGAAGGAATGAATCCCAAATCGTGGCCTTCCTTCACTAATCGACCTATCCACCAGTCATTATTGTACTAAAATATACAAGTTAGAAAAATATGTAATTTAACTGATATATTAATTAAAATGACGATAAAAATAGGGTATTTTGAAAATTGATAACGAATCGTAAAATCTCGACTATTTGATCTTCATTGAGACTAAAATTCTATTTTTAGCGTTGAAATCACATAAGTTACAAACAAATGACCATACCTTTTCCTTGATATGTAGAAAATCCTTGACTTTGAAGGACACGGCACACCCGTGCACCGGGGAATCATCGTCTAACGAACCGTCATATTCCACATTTGTGCAGACAGCGAAAGCGACGGGTTTGTACTGAAAATCAGGTATTTTTTTAATTATAGAAAATTTTAATGAATTTAATAAGTTTTGGATAACGATGACGAACTCGTACTTAAAAATCGCAATATCTTTGAGAAAATTATAGATCTTCGTTCATGATAAAAGTTTGTAGTTCAAATATTAAGGAAAAATAAATAAATTTTCAAGTTGTATGCATCGAGATAACTATTCTAATTTTCCCTACCTTAGCTCGTTCCAACTGCTGAGCAGCCTGCCGTTCTGCATCCCTCCTCAAAGTTTCTCGATTCCCTGTTTCCAGGTCCAAATCATCATGACTAAAGTTTGAATCGCCGCTGCCCTAAGAATATAAGAATAAAAATGATGTATGTTGTTTAAAGTTAAAGCTGACCTCCATCATCATGTTCATTGATGTTTTTGAGTTAAAAATCTAATCTCTAATATAGGGTGCACTCTTTATAAGAGTGATGAAAGTCTTGGTACAGAATTTTGCAGCGCTACCGTTATAAATCTGTGCCAAGTTGTTCAACCATTTGCGCCACTTTTATAAAGAATGAGTCATAACTGAGTTTCTATGAAACTTGTTCTTATAAAATTTTCAAAAACGATAGAAACACCTCACCCTTCGCCGGAAGGTGGCCATTCAGCAAAGGAAGAAAGTGCCAAAGGAGTTTTAGCTTCGATTCGAATTGATATCGAAATAGTACCGTTCAGATTCGATATTCTGCTCAATTTAGCAGGCTACTGAAATCCAAATTTATATGATAAAAATCAAGATAAAAAATCACGTATCAATGATTCGGAATAGGGAATGAAAAAAGTTTATAAGAATGAGATTCAGAAAAGAATGAACATCAGAAATTCAGAATAGTGGGGTGGAAAAGGCTGATCTTCATGGCAAGATTCTACTATTTACCACAAGAAAAATCCATTTCATGATTTATCCTCCCGAGCTACTGGCTAATAGACAGTTGACAAAGTGGAGTTGACAATCGGTAAGAGCTGCTTTGTTAGAAGTGAAAAGAGAAGAGGAAAGAATGTGATGACGCAATCAATAGGATGCGAGAAATGACAACGGTTTGATGCGATAAGATAAGCCAGATAGCAGGGCAAAATTACAGTATTTCATTGAAACATATTGATATTTCTATCACTGAAATCCCGAAATAATTCTATTCAGAATGAGTGTGAAATCAATGAGCGATGGCAATTTTATGACGAGCTCAATCTCGATGATCACATTGACAACGGGTTTGAACCCAAAGCTTCTAAAATGATAATCACGAGGATTCCGCTTGAAACAGTTATTCAGATTAAGGGGATTTTCATTGAAAGGGGGGAAGCTGAAAAAGAGGGGGAGAGGAGAAGGAGGGAAGAGAAAAGAAGGAAAGAAATGGGAGTAAAAGAAATCGATGAATAGACGCAGAGGAGGGATAAAGAAGTGAGCTTCTCGAGGGCACAAGCTCAGCCGCGCTGCGGTAGTTCGCGAGCAGAGATAATGAGGAAATGAGAGGGCGCAGAGAAACGAGATGAGGTTAGAGAAGAGAAAAGAAGGGGAGCGAGAAAAAAGAAGAAGCTATTGGCGCAAATGCACTTACCGAAAGAATGAGCAGAGAAGAGGAGAGGAGAGGAGTAGAGGAGAAAGAATTGCATTGAAGCATAGGCATTCAGCCTTGAATGCCTATGCTTCAACGCAATCCAATGGCCGATGCTCAAAAACACATGCAAATTGACAGAAAAGCGGGGGAAGAGTCCATCCACAAATATGACAAGTTTTAGTTCTAGATCAGAAAATGGAACTTTTCAATTATTTTAATCTTAGATAAGAGATCGATAACTTGAATTTTCGAATTATGACTATGAAAAGCGAAACAAAATAGGTTAGCTTCAAGAATTCAACCAGAAATGTACGCGGTCCGTAAAAATTGGGGCCCGGACATCCCTGAATTTAACAATAAAATAATGAAACGATAATAACTTATTTATAAGGCTAATAAAAAGTTCACAGATGATTACTGACGTTTTTGAATAGTAAAACAACACATGAATAATTTGAACGAAATAGTATAAAAAGGAAGTTTGAAAATTCAAGATTTCAAATTATTTTTAAAAATTGGCAGTTTATGAAAGGGTTGATCTTAGAAGATATATGGATTAACGACTAGACAGAGAAAGAAATGTACAGGTGATACAGTAGCGGACAAAATTATCCGATCGCCTATGAAACTTCGGGTGCATGGTTTGAACATCTTTGATAATTTGATCCAGGTGAAATTTTGTCACATGGTGATCAGGCAGTTATTATTTGACAGAACGTAACGGAAGTACGGAATGACAGAACTTTATAGTTAGAGATAGGAGCCTCCTGTAAAATTCATCAATTAGGCTTTTTTTACCTTTGGTGAATTTTACAGGAGGCTCTTATCTCTAACTATAAAGTTCCGTCATTCCGTCAAGTTCCGTAAAATAGCAGCTGCCTAGTGATAATCATAACCAAAAAGGATTACCAAGTTATGTTGGATTGGGTCAACAGATTTATCAACCTCAGGCACTCAAAGTTTCATGGTTGGTCGAATACTTTTGTCCGCTATGTATGTTCGGATACCGAATTGATTCAGGGAAGTTTGGTCGCGTTTTGATCCGCGATTCTCATCATTGCGTGATGGTCGTGATGCCCTGAAAGTAGAATGTTACGAATCTAAATCTCAAAAATATAAAAATGGCACTGACGAGAAAAAAACGTTTTGAATGACATGCTTTTACTGAGAGGATAAATTTGAATAATCTCGGGAAAATTACAGAAGATAAATTTTCAATTCGTACACTTCATGTATTTTTGAATAATTGTCCAAATTCACTGACCCGTGCAGCAACACTTCTCACAGAGATCGTAGTTTTCGCAAATGAGGCACTTGAATCGAACTCCAGCAATGGGCATCATCGAACATCGCCCGCATTCGATGCCTTCGTGAACGGCCGACCCAGTGGGCAGCATCGCGTTTGCATTCCTAAAAACGTGCATAATTTTAAGGAAAACATTATATGAACAAGTGCTAGCATTCATTCTTATCATAGTATTATACGATCTTTCTCCTTTACTGTATTAAAAATTATACATAGTGATAGCTCTTCAATAAGACATTTTCCCTTACTCTTTCAAAGCATCCGCGTCAGTCGTGCACTTACTTGGCAAAGAGTTGGAATTCACTTCCGAGTTGAACTTCATTCTAGCATTCAGTCTAAATTGATAGTCTTCTCTTATGATTCAAAATGGATTAAATATACCATTAAATATAGAAAACTCTCGACTATAGACTTTAATTGATTTGACTTTAGAAACAAGCCATCAGAAATCAATTTCGTACTTGAGATGGAGCAGATCCTTTCCTTTGCCATCGAGGAAATTCGTCACAATCAGAGCCTCGTTCAGGCTCTCATCAGAATCGAGGGGGAAATGATGTCCATCGCTGTCTGAATTATTTCAATCTTTATTTGATTTTAGAAAAAAATCATTTTTGTAGGAAAAAATACTTATAGGAAAAGTAGGCCTATTTTGGAAATAGTTTTTTTTCAAAGCAGGTAATCTGGATAATTCATTATCTACGAAATAGTATGGGAAAAGATTCTCCCTGCCTCGCCCTGTACTCTTAACTATGGATTACGAAGTCAAGAATTATCGTAAAACCTCCAATAGAAACCCACCCTCCAAAATGCCATAATTACCCATTACCCAACTCAAATCATCTCGGAAACTTATTTATAATATTTTCTAGATGGTGTAGAGCATATTTATTTTTATTGTTTCTGCGATCATCAGATCAAAAGTTATGCTGGTTTGAAATTTTCATTTTTCGAAAATTGCACCCTTGAAATTAAAAGCCCGTGGGCTTCAACTAGAGGTTTTACAGTACATAAATTGGTACAAATTATGGAAACTTTTGTTCTATCTAAAAACTTTTCTCCGATAGAAATATTCACCATACCTTTGTACTCCAGTCGAAAATCAGTCTTTCGAGTGACCTGGTGAGTTCGAGCCAACAGCATACGGAGCGAGGGCGTGTACTGGAAGTTGTACGCGTATCTCCACATTTGCTTATCATCGCTGTCAGAAACGACCTTCAAGTGCAGGCTCCAGTTGCACTTTTCTCTCTTCAGGCTTTCTGCATACCACATCCTCCAGTGATTTGATTGCTTGATGAAATGAGGCTGAAAAGAATATTCTTCGAGGAAATCATCGACAGATGTAGGAAAAAGGTTGGGTTGCGGACCCAGCTGTACGGTGACGGTACTTTAGGGTAAATATCCGAAAAAGCAAGAAGATTGAGGTGCCTCAAACTTGGGTAATTAAACCTAGAGGGCGCAAATGAAATTTCCGTTTTGGAGACAAAGTTATAAAAGCATTTTTCTAGAAATCTCTCATGGCTGAGTAGCAAATAGCAAAAAGCCGCATGAAAAACGGATCAGTGCAGCAAAAGATATGAATTTCTGAAGATGAAGACAACGACCCAAAAAGCCTTTTGCGAACGAATTTCCGTCAAGCGAAAAGCGTGCCCTGCCTTTGCAGTGAATCGAACAAAGGCTATTTCAAAGGGAGAACGACTCTGTAAGGACGTTTGTTTGAATTTCTTTGCTTGTTTCTGAAACACTCTGAAGTTTCTATGGATTTTATCATTCCCAAAGTGATAAGCCACGCTCATTCTGAAATTTGAATGCAAAATTGGATGAAACAAAACAAGTGCCAAATACCTTTGTTTTCACTCTACGGTTTAATCGGCCCAATTAAAGTTTCGGGGGCATGTTCCGGAAGCAAAAAATGTACCCTAGGCTCATATCTAATAGTGGGAAATGAAAAATCAGAAAAAATCACTTTGCAAATTTTCTAGAATTTTTTGAAAATTTTAGCGAAGTTTTTTCCTTGACTTTGATTTCACGGAGTGGACGGAGCTTGCGCTCCCTAACTTTTGTATGAAATTCAGGGATGTTAGTGGAGTGGAAAATTCGCGCGCCACACCGCTCACTGCACCGCCAACATCCCTGATGAAATTACATAGGACGTCGAGAAGTGTCTTTTGTGTATCAATTGACGCCTTTTATAATATTATTTTGAATCGATGTGTGTAATCATTTTCTTACGATTTGCAAACTATGCAGAATAAGTCTTGACACTAATATGAAAGACATTCGCTATATATGACACGTTCTTCGTAAAAATCGAGTTTTCTATAAAGGGGGGTGGTACCCAAGAAGTTGATCCTCAATATTCGAGCTGATTTTTTGTTCCTGGGGGTTTTCGACTACGCTGATTACGAATATGACGGTTAAAACCCGATCCGACCACTTGTTCCGCCTGTTCTGGAAGGTCCGCATACTGTAGTTCCGAAAAATTCTATTTTCGTTATTCGGTATGGGAAAAATTCAAATTTGGTATCAAAATGCTCACGGAGACCAGCTGAACACGATTCTGAAAAGATTTCGTCGAAATGACACCGAATAAGGAAGCTATGATGAACACAGTGAAACATATGGAAAATGTCATATTGATTTTTCTCTTTTCTAATTTTTTTATTTTTTAAAAGTGCCAGATTCCGTGAGTTATTTATACTGGGAAGTAGCCCAGGTCTTCTAGTTTCTGGAACACTTGACCGTTTTCCTATAGACTGCCCGCTAGAGAAGAAATGCCACTTCTTCGAAGAGTTGTCATGGCTCATTTTTGCCTTGTTTGATTTGAAAAATTCATAACTTCCATAATTCTAAACCAAATTCGATAATTCTTTTTTTATTCGATAGAATTTAATCCATAGATTATTAAGCAATAAAATAAGAATTTTTTCGAATATTGATTTCTGCAGAAATGCACACTTTTCGTGTCTTGATTGCGTATTTTTCAACCTGTCCTGGGTTTACGCGTAAATGGCGTTGGAAAAATTCGTCCTTCCAGTATGTTGTGTAGATGGACATGGTGAACAACTTTGTTCCAGAACTGATCTTGAATTCGTTATTGTATAAGCTCCAGAATTTTTCGAAGTTCAACGATCAATTATTGCAAAGTGCCTTTAGGGCAGTAAATTTCAAAAATTCATATCTCTCTGTGTGTGCACATTCTAGAATAAGTTCTGGATACAATTTGTTCAATTTGAAGAGCTCTACAAGATTTTATTTAAAATTCCAACTTTAACTCACATTACCCTTGTAAACACAGTACGGGTATATAGGGTAACTTAGGCTAATTTCTCCCGCCAAAATTAATTTCTAAAAATTTTCTTTATATTTTTACTTTATTCTCCTACTCAAGATCTACAAAATAAAAAAAGAATCATTCAACTTGGTTCAGAAATAAGGAAGCTATGAATTTTTGAAATTTATTGTCCAAACGGCACTTTGCAATAATTGGTCATCGAACTTTAAAAAAATCTGTAGTCGATACGATAATGAACTCGAGGTCAGTCCTGGAATGAAAGTTGTTCACCATGTCCATCTACACAACATACTGGAAGGACGAATTTTTCCAACGCCATTTACGCGTAAACCCAGGACAGGTTGAAAAATACGCAATCAAGACACGAAAAGTGTGCATTTCTGCAGAAATCAATATTCGAAAAAATTCTTATTTTATTGCTTAATAATCTATGGATTAAATTCTATCGAATAAAAAAAGAATTATCGAATTTGGTTTAGAATTATGGAAGTTATGAATTTTTCAAATCAAACAAGGCAAAAATGAGCCATGACAACTCTTCGAAGAAGTGGCATTTCTTCTCTAGCGGGCAGTCTATAGGAAAACGGTCAAGTGTTCCAGAAACTAGAAGACCTGGGCTACTTCCCAGTATAAATAACTCACGGAATCTGGCACTTTTAAAAAATAAAAAAATTAGAAAAGAGAAAAATCAATATGACATTTTCCATATGTTTCACTATGCTCATAATAACTTCCTTATTCGGTGTCATTTCGACGAAATCTTTTCAGAATCGTGTTCAGCTGGTCTCCGTGAGCATTTTGATACCAAATTTGAATTTTTCCCATACCGAATAACGAAAATAGAATTTTTCGGAACTACAGTATGCGGACCTTCCAGAACAGGCGGAACAAGTGGTCGGATCGGGTTTTAACCGTCAGATTCATAATCAGCGTAGTCGAAAACCCCCAGGGACGAAAAATCAGCTCGAAACTCGAGGGTCAACTTCTTGGGTACCACCCCATACTCGATTCTTACGAAGAACGTGTCATATAGGGATCGCCAAGCCCCACCCCTTTGCCTCGGTTCAATACTGTCCATAGTTGATAGCCCTTTCGACTACCGCCGATTTTTTGTTTTTAGTAATTGATCGGTACCTACTATACAATTCGATACCGCTCTTTCACGTGGTGATATCGATTTATTGATTGTGTGCAAAAGAAGTCCGCAAATGCGCGTCAAATGCACACCAAATTACGACAATGCTAATATTTTGAGTTATAAAAAAGGCACATTTAATTTTTTTTGATGAATCGGTGCATCTAGTTGACATGTACAACATATGTAAAAATTAGAAAAATCCTGCGTAGAGCAAAATTTTTCGAGGCAATAATAGATGCTCGTCTTTGCGGTACTGTATCTTGACAAAGGGTCACTGAAATCGTCTGAAAACTTGACTAAAATAAAATTTGATACTCTCTAATTATGCTATTCGAAAGAAAAAATCGAAATTTTATCAAAAAATATTTTTAAAATTAATTTCAAAATGACCATTTTTTTGTCTTTGCTAAATTGGATCACCCTAGGCATATCTTGAAAGGTACATATTTTTTTATTTCATATTTTGATTAGTTGGTCAATTGTCTATCTTCGGTGAAAAAATCAGAAAAATCCTAGTACCCGCGACTGAGATCCTGATAATCCGCGAAAATATAAAAGAAGCCAATGCTGAAATGAAGGAGAGTGCAGAGAAAAAGACCCCCAAAGGCAGGGAAAGAAAGGGGGGAGCGAGCGGCAGTGTCTTTTGCAGATAAG
This sequence comes from Diploscapter coronatus, assembly GCA_964036155.1. Lineage (NCBI taxonomy): Eukaryota > Metazoa > Nematoda > Chromadorea > Rhabditida > Rhabditidae > Diploscapter > Diploscapter coronatus. The sequence continues at coordinate 43,438,931 of OZ038423.1, forward strand.
CCACGCCCCTTTCCCTTGTCCACGAAAAGGAGCGATTTTCCCGATTTTTCGCGTTAAATTTTATCAATTTTTTCATCAGTAACGTATTTTTTCGCGGTTTTTTCGGTGGGGATGATTAGAGGGGCACCTCAGCCCCTGAAAAATGCAGAAAACATAGTGCCAGAGCGAATTTGGCAAAATGGCTGGCGGTCCCTACCTTTGAATGTTCATTTTTCCTTTCTTGTGGGCGACCATTCTTTCTCTGACTCTTCCATTTGACAACCATTTCTTCTAAACATCTCTCAAAGCAAAACCGTTAATCTATCTTTATCCTCAAACCGATTTTTAGACTACATTCGAATTTTCAGATATCGTATCTCAAATAATGTCCATCTAAATTGGACAAATCCCGACGTCTAAATCGTCATATTCGAACTGAATCAACACCTTTTGACCAGCAATCTGCAGTTATCTATCAAAATCGTGAGTATTTCAAATAGACAATTCATTCGAATTTTTCTATTCAGATTGGTCTACTCCGATGACAACAATTCTGAAGTATCCTTCGTTCCGGAATCCATCATGTACGCCTACAAAATCCGTTTATGAAACAAGGAATTGTGAAGCGAGAAAAATTAAAAGTCTTGCAAGAACAATAACCTTCTAAAATTTCAAAAATTAGTATCTTTTTAATTATAAATGAGACTTAAAAATGTAGGGAGTTCATTTTTAAAATAAAATTCGGCATAATTTATATATGGATTGTGTTGTTTTTGGTACAAGTTGTTGCATTTTATATTTTAAGTTTAATTTCAACTCAATGCAGTCATTTTCAAATTTTTAGGCATGTCAAAGCGTCGAGACGATCAGACAGCATCAGGGGTCAGCGCGACATCAGGAAAATCGGGCCAAGTATATTGAAAATTAATCTGAATTTTATTACTAGAATCATAATGTGCATGTCATTTGGTCCCTTATTTGGTATTAAAATAAATGAATAAATCATAAGATTGAAAATGTTATCGAATCATTATTGCGAAATTATGCACCATAATGCTAAATATGATGGTTTCATTTCATCTAATCATCACTTTTAGTTTGAAAGAATTTAACTCCTCAAAATATCTTTGCAACCAGTACTCCATAGTCTCTAAAATTGTTTCTATTTCATTCGTTTCTTCCAATTTATCTGAAATCCTCATAATCACTATCAAATAAGTTGAATTCAGCTCGTGTATGCTCCAACAAGGGAGCCTTTTTAGAGTTCCGTGGAATTTCGGAACGAGAGTAGACTCATTTGAAAGAACATAAAATTCGAAGTCGATTCATGTAACTTTTTCGACAAAAATGACTTAGGACTAGTTATCTGAGCAATTAAAGAATCGACGAAATAGTATGAAATTTATGAGAGCGAAAGAAAAGGGGATTGACTCGCATAGATTGGCATACGTCACCAAACTCATTACCCAAATTTCTGCAGTTTCCAGTTGTTCTCGGTTTCAACAAATTACTGCAGTTTCTTCGCCTTTTGTGATGAAGTAGCAATTACCCACTCCTTGAACCTACTTTTTAATGCCATATTAAATCCAAATCTTAAGAAAACTTTCTAGAAAATTACCCCAAAAATTATGGTTAGATGAAGTTATATAAGACGTCGAGAAGTATCTTTTGTGTATCAATTGACGCCTTTTATAATATTATTCTAAATCGGTGTGTTAAGACTTTTTCTTACGATTTGAAAACTGCAGAATAAATCTTGACGTTAATATGAAAGGCATTTGCTATATAGAATTCGTTTCTGAAATGCAATTAATAGCTGAGTACATATTTCATAAGTCAAATGTTCGAATGTAAAAAGATGTTCAATTCCAAGAAACCAGGTGTAATTTATATAAGAAACATGTGTCGATATCCCTAAATGCATTTTAATCATTACTAATTCGAGTTTTAATAGTCATAAAGCTTAGCGAAGAATATCGAATTTCCCTCGAACTCAACATTTTTCGCATAATTCTCAATTTTTAAAGATATCTTATTATGTGTGATGAAGAGACTATATTCTATGTTTTAAATTATCACAACATATTCAAATTCAAGAAAATTGTGTCGATATTTTCAATTCCACTTTCACTAATTTCGATCTACTTATTATTAACTCATTTTCCAAATATTATGCGAGGATTTAGGAAATATCTACTATCAATACAGGTAAGTCATTACCGTTCTTTGTTCTCAATAATTAATAAATTCGATGATATTTTTCAAAAAGTTATTTTAGATAACCGGACTGTGTTGTGATATCCTATTCAATGTCATAATTGATGCGAGAATATTTCCACTGCATGCAGCAGTTATGTTTACCTCGTTTATTCCAGTTTTCTCTCCAAGCTTGATTTTTGTAATATATCATTCAGTTTTCTAATTAATAAGCCGCCTTAAGGATTTATTTACAGAGTTTATTACTTCTGACACATGTCCTATCTTGCTTTACTATCGTTCTTGCACTAAATTATAAACATAAGCAAATTTGTGCCCAAAATTGCCATGGACTTGTGAGTGATCATTAGAATTTATCGCGTGGTAAACCGATGCTCAGTTTTTGTGCACCATCGATAGATATAAAATCGATGAAGAATGCGAATAACTAATAATCATTAAATTTAAATATTAATAGTAATAAATCAAACGCTCTCAAAAGCTCTGAATATATTTAGAAATGCCAAAAGGTGAAAACTTAGCTCCCAGTGGATCGTTTTCGGAGATCAAAATGTGTTGAGATCTTATTAATCTCCTCTATTAGTACCCTCGGGTAATTCCCAATACTATCAATTCTGAAAACCACTTGGCATCTCTAAATATATTGTTACTTTTTAAGATATACAATAAAATATAAGTCAGATTAATCAATATCTAAAATAATCATAATTTTTTCGAAATAGCTGAATGTAAACTCGTAACAAATTCAAATTATTTCTGAGATGTAGTTAATATACATCGATTTTCACAGATGTATTGGATATCTCAAAAACATTATACTAAATTTACCGCAATGATATGTGTAGAGACCGTTATAATCGCGATATTAAGCTATTTCTCTCCAAATCCAGAAGCCGATGTCATTCAATACGTAAATGAGGCAAGTCATTTCGATATCGTTCATTTGGTTTGGGAACAACTCTGCATCAATTTTGCAAATTTCGTATCAAAAGCGGGAGAATACAGGGAATCGAGACATCACAGACGGATAGAATTCTGCGCTCTCTCGATTTTTACTCTCTAATTTGTATCATGAGACTTGTAACGCTGATGCAGGGTTATCCCCAAAGCAAATGCACAATCATTAATACAACGACGCATTATTTTTATTAAGAATAATTCAAAGTTCCGGTGTTTCGAAGCCGACATATATAAAAATATCATTTTACTCAAATGCGGACGATGGCAATGCAAATTATACAACATTTTGACACTAATATACGGCAATTTTGGAGTCGTGTGTTTTACCATTTTGGCATTTCATACTCAGCATTCGCTTCGTAAACAATTTTCAATAGGAAAGTTTTCGACTAAAACAATGAACTTGTATAAAGGCGCTATAAATTCAATAATGCGGCAGGTAGGTGATCTTTAACTAATAACAAAAAAAAATTCTTTACTAATTAACTGCACTAATTAGAGCTGAACTGAAATATTCCCTTCCAGCCCTAGAACTAATCATAAATTTAAATTATTTTTCAATGAGATTTTTTTAAAATCCACATTTCGGTCTAACTTCTAATTTTTATATTTTACAGGAAATTTCTATTTTCAAATAAATGCTATTTTAGATGCTCGTTATTGGAATTACTGTAGCAGTACCAGGTATACTAATATCTCTATGTGCTGTGCCTCAAGACTCTTTCGACTTTTCTAAATATAACGGTAAGTGTTTCTTCATAATTCCTAAAATCCATCAAACTACAGTTATTCCATATCTTTTTGAAATTATGATGAGTCTTCACAATCCTTTATCTGCATTGATGATGCTCTATTCAATGAAGCCTCAAATTAACGGAATAATTAAACAATATTGGAAACGTTTCAAGAAAGTTCCTATTTATAATAATAAGATAAACATTGTTAGCGTTGTACATATTCGAGAAAGTCGACGAAAATAAACTGTCTTATAGCTATAGCATAATAAGTGGAAATCTGGAAATCTCGTTACATCGAACATGCTAAACAGTATGAGATTTGAATGGGTCAAATAACGAGTTGTTCTCTTCTCTATTACATTTTATTTCACGAGGTTTCCAGATTGCGAAATAAGTTTATGAATTTTTGATCATCGGGTTTTAGATAGAACTATTGAATTGTAGATCGTTTATTTTATTTTTTATCCGTTCGTGATATTGATATGTGTTTTGTGATATATAATAAAATAATAAAGTTCTGCAAGTTGAAATGTCATTTTACAATTCACAATCAAATATCAAATATGGCAAACGTTTATGAAAGAACAGATGCTTTTCTCCTAATTAGGAAAGTTCATAGAACTCATTAACGATTGTTAGGAATATTTGTTTGGTTTTTTACTCTATTTCATAAGTCATATATATATATATGAGACGTTGTTCGTAAAAATCGAGTTTTTTTTTTATAGAGGGGTTGATACCCAAGAAGTCGACCCTCAAATTTCGAGCTGATTTTTCGTCCCTGAGGGGTTTCGATTACGCTGATGACGAATATGACGGTTAAAACCCCCACTTGATTTGGTTTAGAAATAAGCAAGCTATGAATTTTTTTTAAAGTTTTCGTAGATATCAAAAATTAGCTTTTCAAAAATAAATGGTTTTATGGGTGTGGGTAATTGGTTTCGACTCGAGAGCTATACCAGACAAAACCATTTCGGGCATTTTCAAAAGCCAAAATAACGATCATAGCAAGAATGTCGAAAAAAATCGAAAGAAATCAACCAAAATTCTTCAATTTCAAAATTTATTCCGGAAAATAAATAAATTTGTAAATGTTGTAGTGCCTCAAAGCCATAAAGTATAGTAAAAAGGGTTAGAGTGGGCAATTTTAGGGAATATAGTGTGAAAACTCTGGCATTTACGACATTTATAGATTGTGGAAAAATAATTTTCGTAATGTAACATTTGGAAAAAAGAATAACAAAAAATTCATCCCAAAGACTTTAAATAGTAGCTAATTTAAAAATTGGGATCTTTATGATTCAAAAATTCTAAACACGCGATAATTCCCATCTTGAGGTCACTTCGTTACATCGAAAAATGGTGATCATTTTGTCACCTTCCCTGTATCGAGTTACAACAGTTGTTTGGTCTTCTTTCTAAAAGGTTAGAGATTTTTGAAAGCGCAGAAGAAATTCTTACTTTGGTGGCCTTTTGCGTATGGATGAGTTTTCCGTCCTCGAAAGTGATAGTCGACAAAACTCGACGACCATCCATTGTGTCTTCATCAAAATCCTAAATAGGAATTTCTATTTTTTTTAGGATAAGTTTAAAAAAGCATATAAATTATCTAGCAGAGCTTTGTAATAATTCTTGCACCATATTGTTTTTATAATTTCAGCAAAAATTGAATATTATACTAGACTTATTGAAATCTAATATCTATTATGCAATACACGAGATAAAATACCATAAACTCCCAAGCGAAAGTAGATGATTTTCTCTCTGCCTTCTCTAAAACTCACGCGTTGGCTAAATTCGCTTTATTTCAGAGCAGCTGATTCTGTCATCTACACAACTACTGAAAATCATCAGATCCTTCAGTCGTCTAAAAATAGAAATGATTCCAGAGCATTAAGATCGGATGTTTTCAGTGAGGGAGAGCATAATTGTTCAAATTGGTATCGTCGAGATTGACCATTTGAACAGCTTCTGTTCGGTTTGTTTCTTCACTTGAGCACAAGCGAAGAGTTCTACGGGTTCATCTTCTCGCCCTTTCGTATTGCCGCTCACACAAGCAAACTGAACACTTTTCATTTTTCCGCCTTTGCGGAAATTGATTGATGCTAGAGCGCGCAACCAACGCGTTGAAGAGAGGGAAAGCAAGCAAATAATAGCATATTTATGGTACTTTATCGGAGGTGTAGTATAATAGCCTAACCTGTCCCAACACAGATTTAACCGTCTGATTTTTGAAAGTCGATTTTACATCGAGAGTGACATTGGCACCCTGAAATTTTGAATTTTTCAAAGCAATTAAAGAAAAAACTCACGTCAACAATAATTTCAATAGTGGGCTTGAAATTTAACGCAGCATTTCCTGCTTTTCGAATGATAAAGCCTACTCCTGCCTTTAAAATTTTGAATTTTTTGAAAAAAAAATGGAGAAAAATCAACCTCCTTCATAAATTCCTCGAAATTTTCCCAGTTTTCCAGTCTCCATTTACCAACTAGATCTTGAATCGACATGGTTTAAAATGATATAATATTCCTGAAAATTTATATGATTTTGAAAATGTCGAGAAAAAGATACTCAAATACGAAAAAAACATGATTGAGAATCTTAGAATTATCTAGCATATGGAGTGTGATAGGTGGTTTGATCAATGGTGGGAATGATGAAATTTAAAGAAAGGGCAAAATCAATCAATAGAAACGATTTGAAAAACTGGTGCCTTATAAATTAGTATGTAGTTAGTTAAACTTGTGATGAACTAACACTTTCTATACTAACTAACTTATACAGTCACTAGGGGCTCGTAGAAAAAGACACCGGCTTTTTTCTTTTCTTCTCTTGCTTTCTCATACTATTTCTTAGAAAACCCGGTGTCTTTTTCTATGAGCCTCACTAGGTTACTAGTTTTCCAAATTTCTTAAGCAAAAAAGAAATATCAAAGAAAAAATGGCATCACTGCATGATTTCGTCATCTATAACTAACCAATCGTTAACCAAACTGACTTGACTCTCGGCAAATAAATTTTTCTTAAATATTTGCTCTCTCAAGTGCAATTTCAAATTGAATAGTCGAGCCAATGATGCATAAATAGCATGATTAGTGAAAATAAGTGATAAATTTCGAGATACGATCTTACAAAGCGTTAACCTTTGAAACTATTCTGTACTTACGTAATAATTGAAAACAATGTATAAAGAAGAGCCCCTGCGAGACAGATCTAACAATATTTCTTTATTTCCACATTATTTTCAACTGTTTCAAGTATTAAGTGAGAAATTTGTGTGATAAGAAAAAGAATTACCGCTTTCAAAAGTATTAACTTGCCATTGTTGTGGTCTAGAAATGTCAGAAGATGACGAGTTTATGGTTTGTCTAGGGGAAGGAATTGGAAAATAGGAAAAATGATCTATCAAATTTCGAGGAATTTCATTGAAATTACATTTGTAGAAAATGTAGTATTATAAGAGTTGTCTCAAGGATAATGAAAATGTGAAACATTAAAAAAAATTTGTTTGAAAGCTTTATAGTAATGAAAACAGATGATCTCAACGAAACATGACTATAGTTCAATTAAGATCGAGTTGTCGTGAAACGTACAATTTGCAAATTTATTTTTCTTTTGACGAGTGGAATTTTCATGAAAGGTAATTTTTCAGGAAATGAAGCAAAAAGTGAGAACTGACGAATTTTGTGATTTAAAGAAGACAAGTGGTTTGTAAAATGGGAGCGGAATAAACTAAATTCGAGAGTAAATAAATTGAAAATGACAATGGTTAAAAACCGAACGAATCTGATTTCAAGTAAGTGAATTTTTTTTAAAAATCGATTAGGTAAAGAATAGTTTGCAACTTGACATGATAAATTGGCATAAGCTTTTTTTATTTTCAAAAAGTCAACAAGATAACATAACAAATATCGTCTAAAGGTGAAACAAAAACACTGCATTTATGAATTTGGCCCCCGTAATTAGTAATCGTCCCCGTCCATGTTGTCGTCCGAGCCTCCGTCTCCATAGCCCTCCCCGTTGTCGAAATACGAGGTGATGTAGTCGTTGTCCTCTTCCTGGAAAAATCAAAATATCATTTTTAGCTTTTCATAACGAAAAATCTTCGAAAATGGTCCTATTCTGGTAAAATTCGAAATAAAAACATCAGAAGGAGTAATTTTTTTAAATTCGACCTGATAGTCCTCTTCAGAAGCGGCAGCCTCGTCTTCCTGACGTTCCGATTTCTCGGAACCTTCCTCCTAAAAAACTAGAATTTTGGAACTTCGAAAATTGTTAAATGTTAAAAAATACCTCTTCTTCGTTAGGCTCTTCCTCGACCTGCCCGCTTTCTTCCTTCTTCTCGAGTTTCTCCAGATTCTGCTTGATAGCGTCATCGTCGGCTAAAATAAAAATTGCTATTTTGACCTTTATCAGTAATGTTTCCTTTTACAAATAAGTGCATTTTTAGCGAATAGACTTTATATTGAGGATTTTTGGAGAGGTGAAAAGCTTACCGATTTTGCGCTTTTTCGCCGATCTTTTGCTCTTCGCCCGAATCCAACAGAGCTCTTCAGGCAGGCGAGAGAAATCTGACAATGAATCTTCCGAAGATTATTTTTAAAAAAATCGAAAAACTCACTAGGGTTGAGGGTAGCCTTCTCGGCCTCTGCGTACTTGTCTGTGTACCGCTTTACGTCCGTCCGAACTTCCAAATCCAAATTGTATGGAGACTCGTTGAATCTGAGTTATCGTTATTTTTAGTTTCTTTAGTCTCATGAGTTTCAAGATTAAATCTTCGCAGAAAATTTCATGAAGATCAACTTTTTACCTCTGCTGAAGTTCGAGTTTGAGTTTCGACTGATAGAGCAGCTCATCAGTCATTTCGAGCGGAATCGGCTGGCGTTTCAAGGTCTAGGAAAATCAGACTTCATTTGAAAGCCGCTATTTCTAACTACTTTTTCGGAGTTCATTTTTTGACAATTTTTAAAATCACTTTTGGCATCTGACTAACCATGCTCAAAATTTCCATTTCAGACTAGACCTGTGCCTGGATCCAAAATTCAAGACCTTTCTATTTTGGAACCCCACAACGGGAATTTGCTTCCTATAGGAAGCCTTTGGGGGTTCCAAAAGTTTCGTGAATTCGAGCGGTCTTACCTAACGAGGGTCTAAAAATGCGCCTACCGGATAAGTGGGCGGTGCCTGGATCTGTAGTTCCTTCTGGTAGTCCTTCATTTCGTGTCTGGCGATGCCGAGTGCATTGGCCACGTTTCTGACCGTCTGGGATCCGCCGCCGCCCCCTCGACCACGGCCTCGGCCTCCCATTTCTCTTGCGAACTTCGAAAGTTAGTTTTATGAAATTCTTACTCTGGAAAATCATTTTACTTAGTTGGATTTCCGACGTAAGAAATTCTTAGGCGAAGAACGAAATTGCGAGAAGAGAAACAGTCTGTATTAGAGAAGCTGGAAACGTTCAATTCTATGCATCGCTTGACAGGCCGTACGAATAGCGATCCGCTTTTTTTTTACGAAGTTTGGTTGAATCTCGACGGGCGAGTTAAATTAAGAAATAGACTTTATAGAAGTTCCATGTTCATACACATGTTTAAAAATTGAAACTAATGATAGTATGAGGATTTTGACCTGTAAAATGCGGCGATAAAAAAACTACGATAAGTATTTTCATTCGTGGTTTTAGAACCAGTTTCATTGGAAATTCAAACGAATCAACAAAATCGAGCGAATTTATATACGCAACAGATAAGATTTTCAATTGCATCACTTCTCGACTTGACAATGTTCGAAAAAAATGAAGATTTTCCAAATTTGTTGCCGAAATTTAGATTTTGATACCCTAAAACATTCCGCAACAATTTAAAGAAATCTGGAAAACAACTCATAACTTGATAACAAATAAGAGCCGACTTAAAATCAACGAAACACTTGATCCTGAAATCTTAAAATCTACGCTCAGAAAATGAAACAAATTTATGTGTTTTTCTAGAATTTAAATTTTAAGAAGTTAATGATTCACAAAATGTCAACTAACCCTAGAATCTAATCAACTACCATTGCATAACAAGAATGAGAAAGACATAGGGATGTTGGAAATTAGAATAAAGTGGGTGGAACCAAAATTAGGTTCAATCTTAAAAATTGGTTTTTCCAACATCCCTGAAATAACAATCAAAGTACGGTAGATAGTAAATTGGGAAATTGAAGATTCTAGTTAAAAAAAAATAATGAAGACCAAGTTTCATGGACTCACCATAAATTTCGCTTATTTGTCAATATCACTAAAAAGTTCTAAAGACCTCTTTCAAATTAAGTAAAGATTAGCGAATATTTTCATGGAAAAAGCTCAACCTTTCTAGAAAAAGACATTTTTTTTCTCTATTCTTAGCAATAATTCTCAAATGTCCCAAAATTCATCTACCGTACGATGAAACGCCAACTATGAGCGATGATTCGAGAAGAGTGGGAGAGATCAACAGAAAATTGATCGGAAAGTTGACTGGTCCGATTCGGGCCTGGATCGGTGCGGATCAGATTGAACTGATCGACTCGGACCTCTACTCGTTGCTCGGCTGCTTCTCCCTTTCCTTGTTCCAGCCCTCCAATCCCTTCGGCAATTTCGTGTCCTCGTCCATTCCTGAAGATTGAAAAACATCGATAATTTTGGCAGATAAATTCAAGAAAAAGACGATATTTTCAGAATATTCGGCAGTTACTAAATGACGACCTGAGACCCTTATAGTTGGAGAGAGGGAAAGAAGGCTAGAGAGTAGGGTGAAGTAGTGTGAGAAAAGAAAGAGGTTGTCAAATAGCTGTTGCCGAAATATTCTGATTTTGACTTGATGCAAAAATCATGTTCGTTTTGATAATAGTCAGTACTTGTAAAATAGGAAAAAATCTAAATTCACCATCAAGTTTTGATTTATAGAAAAAAATGAAGAATTGATGAAGTGCACTATTTCTATTCTGATTAGTGGATGATGCAAATGCGCTTGCCTCCGGTGCCTTCGACCATTTCCTCGTAGGTGTTCTTCTCTTGGAAAGGCCTCCTGCCGAGCAGCTCGATCATGTCTGCCCTGGCGAGGATCTCCTTTTCGAGCAGTCGTAGGGCCACTTTCTCGATCTCCGCCCGCTTCTGCTCCAGCAACTGTCGAGTTCGATTCAACGCCTTGTTCACCATGTCACGCACCTGCAAAATATGAAATAAATTGTGATGATTTTTGAAACATTTTATTAGAGAAAGATTTCCACCTTGTATTTTAGCGCCAATTTGTGTCAATAGAAAGATAACTAGGAAAAACGTTTTAACCAAACATAATATTTTTGTTATGCAAAGACATTCAAAAATATAGATGTTTCAGTAAATTATGCAGAATTTCATATCATGAAGTTTGAAAAAATTTCCCACCTCCTGATCAATAAGTTGAGCAGTGGCCTCCGAGTAGGGTTTGTCGAAGGCCATCTCGCCAGGAGCGGGTGTATCGAACGAGAGAGGACCGACCTTCGGGGACATTCCATATTTGACTACCTGAAAGATTCAATTCAAAATAATACTGAAATTCTTGAGCCATAAATAGATTAGGAATGAAAATTTTCATCTAAAATGCCACAAATTGCATAGAAGCCTAAGTTTTTCTTCAATTTCCTACCATTTGCTACACTTTTTTCGTAATAGCTATCTTCTTTTTCCTTCGCTCGGATTCTTCTGCGTTGATTCATCCCGTTTCCTTCCCGGACCTAAGCCGAGCCCCTATTCTTATTGTTCTTATTCAGGCTCTAGGCAAAATGAATGTGCATCTTTCCGAGTTGAAACGAGTAATTCGCGCACCACTCGGGGAAATGTCTAGTCATCACTTTTCGCTTGCCCCGTACCATCCTGATTCTCATCGTACAATCTTTTTAACGTCTAGAACAATTCTTCTATCTTTCCGCATCTTCAATTCCAATGATATTTCCATGAAGAAGGCGGTATTCAAATGAAATAGCATGGGAAAAATGAATATGAAAAGATTGCAAAATGTATCTTGAACGCAAAACTGAGTAATACACGTCAATCAGTTTCATGCAAACCTATTTCCAGTGGCCCCGCCCTTTTCTGTATCCGGTATGCACGGTTATAAAACCGCATCCGTAAAGAGAAAACGGTTACGACTCTTCGCCCGCAAATTCGTCCCGCATGAAAATGCAACTCCTGCCCTTTTTCGTCGGTCTCCTACTAGCCGTCCTGATCAGTGCTAAACCCAATCCCAATCCCAATCCAATGCCAGCATCTAGCAATTCTCCAGCTGCACAGGCACTCGAAGTAGGTTTTAATTTTAATTCATATTTTCAAAGAAGTTACTTTTGGCTCAATGACCAAATGTTATCCTTCTTAATGTGGTTGTTCTTATTTTTACACTTCCCAGTTTTTAACGCTATGCTATCTAATAGCATTGCAATTTTTCAAAGGATTATTGATTTGTTCGGTTTTAAAAGGTTATTTTAGGCAATTGGCAAACAGCTGAGTAGTATCACAAGAGCTTTGGCACAGGCTGGAATAATCGGATACGGAAATGGTGGTAGCGGAACATTGGGAGGAGGAGGAGGGGGAGGGAATAACGCCGGCTTAGGTGGATTTAATGTAAGTCGAATACTTTCCAATTATTTGAAAATTTGTATGCTTTTCTCTCAAGTTCTCAAACCGTTCCTCCTAAAATTCTAAAAAAAAAAATATCGAGAAAATGAATGAATCAAATATGTTTGTGCTGCATTATTCATTGTAGAAAAAAAAACTAATTTTTTAGCTATATTCCATCAAACAACTCCTCGAAACGCTGAAGGAAATCAAAACCGTCTGCCAGCAGGTAAATTTGGTCCGTTTTCATTATTCTCTAGCTCAAATGAAGAAAAATCCGTAAAATACAATATCATTTTTCCATTAGAAAAAATGTAATATGAGGAATAGATGAAAAATTAATAAGCCTTACAAGTATGTCATAAGATATCCAGATTATAAATTCCGTTTTTTTTTTTTTTAATTTATGATATTTTCAAATCTAAAGTTGAAAATTTTAGCTCGGCTGTGACGACCACTACGGCTCCATCAACACGATAGGAGGCGTCGTGCCGAACCCCTACATTACGATCCCTGCCTCAAATGGTGGAGGAGCTGTTAGTTCTGTACGCATGAACACGATCATTTAACACTCACTAAAACACTAAAACTAACCTAATCTAATAGAGAATGCTCCGAAAATTCTAACTAATTTCATTTACTTGAAGGAAGTGTGAAATAGTGTTCTAGATCTCATAGATCCTATCATTTCAGAAAAAAAACACTTCAAGTAACACATCGGTTATAAAATATCTGAAATGAGCATGAAAGAAACATTCTCTTTCGAAAGAATTAACCCCATTTCCCCACACAATTTGGGTCCTAGTAAATTTTCGTTGTTGTTGTTGTTGATAAATCAGTCATTTCAGTACCCAGCTTCGGGCAGATAATGGGTTGCTCTGACTCTCTCCCACCTTCCGCATCCGGATCTGTTCCAGTCCCACCTTCCACGCCCACACTGCCTCCGATCATTCCCCTGCCTCGTCCCTATCGGACACGGATTCTCCCAATTAGTGCCTACATCGCTCAGCAGCAGCAATATGCTAATCCTCGTTGATTCTCTCCCAACTTTTTGTGATTTTATCCCCAGATTTCGAGATTTTGTCCCCAATCCTGATTTATGTATCAAAAATTTTCTAAATTCGAGAATCCAATGGGAAACGATTCCCAACTCTACGCTCAATTTGTTAGCGTGGTCATCAAAATTTGCCATTTTGAAGACGCTAAAAGATGAGGTTAGATTTGGCAAAATCTGATCCAGCTTTTAGTAATAATGAAAGAAATGGTGAAGCTTTGGCGACCACGCCCCTTATTCGTTCTCATCTAGTTGCATTGTTATTGTTGGTGCTATAATGATGTCTTTCATGGTTTTGTTTTAAATTTTGAAAAATGAATAAAAATTGAAATTTTAGAAAATGAAGAAATAATTACTCTAAATTGCACAAATCTACAAACTAGTAAATTCAAACTCTCCATTGGAATCCGATTACTTGTGGCGTATAAAACCCTGGACTTGATAAACTTGGTAGGTAATGGAATAGCAAATTTTTTAAAACGGTAAATTAAAAAATAGAGAAAAAAAAACTAACTGACCTGAGCATATGCCATTTGAGTGACTTTCTGGAGATCGTCCTGAGCACCCGTTGTGATTCGGCCGAAGAAGAGCTCTTCAGAACAGCGGCCGCCCAGCGTCATGCACATCCTGGAATTTCGAAATTCAAGCAATTTTCACTTGTTCAAAATGAAAGTAAAAATGATTATCTTTTTGTATTGCTCAGAATGCTATCTTCTGACTATTCTACGAAATAGTTTTTTTTTTCAAATTTTTAGTAGTTCGTTGATTTTTTCTGCAATGCTCAGAATTTATCTTTGTGGATAATTCTACGAAATACGAAGTTCTATTTTTGTTACTATCCAAAAATACTAAAAGTAAGAAAAACTCCTATTCAAATTGCATAACGGCTCAAAAAGAATGGCCTCATTCATACCTCCTTACTCATTTCTATTCAAAACTCCCTTTATGCAGAGTAAAGGTACCTGTCTTCGAGTTGTTCCTTGGAGTAGAGGTACTGTTCCTTGGGGAGATATTGCGCATATCCCAATCCCTTGCCTCGTGGAATGATGGAGACTTTGAGCAGCGGATCGGCATACTCCAGGAACCAGCCCGCAACCGCGTGGCCCGCCTCGTGGTACGCCACCGTGCGTTTCTCTTCTGGTTGGAGGACCTAGAAAATCTTTTCCCTTTCAAATAAAATTTGTTTTAGTTTTATTTTTAATTATATGAGTTTATTTGGTTTACAATTTTTTTTTTTAAATCTGAATAGAATACAAATAAAAAATATTCTTAAAATGTTTCTTTTCAGAACTTTTCAACCTGCTGTTGCAATAAGAAAATCCAACCTGACTCTTCTTTTCCATTCCTGCCACAACTCGCTCGATGGCCTGCTCGAAGTGCTTGGCGCTGATTTCGATGTTTGCATCTCTGAAAAAAATGAAATTTGTTGAAGCAAATATCTCGAATTGACCTAGCAGCAATGAGCGCCGCCTCGTTGCACACATTCGAGATGTCCGCGCCGGAGAATCCCGGAGTGTGAGCGGCCAGTTTCCGAGAGAGCTCCACCTTGTCGAGCGTCGTCTTCAGCGGCTGCAGGTGGACGCGGAAGATCGAGGCGCGACCCTGCAAAGTGTGAAATTTAACAAATAATAAAAATCTTCAAAAACTGATCAACTTCCTTAATTTTTGAAAGATTGTTTAGACAAGTAAAAAGCCCTTGTATTTTTCATCGGTTTAGAAATTTAAAAAAAAAAAATATTAATTCTTTCGACTGAACATTTTGCGATGAGAATAATATCTTTCTAGAAAAATGGAACCTTTATATCTGGCACAGGCACGTAGATCTGTCGATCGAACCTGCCCGGACGGAGCAGTGCGGAGTCGAGGATGTCGATTCGGTTGGTCGCTGCCAGAACGATCACCGAGGACTCGTCCGTTGAGAAACCTCCAAATTACTCATTTTCCCTCACTTTTCCAATAAAAAAATACCATCCATCTCCACCAGAAGTTGGTTGAGTGTGTTCTCCTGCTCCGAATGACCGCCCATTCCCTTGCCGCCTCGCTTTCGGCCGACAGCATCTGAAAAATTCAATTATTCAGTTTTTCTAGAATGTTTTCAATTTAAATTAAAAGAAAAAACTAGAGACGCCAAATATGATGGTATCTAATCAAAAGTTACATTGAAGAATTATGATTTTCGTGAAAAACGAGAAGAAAAACTCGTGGAAGAAAGAATTTCCTGACCGATTTCATCAATGAACAGGATGCAGGGACTGCTCTTCCTGGCCATGGCGAACATGTCACGAACACGGGCCGGACCCACACCAACGAACATCTAAAAAATACAATCATATATTTTCTGCAAAAAAATAAAGTTCTTGAAATTGTTGAAAGTCCACTCACTCCTTTAACGAAACTAATTTATCCCCAAAAATGGGTAATTTTCCAAGAAAAAAAGGCTATAAATGTAGATCGGACCTCAAGGAACTCAGATCCAGAAACGGTGATGAATGGGACGTTGGCCTCGCCGGCAGTGGCTTTCGCGAGCAGCGTCTTGCCCGTGCCTGGTGGGCCCGTTAGAATTGCTCCCTCAAGTTGGCTATATGTTTTGAAAATTTGGCAGATAAATTTTTAGAAAATGGAAATATGTTCATTTTCAGAGTATTTTTGAGAAGAATAAATGTAGAAAATGCCTTAGGAATTTTGGCACCCAGATCCTTGTACTGCTGAGGATTTTTGAGGAAGTTCACGAACTCCATGATTTCAATCTTCGCCTCCTCACAACCAGCCACATCGTTGAAGCGGACCTACGAATTGCAATATTTTAGAAAAACGAAACTTTTCAAGCAAATAAATAGTTTTAAAAAGAATAAAATCTCACCTTGACATCCTCCTTGTTGATTTTTCTGGCAGTCGAGGCTCCAAACGAAGGAAACATTCCGCCAAGGCCTCCACCTTTACCTCCGGCTGGAATTTAAAGATTTTATAAAGAAAAGAGATTTTAAAATAACCTCCAGGTAGTCCTCCTCTCATGGACCTGTAGATGATGTAGCCGAACAGCAGAGGGAAAGCGATGCTTATCAGGTTGGGCAGTTCGCGTTTCCTACAATTTAAAGAGTTATTATTTTATTCTAAAATCACAAATCAGATTCGTACAAAGTCGGAATTATCAATGTTGAAGATTTCTGTCGGTTCTTGACAAAAAGAATACAATTTGGAAATGAACAGTAAGAAGTTTCAGTGAAAAAGAAGAAAATTATTTTTTCTGTTTTTGCGTTGAGATTAAGAAAAACCGACCAATCGAATTCCGATTTGTAGAGAACGGGGATCTGCTTGTCGGTCTCATAGTTCAAATGATGCTGCGCAGCGGCCAGACTCCGCTCGAAACTGTCCACGCTGCCGATGTTGAAGTAGTACGTGATCTGGAAAATCGAAACAATTAATCACTTTACAAATTAGATAATAGAAAAAAATAACTCGAGCAATTTAACGTATTTTTATTTCAGAAAAAAACCAAGATGAATTTCTAACTTCCTTCTGACTTTTTAGCCTGATAAATTACCCTACCCCAGGAGTCTTGTTGGAAGAAGTCACGACGCGAACCCATCGTTTGTCGACCACTTCGAGTCGATCCACCTCAACATTTTCTATTTTTAGCAAGTGATGCAAAATGCTTCAGACTTGCAGATTTTCAAGCCTGCGGGTGTCCCGCATAAGCGAGGTAGCGCGTGTCTTATCGAGAGAGGAAAAGAGCATGCCTCCTTTCCGTCTTCCGAAAAATACGCTCCCTCGGTCACGCAGACACCTGCGAGTTTGAAAATATTTCCACGTCTGAAATGCTTACAATTCCCGGCTCTAGGAAGTCGTTATAGAATTCCTTCCAGGAGATCTCCTTGTAGGATTGGTAGTCGAGGATCAGGTAGAGCGCGATCAGCACGCCCACGCTCATCGCCAACTGCTTCCAATTGCCGGGGCTGAAAATGGAAATCGGGTTTTTCCCGAGATATAATAGCTGATGGGTCAGAAATTTTACAAGGAAAACATACAATTCAAACGGACTGCTCGGCCCATCACCTGAACTCGACTTTTTGTCAGACGAGCTGCTGCCGCTGTCGGATTCTGAAGAAAGAACTTTTCCAATTTTCTTTTTTAAACTCATCAATTTTTCTCGAAAGAAATGTTCAAAATGTGAAAATAAATAATCCCCCAAGTCAATTTCAAAGTGCTTACTTTTCCCCTGGTCCTTATCTCCATCTTTGTCTCCGCCCCCGAAAATGTCGCCGAGCCCCTTTCCGGCGAATCGTCTGACAGTCTCGTTGATTTTCTCGATGAATCGCATCTCGAAGGCCTTGTTCTTGGACAGCAGGCGGAGCACCTCGCGCTGGGAGAGCACTGCCTGAAATGGAAAACAAGTTCTCTTCAAATATAAAAGAAATCAAGTAGACTTTCTAGGAAAGCTTGATGTGATAAAGGAATAAAAGAATAATCCAAAGGAGAGTTGGTATTGAATGTGTACAAAAATGACAAATTTCGAATTGGAAAATCACAAAACGGTTGAAATATGCTTAAAAATGGAAATTTCAAAACATTCGTTGCGAATATTTTGTGCAGGTTGGTGAAATTTGAATATTTTTATCGGTTTTTTCAAGTTTTATGAGCAACTGCTATTTGACGAGATCAATCGTGCTTCCAACACTTTCGTTTTACTTTCCTTTTCTTCCATATCTCTAACTATGGGTCTCGTCGAATAGAAATTACAAATTTGAAGCTTACATTATTGTCATTGAGTATGTTTGGGAGTGGAAGACCGGAGAGATGGCGAATTCCATCGGCCCGCAGCAGACAGCACTCGACGCCGGACAGAATCCTGTCAGGTCGACGGCTCAATCGCCACATTTGAATTCTGAAAATTGATATTTTTCTCGGAAAAAATGGAAATAAAATAAGGTTCTCGAGAAAATAGGCCTTTTAATGCAAATCATATAATTTCCAGACTCCAAAATTATTATCTTGTCGGAAAAATGTATCAACTTTCGGAAAATTAACTAAAGGAAGATAATTTCCCAGGCAAAAATCGGTAGAAACATCAAATTTTCAACCAAATAACACAAATGATGAAATCGACAAATTTGAAGAATGCAAGGGACACTTGCTAAAAATCGATCGTGTTGATCATGATTAGTGATTTTTGATGGGTTTCAAGGGTTTTCAGGATAGGACTTTAGCAAAAATGGGAATTTTTAAAATTGAAAATAAAAATGAAGTCCGAAATAAATTGAAAAGGAGCGTGTAAACGGAGCGCAACTGAATGATGAAATGTTGCATTTATCAGCGTGCGACGACGACGATATGATGCAATTTTATTATCTTTCATCAGTTTTTTTCTATTTTTATTTTCATTTCATGCGAAATCTCGATTTTTCTAACTCCATTTTCTACCATTTGGAACGAGTTTATTCTACTGTATCAAAAAGCAAGCAAGAAGAAATTATATGTGAGCATGATGATATAGTAACCGTCGAAGTCGAATTTAGTTTTGGATTTTATCGAAAATGAGATCAAATACAGATATTCGAGATCAAAATGTTTCAAATATGGCTTAAAAATAGCAAATTATTCCAAAATGACTGATATGCTTGGCTTCTTCGAGTTCAAGGACCTCATTTATGCATATTCGGCATGTTCCGTCATCATTTCTGTTTCCATCGTGCGTAGTCTGAAATGCAAAAATGTACTTGGAATGTACGAAAATGCAAGGAATCCTCGTGCAAAGCATACGCAATGAGTGGCTTCGCTCTTTGCACGCAGCCCAGCGCTCGTTTGAGTTGAGTCCGGTTGAAATAGAACCAGATCCATGGGTTCATGCACGAATTCAAATTCCCGAGAAACATGATGTAGGTTGCGAAGGTCGGGTCTGAAAATTTTAACTTCGTATGTTGATCAATTTAGCCCATTTGGAGACTGCATGATCAAGGATAAGACGAAGTGAAAAGCTGAAGATCAAAATTCATCTCATTTCTGCTCATAACAGCAAGATTGAGACATTTCTCACAATTTCCAAACTTTTCTAATTTTTACCTATTGCATGAGGCCACAAAGCGTCTATTGCTGAAGTTAGACATAACGGGGTCCACAGAAGAAAATTAGCAGCTACAATAGCTAGAGTTAGTCGAACCGTTTGAAGTCTTCGTCGATCTAATTCGGTACATTGAAGAGTGATTCCTGAATTTTTTGCTTTCAGTTTTTTTTTAAAGATTATTGCCATCAGCCATACTATAATTGTATTTTAAGATCTGAAACGGAAGTGTCTATTATTCGAAAATTCTTAGAAAGGCTCATACTAGTGTAAAGATGAAGCCCTGCGATAACTAGTTATCAGAAATTGTAATCTAAAGGAAATTGGCAGGGGATTGCATCGAGGCGCTGTTTACAAAATAGAGAAGTGAGAATCGAATAACGAAAATATTCTGACCTTTCTGATGCGCTTGGAGACCACTAGTTGATTGCGAGCTCGGAATTGAGTCATCACCCCTGGAAAGAAGCCATTTATTTGATTAAAAACTTTTGATGCTTGGAAGGCTCGTGTAGCTTTTATTGATGAACAAAAGTTTATTCTTGAAATATCGTGAACTTTCCAACAATTTGAATTTTTAGCTTACTTATGAATCCGTCTAAAACTATTTGTGAACGCAAAACTCTGCCAAACAGCCCGACAAACACAAAAATATAGGTATCCAAGTAAGGTAGAAGGTAGTAGCCAAACAAAGAAATTGAACAGAATAACGTATACTGCGTACTGAAAAGTGAATACGATAAAAGTTCCGTCATATACATATTGTGCATGAAAACATCGGTAGAATTAAGTACGCTCATCTGACGACCAAGTTCAACATTTCTATCTATTGTTCATGTATACTGTTGGGGTTGAATCAGTTTAATGATATTGAACACCGGAATTGAATTCAGAATACTTATAGGCCTTTTTCAGAATACGGATAAGTCAATGCATTTATTATCTATTTACCTGATAAGGAGATGCGTAAGTGACTTGACAATCGTAATTTTCCTTCTTGAAGAGGAACAATTGAGGTGTGGAGAAGAGAATGGACATGGCCCAGGCGATGAACGCGAAAATGGCAGGACGATTGTAGGCAGAGGATTTGATCGAGGCGAGAGGTCTGCAGATTGCCTGATAGCGATCCGCACCTATCGCTACGAGTAGGAACGAACTCGCATAGAACGGAAGGACCTAGAATTTGGAAAGCTTGTAAATGACGTGTGACTTCTTGTCATGGAATAGACTTTCTGGAAGGATAAAAGAGAATCACATTTCACAAAATATTACTCCATCATTTACAACAACAAAAAACACCTCGTCACTCAATCTCTCCTTCATTTGAAAAATTCTTAGAATTTTCGAGTTTTTTAGACTAGAATAAAAATAGAAATTAAATTCAGTATACTTTCATCTGTGCATTCTTTTCTTCGAAATTGTGTTTTGACTCCTTTGCGTAACTTGAATAAATACATGTTTTGTAGATTACATTTTGAAGTTGTTGTAAGTAAAGTTAGCTAATTTTTATTTACAGACCAGATACAAAACGGGCTGATTCATTGCTTCAAAATTGTATTTTAAAAGGATTAATATTAGCAAGAATTGAATGCCTGCAAATTTACATAGAATTTCACCTGCAGAAATTTGACGACTTTGCAAAGCCAGTTCGGTCCGTAGAAATAGGGCACCATTGCGGTGATTAACATTGTCGATGATAATGTTAATAATGCGAACAAAATATCAGCTGCACACATATGTAGCATTAGCATCTAGAATTTGAGGATCGATTTTAAGCTAAGATTAATATGATCATAATAAAATGTATATCCAGCTTTAAGATAAGAATTTTATCTGATGAATAATACCTGAACTGGAGTAACTTTCTTTCTACGTAGAACGAGGTTATTCTTCAGAATTACATAAATCAATAAAATATTGCCGAATAAGGTTAGCAAGATAATTATAGTGTTTTGTACTATCATACCGACAATATCTGGTGGGTCTGAAGCTTAACTTGGAAGATAAGTTGTTTTAAATTAATAAATTATACCAGCTAAAGGATACTCATCTGAACCGTTCACAGAACCGTACCAATATGAACCGTTTTCATCGTAGTTTTCAAGGAGATCCATTTTGTTCGTACTTAAAAATCAATGTTTTCAGGTGATAGTAAAATATTGAATTAAAAAGCGGAACGAAATTATGAGTTTTTATCAAAATAATTGTCTGAAATGTGCATTTACAGGCTAATGAAATATCAAATATTGCAAATTCCATATCACTTTTATCAGGTAGCTACGCAATTTTCAGTTTTCTAATCACAGCCTTGAAACGAGGAAACGAAGATGACAAGTGACGCTTTATACAAGAAAAAACGAATTGTGGAAACACAGAATACACGATTAGAAATAATTAGGAAATGAACAAAATAAGAACAATTTTAAGGAATTTAACCAAATCTACTAAAGAATGCACAATAGTCAAGGTCATCCTACACAATTTGCAGCAAAATGTACGTCATATCAGAATTTATAATAAAGTGGAGTATGATGAACAAAAATCATACAACATACAATTTAAACCTGAGTAATAAGAGTTAATTAAATTATAATGAATCTGTTTACGCGGTGATCCAAAACCAAAGAATGACTGAATGTTTTCAACTTAACGAAGTGTATGCACAATTTTGAAATCTAATTGTAGCCGAATAGAGCGGACAAAGACATTAAAGTCTGAATTGAATAAAAGCCATTGAAAGATTTGTCGTCTAGAATAGCGAGGAAAAATCACCGAAAATAAACTAACATTTGCTTTAATAAAAAAATAAGTACAATGTCAGATTGTTCAATATTGGAAATAGGAAATTTAGATATTTAGTAAGATATCGAAAAAATGAAATGAGATGAAACTCCTAGTGGATTTCTTCATGATTAGATTTACACAAGACATAATTTACGTACAGATCTAGGAAGGAATTTTGTTAACTGCCCGTGCGACCTACCCTCCGTATATTTCTTTCCTTTGACGAAAGTGCTCCCTAGATCTGTTTACATAGAATAACGGAGTGATAAGATCGAGTTTGAAATTAGAACAATGAGTGATAATCCTTTGTATGAAAATCCTATTTTAGCACCTTAATCTCATGCCTAAAGTTGGAATTAATATTTCAAATGTAATCAGAAAGATTCCTCGTACAGACATCAAGAATACGAAACTAAACTAATCTCATCAAGTTTTATGAAACAATCATTGGGAAGAGACTTCAGAAATCACCAACTAGGCACTATTTTGTGGGATAGCATTTCGTTTGACTAATAGTTTCTACTTAGAAAAGGCGATTTGCATTTCACACATCGACATTGAAGATCACGAATTAGTATAGAAACTTTGAAAAAGCTGATTCGTGAAAATTTTGAAGTTAATCCTGCAGACGTCGTTCATCATTATTAACTTGATTAGCATAGAGATGATGAGAATTTTTCAGATAAATTAACTACTTACTCGTACAGAGCAGAATAAATATACCTAGAGAGCATTTTCGTCGAAAAACTATAGTGGGTAAGTCTCACGAACGAAGCCATAGCTATGATATCAACTCTAACTAATGAAAATTTGGTTAATCTCAGGCTGAAATAGAAAAGAAAAGTTAAGAAAACATTGTAAGGGACAAGTCGCAAGATGTTTTTGATGATCGTTTCTCTGGTCTGAGAATAGAACAATTTCTAGAAGGAAATATTCTCAGGAACAATTGTTCTTTGGCTATTTCGGAACCCACGAAAAATGATTCGGTGAAATGTCGAGAATTCATGCGAATACGCTACTACTCAGCTAGCCAGTGTATTTCATTTTCATTTGATGTCTTCTCAATTCAAAGCTCAATCCATTTTTTCTCATTCTCTATAAAGGGGCAGATTTCCTCTAATCACTGGATGTGAAGACTCTATCTGACTCGTATTTTTTTCATTGTTTTGACCATTTTTTTACGCTCTCGACACTCACAGCTTCCATATTATAATTAACGATGGGGAATAATGAGAATTGGAAAATCGACTCGGATATGACACTATGGAAATGAAAAGAATCCCAGGAAAAAGCTTGTCTTATGGAGCTAGATTAGAAAAAGGAGGAATGTGCATGAAGAATAGAGTTGAAATCAGGTGTATAAGAAGTTTCGATTTGAAAATTTTCAAAGTCGCAGTAGAATTCGATTTTTTATTATCCCTAAAAATTTCAAAGTCCAAATCGAAGTTCATGCATCCCTGTTAGAGCGAAGTTAACTTCAAGCTTCATGATATTCACACAATTTTTGCCATCCCACAATTAACTCCATAAAGGTTACACATGCACAACCTGCTATCTGATGCTATAATTAGAAGTTAAGCTTTCCTCCTAGTAAAAGAAGGAAGTCGTTCATTATCTCAAGTAATTTTTAAATTGCATTTTTAACGGAAGAAGAAAGAATTACTCATATTCTGATTAGCGGACGAAAATAGAAATGGGAAATCTGAGGATGAATTGAAATGATTTAGGTGAAAACGGGATTAATGGGTTGAAAAGAGAGACGATAGTGGACCGATTGAGAGCAATGAGTTCGATGAATTCTCAAAGGTACTATGGGCTCCAAGAATTGTATTTTCTAATTGAAATTCTATAGGTTCAATGGACTCATGGAATGAAACGAGTGAAAGTACATTCGCGATTGAGTTGAGAATTCTATAATGAAGAATATTTGAAAGATCGAAAATGAGCACGGTAAAATTACCAAATAAAATTTAAAGAATCGATATTTAGCCTAGAATGTGAATGAAATTTGAAAGATGAGGAAATTCGCTATAGGTGATGAAGAGTGAGTGGCTTATAACTTGATAGAATAATATAAATTTACATATTGTGGGCGATGATGAGTAGCACTATAATGCAATTAAAATTCCTTAACCTAGTTAGCTAGTGATTATCTGAACTCTACAAGGACCGCTGACGTTGCTATTACTCGAGAAATGCAAGAATGAACCAGAAAAGATGAGTGGATGATACTAATTGGAATTTTGCAGAGTGAATTTGAGATGGGATGGAATGAGAGGAGTTGCAGGAATTATGAAGAATTGCACCAATTGGTATGCGGCACCAGACGCCAAAAATGAAGTGCAAAAACTCGAATTGAGAAATTAGAGTTCGCAAAACTATCATCACAGAAGTGAAGCAGAAACTTAACTCATACTTAGAATTACGTGTATTTCGAGAAGTTCATTTCTAATCGTGACTTGCAGAAAAATTTCAAGAACCGAAACAAAATGCAGAAATTGAGTAGCGAATGAGGAAGATTTATGGAAAAATCCAAAATTAGTTACCCAAGCCTGGTTAGTTCGTAAAAGTTCTATGAATTGAGAAATAACGCTCTCGAATAGAAAACGAATTGCATTATGAGAAAAAATTGGCTTTACTCGGGTCGTGTCAACGAGAAATTATTATTATGCACTTCTAAACGAATTCCCTAAGGGGCAATATCAATGCATCAAAAATTTGAATTTTCTTGTTCAGTCTGGTGCTAAATTGACGTGAAAATTCTGCATAATTATCCTAACGCATAAATTTTATAGGAACGTTCTTCAGTTTTTCAGGTAAATCTAGACTAGAATTCAAAAATCATTTTAATCTTGTAGAAACTGAATGAAGTTGATTTTTATGGTGATTTTTTGCAGGTTAGAAAGATGAAAGATGAATTGAAGCGGATAATAACAAAAGATGAAGATCCATATTCGACTATGGAGATCTCTTCGTAAAACTACAGCCATGCAAGATGATAGAATGGGGATACTGCAATAAAACATTCAGACAGATGTTAGGCACAAAATTGTGCAGTGGTCATAAATTGATGGCAGAAGAATAAGTTTCATAATATTTTAACGTTGGCTGAATTTTCTATGTTAATGGAAGATAGATGTTATGAAACTCATTCGAGTTTGTGGTGAATTGTTGGTGTCTGAAAAATCATAACTTCAGCTTGATCGCTTATTATTTTTAGAGTATGATGTTTGCCGTCTATTCTTTGGCACTTAATTAGAGTTTGATTTTCATGTCAAACTTCAATATATTTGAACCGTATTACGTTTATTTGGGAAAATACCTTACAAAAATGCACTCGTGTATAAATTAGTTGAGCAGATCGATGTTGGTCATTTCATTCAGATTTTCTGCGTTTCTTGCCATATTATTGTCCTCACTAGAATTGTGGACTCCTGAATCCGAAGCTTCACTTGGTGGAACTTCATAGGATGGAGGTGGATCGTCGAAATTCGGAATCCGATTTTGAGTTTGAAGATTGGAAGGAGTCAGGTTAACAGCGGGTGGTGGAGAAGCCGATGGGTTGATAGATGGTGAGGAGACGGCTTCCGTATAGACTGGGGGTTTGGATGGCAAGGGACCAGCTTCTTGAGTTTGAGAGTAGGCTGGAGGACAGGGTGTTGGAACAGGAATTCGGTAGGAGACGTTGTACGAGGGAAGGTCGCTGAAATGAATTCTTGAAATTCGAAAGAAAATTGGTCTTCATTAAAAACAATAGATTTGGCAGAAGTGCTAATTTATACGATTGTGATTTGATACTAGACACAATTTAGTCAAAAATGTGTTCCATTATGGCTTTTCAACTTTCAAAAAATTACAGAAATTCTGCAGAGGAGAAAAACAAGTCGTAAAAGCATAATCTGTAATGTGTTGCGCGCGCGAATCTAATAGTTTTATGTTTAACTTCCAGCGATAATTGCATTTGACTAGATTGAGATAGGACTGACATTAATCTGGGGATTACAAGACACTCTCTAGTTTTTCGCTTACAACTTTTTTTTAAATGTATTGCTGTCATGCTGTCATGTAATTTCCAGATTGGATTGGACTGACCGGAGTGGCTGCGATCGCATGTACTTATAGAGAATGAAGAGATGACGGAGTTGGATGGCGGCAAGAGCTATCGATATCGACATGATCACGCAGGCTGTGCCGAAAATCGCGTAGTCTGAAAAATATTTATCTTAGTGACATATAAATAGATTTCAGAGAAATTCGATAGAAATCTTCAACTTCGTTCAGCATCAGACCTGGGCGAAATTTCGCTTTCAGAAAAATTTAGAAAATCAGTTTCAGTTTTGAATTTTTTACGGTTTCGGCCAGGTCTGCTCAGAATTCAGGCCGGATAAATGGTAGAAATTCCAATTTGGAAAATTACATATTTACATCGTAGCATCGTTTTATGTGAAATTAGGATTGGGTAAAGAAGATATTTTTCAAGCTATTTCGTATACAGCGATGCAACTATTGCAACTACTTTTTTCAGGTTGCTGTTAAAAATTATCTTACCAGCTTTGGTAGGCAATGCAGTAGGACAGTTCGTGATTGTCGTAGATTTATTTTCCTCGTCGTCTTTACACGTGTCTTCAGCAGAAACGAACAACATGAGCATGATCGTTCCGAACACCAGGAAGAAGCCCCAGAAGATGTACATCGCCTGAGTGAATAGTTCTGTTTACTGTTCCAAGTTTAGATTAAAATAGTATGATGACTAAGTGATCAAGACAAGGACAAGGTTGGTCCAGATAAGTCTATGACGTATTATCGCTATTTTCTTTCATCTGATGAGATAAACAATGAGTCTGACTTGATTAAATTTTATCTGGCTGATTTTTTCAAATTACCGTACCACATAAATGAAATAAGCCGTGATGTAAGCGAGTCTTCTCTTCCGAATTCCATTCGACAGCAGAAACATCATCGCGAATGACAGAAGCATTTGGAAAAAGAAGAACCAGGATGAGTAGATCAAAATCAGCATCGAGAAGACTTGAGTCAGCAGGATCAGAGAGGCGAAAACCGCAACAAGACTCTGGAAATCATAACCATGAAAAATTTGAAGAAGTTTCCGGATTTTTTTTACTTCTGGACATCGCGTTCTAGAAGGTTCTCTTCAAGGCTTATGGCATGAAATGAAAACTTACGCTGACTCTGAAGCCGCACTGAATAGGCTCATCGTTCGACGTCATTTTTGCCGATGTTCTTGGCGCCAAATCAGGCTATCAGCTGAAAATTCTGGAAATCGATGACAAAAGGCAAAGCTAATCGAGCAATTCGAATATTGACGCAGAGGACAAAATGCTTGAATGTTCAGTGTGATGAAAGTGAAGTACTGAATGTTATGAAAACGTGTGTGTGTGCATGAAGAAGGGCATGAAAGTGAGCAAACAACTGGGAGGAAACCTCCCCGAGAATGGGACTGCTAAAAGGGGAAGTATCAAAGGGGAAGGTGGCCTGAAGGGTGCTCTCAAAAATGGAAGGAATATGGAGAAGAGGAGATATCGATCGATGTGACAAAATTGATAAGGAAAAGGAGCAGCTGAAAGCGAAATTGAAGTCAAACTTGAAAAGGACACTGGAATCAGTAAACCCGAAGAAAAATATGACAGTTACGATTCTTTTTCCCGAGAATTCTGGAAGATTGCAAATTTTCTTCGTAATTTTAGAAAATTGAAAAAGGAAGAATATTGACAAAAACGCTTTTCGAAGTTATGAATTTTTTCTCGCAATAAAAAGCATTTCTCATAAAAAAAACGATGATAATGTTGAGAAAAAGTAATCACTTCGAAAAAAAATCATCCGAATTTCGTAACTCATGAAAAGCAGTTTTCATCGCATGAAACCTTGATAACCCAACACAAATACTTTCTGTCATGCTTCTCTAGTTCCCAGGCGATCGAAATGAAATACCTGCAAATGCTATTTGTTTAACGGACCCAATAACAAAGGGTATAAGACGCAGTAGAGTAGAACTTTGTAGTACGTAATTTTATGTGAAATGGACTTTTAAAAATAAAGATAAGAATGTAAGAAGTAAAGAGACGGAATCAGATTCTCACTGCTTCGGCTTTCTTGAATATCAACTTTCTCGATGTTTAAGGATTTTTGATCAAAGTTTTCTAACTTTTCTTTGATCGTGGTTTAAATTAAAAAGTTTAATAACGATAGTTAATATAAGATTTTCTTGAAATCTTACGTGAAACAAAACAATCATTTGTGATCTCTGCAGAAAGTGATCGTACAATTGTTTCCCACGTTTTAAAAGGAAAGGGAGCCAATGTGCTGATTCATTGTATTGTTTTCATTGTTCTGTTCAAAGAATTTGCTAAATATTCGATTTCCTCGGAAAATTTGAAAATTTACTTTATTTTCTCAAAAATTCTAGACTACAGAGATGAGTGTTCAGCCTGTCTGACCACTACAGTTGTCAATCGAAATCGATAAATCAAGAGGGAGAGAAGTGGACATTACGGGAAATGATCAAATTGAAATAAGAATAACTTGTTGAGTCGTCCGTGAAAAATCGGATTTTAAAATTAACTCGCGCTTCTACCATCACTATTCCCGGATAGAATTAGCGAAAAATATATCAGTGAATTTAGACGCGCTTATTTTAAATTCCCGAAAATTACTGAGTGATCCAAAAAAGTAAACTTATTGCTATTTGATCAAATCCTGTAATGTAAAGTTTACCCAAAAGAGAGAATGGACTGATTTACATTACATCTAGAAGAGGAGGGGAGAGAACTGCATCGCAATTCCCTAACAGAGTCGACTTGCATCTAGAGTGGCTGAATCTTGACGCCCTTCTCCTCGGCCATTTTCGCCAATTCCTGGAAGAAAACAATAACCAGTGTATTTTCTACGTTTTTATCGTGAAATTTCAATAGTTTTGGTTAACTATACTACATATTCATCTTTCATTGACCTCCTCTTTCATATTATTCCCGAGAAAAAAGTGAGTAGTATAAAGGAGGTGAAGGTGAAGACAAAAAATAATAATACAAGAGGGAAGAATTTTGATATAGATTTGACTTGATGACTTTTTCATTCACGATTAGTGTTTTATCGAAAAAAAAAGAAGTCAATTTCAAGATTTTGAAGCGATTCAAGTACCTGAGGGCAAGAGACCATGTAGCCCTTGTTGGTGTCGCAGATCTCCTTCGATCGGGTGTACGGATCGTAGTTCCTGAAATTTTAATAATTCTTTAAAAGATTTTTCAAAAAGATGTCCATCTAAATCAGTCAATTCACAAGCAAGTGCCTCATTTTTATAAGAAATTGACTCACGCGAAATACTGTTCGTATTTCTTGGCGCGTGGCTGCACGTAGCCGAAGAAGAAGGCGGCTGACGAGCCGAATGCGGCGACGAGCGAGATGGCGATCGCACGTCTATAAATTAATTTATTTTTTAAACTTTGGACTAAATTAATTCTAAATTAAAATATGATTTATATTTTAGTCCAGTGTTTACTTTAGTCTAATTTTATTTTTGTGAATACGATACCTGCCGTAATGGTGGACCATGTTACGCATCATATGCTCCGCAGGACGCGACATTTTGAGTGTTCTTGACACTGAAAGAGAAATTTTAAAAAATCTAATTTCATCGAGAGAATATATAAAAGTTTCAAGAGCCTCGGTCAGTCTGGTCATTTTCAGGATATTCTAATTTCGTAGAGAAATTTTCTAGAATTTTGAAAGAGGTTTTGAAGAGAGGAACATGAGAAATGAGTAAGAAAATCGAGAAATTCTAGAAATGCACGTAGAAAGAGAATGGGTCGATATCAATCGATAAAAATGAGAAATGAAAAGGAAAGTTGATCAGGACGTTGCCGACAAAATAGGCCAATTAATTAGAGGCCAATTAACGAAGTTAATTAGGGTAATTCGCGAAAATCAAGAAAATTGATCGGCCGCCTGTTGAATCCGCAATGCGTATGAGGGGCGTGGCGAAATTCGAGTATGTGCAATGGTGGGCGGAACCTAATATACAGTGGGGGAATTCTGTCGCTTGAATTTTTTGCTAAAGAAGTGGTGGAAATTTATGAAATTTTTCAAGGGTTTCTATAAATTTTATGGAAAAAAGGTTGGATAAATTTCTGGAGGATGAAGTCCTGAAGAATAATGCTCAGAAATCTCATAGTTCATTAGAGTTTTCGAATGAGAATGAAGATTTTCTTGAAAATTAGAAAACTTTGGAAAAAGTTTCCTTGAAGTTTTTCCTTTTTTCGGGAAATTTGGCTATGATTTGGAAATGGTATTTGGGCTCATCTCAACTCTGCTGGATAATGTTTTCTTCGATGCAAAGATTTCCCAAATTCGCGCTAACGATCTTGCTCATTGCAGGTCAATTTTTGTTTTCTGGCCGGATATTGTTGGCATTGGACCTTCGCTTCTAGTCAGCCATGACCTTCAATCATCCGAATATCACCAATGTGGTGAGTGTTTGGGTTAAGGGAGATGAGACTTGTAATTTTTCTTATAAATTTTGGTTGAACTTCATTTTTCATTTTTGAAAATCCAGACTGACATCTACAAGAACGTGATCTCGGACGTGATTAGCCAAGTAAAGGAGTCGATTTTCGACGAGAACATCGACCTCGAGATGCTCACGCAATTCAAGGAGGTATGGGTTTTAAAATTGTTTTAAATTATCCTAAAAGCAATAAATTGTAAGAGAAATCAAGAACTTGCTAACAATGAGGTACGGATTTTTCAAAATCTAGACAATCTTTCCGAAGATATCAATAAAAGTGCAAGAAAACTTATAATTTTTATCAAAGAGGTACGGTTTTAAAGTTTTTGAAATTTTTGAAGGGAATATCAACAAAATCTTCAGTTTTTGAATTACAGAGTTTTCAGGCTTGGGAGGCAAAAGTGGATCAAATCAAGGAAAAGAACGAAGAGGCCTACAGCAGGTCTCCGCAGTCGCAGCAGACCGAAGACAGACCGCCGATTTCCTCGGGCATCAACGCGAACGTGGACAACATGCAGATTGGGAACGGGCAGGATAAGAAACAGCCAGAAACGGAATCCGCCGTTCAACTCGATCGCAACTTGCAGCAGGTTGATTCTTTGAATTGTTTGATTTATTGAAAATGCTTGATAAGTTTTAATTACAAATTTTGATGAAAAATCGTCGTTTCTTATCTTTCATTAGCAGAGTTCGTTGGATATTGTAAACTCCACAGAAACTTTGATTTCTCTCATAATCAAAATACTGTTTTAGCCCATTCTGAGTCAGGATGAACAGCAGAAGCGTCAAAGAAAAGTAAAGCTTTCTCATCGTCAAATAGATAGAAATGGAAACGGAGACGGGGACACTAACGTCGAATTGGATGAGGTTGAAAATTACTCTTCAATTTTTATTAAAAGGCCAGGGTCTTTTATTTCCATGGGGTAGAAATCTTCTATGCCTGTAAATGATTGACCAATATGGGACTGTCTTTGATGATTTTGAGGTTTTCATCTAACAATTCTTGAAATTAACCGTCTTATCTTTCGTTTTTGAATTGATAATTTCCAGCTGGACGAAGAAATGGTGGAGCTGCAGCAGTACGCGAACGCGGATAGCAGTGGGAACGTGCCTGCGGAGCCAGTGCCCGACGAGAATCCACTCAACTCGGAGGACGACATGTCGAGTGACGACGAGGACATGGACAGACTCTTCCAGTCCAATGACAAGTTCTTGTGCCAGTTTGAAAAGGTTAGATTGGAATCTGATTTCTTAATTTTCCTTGAATTTTTACACCACGTTAACGCGAAGATAGTATGATCTAGATTTGTCAAGGCATGCATTATTTTACTCGTCACTCTTATTCTAAATTCACTTGGGAAAAAACTTGAAACATATTCTCAGAAAATTTGTAAACATCTTCGATATTGAACACTTTTGGGAATTTCTTGAAATGAAAATCGATGAGAATTTAGGTGTATCGCGCTAAAAACACGTGGAAGTTCCATCTGAAGGCGGGCATCATGCACTTCAAAAACAAAGACATTGCCTTCCAGAAAGCGACTGGAGATGTTGACTGGTGAGTTAAAAATAAGACGGCTAGGGGATTTTTTGTATAGCTTTTCAAAATCTTATTAATTAATTTGTTTGACTATTTTTAAAATAGTATTGCTTTTTAATATTATTTTTCCAATAGTTTTCTAGAGCTATTCATTTAGATTAGTCTTAATAAATTGTTAACTGTTGCAAATTTTGTATACCCTACAACAATTCTGAGAATGGGTGACATCTTGAGAAACTCCTGCTAAGTTCACCATGCAACGCATTTGTACAAGTCGTCGATTTTTATGAAGTATGCTTTCAACTCTTTTTTCGAGTTTTTAAAATTTTATTTTAATTTGATCAATGAAATGAAATCGCAAAGAACTTTCTATTCTTGGAAAAGAATCATATGAAAGAAAGTTCAAGTAGATTGACTTGATAAGCTATCAGTATATTTGGCAAGAGACAATGCTTTTTGCGAGTTCATCGTTTTTTCAATTGTCTTGCTTCCGACAGCATAAAATGAGCATTTGAAACGCCACACACGAACTTTAACTTCGAAATTTTTATTACATTTTGCAGCGTTATTAATTCGGAATTGCTGTAAAATCCTAAAACCAGTAAAAGAAAAGCAGTAACAGTAAAAAATAAGAAGCGAAGAATTATAACAAAAATAATATATTTCATCAAAAAGACATCATTTCTGAGAATTGTGAGCACATTTTGAGTGTGTGGAGCAATCAAATCATTTCATTTCATTCATGAATCGCTGCCCTGCCCGACGATGTTGCGCGAATCATGCACAAAGCAAAAGTTTCAACCCGAATTAAATTCATGTGACAACAAACGAACAATGTACACAGAGAAAGGATATCTACAGTTCCTAATGTGTTTTGGAGGCTATGCTACATTCCTGATCAGTTCTGTTTGATTATTGAAAATTGACAATAAAAAGTGCAAGAACAAGGTACTACTTACAATTGAATGAATAGATTATTGCAGAAAAGCGAATCATGATCACAGAAGAGTATCAACTGTCAAAAATTAATTGAAAAGTTTTAACCGTAAGCGTCGATCCTTCTGAGCAGGAGCTCCAAGAAGGACTTGTGCATTGTCGACAATCAGTGTCTCGTCAGGCTGCAATTCAATGGTCTGCAACAGGTTACAGCAAATCTCATTGAAGATCTTCATCGATTGATAATACATCTCCACGCTTTCAGTCGTGATTTCGCTCGATCGAATCGTGTTGTTGAAAACGGCCTAAATTTCCTTTGCTCTTGTGATATCAGTTTTCTCCAATTGATTTTCTATTTCCTATCATTGCGAGAATCGCTTTATAGTCGAACTGTTTTTGTTCTCGAATGTAAACATTCGTGAACATCTCACGTGCTATTTCAGGAAACTAAACTCGAGTTCGGTTGACAAAACCAACAAACCAAAATTGATTTACCCCGATAACGCGTCCGTCCTCGATGTTAGCGATCTTATGAGAGGTTTGGAAGAAGCCTTGGGCATATGGAATGGGAATATCGGTGAGGAATCGGAAGAGTTCGGGATGGCTTCTGTTCATGAGAGTCAAGGCAGAGACGGCATCCACAAGATGAACCCGACCCAGAGACGTTACACTTTCAATTTCAACGACCGAAGGAATCTAAAGAAGTTGAAGATTGTAAAAATAATTAGCTGTCAGGTTCAACTTTCAGCACAAAAAGTTGATGTTTGCTTGACTGAAATGCGATATGTGGCGAATATGAATAGACGGAACGAACCCTCTCAAGATGCGGCCATACGCTTCCTGGATCGACTGCAGTGTCCCTCCACTCGACTGTCGCCATATGCAGACGTTGACCACTAAGAATATCGCTCTGCTTCCTTTGGATTCTCCAAGGAATTGCTAGCACCTAAACTAACTAGTTTAACTTGGACAGTTGAAAAATTCAAGTACTTTCGTAGCAGAAGTGCATTTTCGATCCTTGCTATTCTTAATTTTCGTATGCTCACGAAGGAATTCTGAGCTATAGTCGGAAGCAAGGAAGGGAGGCCAGACGACGTGGAGGTGATTATCAACTGCATCGATAGCCTGAAAAGGTTTTCCTTGAAAATGATATTTGAGTTAGATTTCTATTTCTAACCTCAGGCTGTGTATTTAGCTCTAGATGGACGAGCGATGGTCGCCTCTGTGAGTTGTCTCTCAGCCAGACATAGGTGAAATCAGCTCGTAGTCCGTCGACCCACTCGATGCGAACTGCACGAGACAGACGCTGAGCTGACTTTAGGGCGAACATGATTTAGGGAAGGAGAGCAAATCGTCGAGACAGTTTGGCGGGACGAACAGGTGCAGTTTTGCCCGGCTAAATCGAAGTTTGTTCATTTCAACGAATTTTCAAATCAAACGAACGAAAAGTTGTCAAGTTGGGAAAATCATATGAAAAATGTGATCGAAAACTGTTCAGAGATTCAACATTTCGCATCAATTGGTTTGAAATCGATGGTACAAATGACTGAGAGTGAAGAAAAGGAGAGAATCGAAGAACCGCGAGAGTACAAAGTACCACGAGGAATGGGAGAGGGGAAAAGAAAGCGACAGAAGCGCGGGGAAGATACTAGCACTGCTTGGTGAGACAAAGTACGGAATTAGCAGATATCAGTAACGAAAGCTGATGTGATCTTCATAAACAAAGCGCGCAGGCCCGATATCTATAACTTGGATTGTTAGAAGAAAGGTAAAATGGTTGGTATGAAAGAGGACGAGATAGAAAAGAGACGAAGAAAGAGTGATCAAAGTGATAGCCAACAGATGACTGATAAGATGCACGTGCACGAAATGCGCAACAGAAAAGAAGAGAGGAGGAAAATTGATTACCGACAGAACAATAAAAAACGCGAATGAAGAGGACAAAAGTCATCGCCTTTTGCTGCCTGCCTGCCTGCTTGCTTGTGAAAGATAATAGAAGATGGAAGACAAATAGGTTCATTTCGGTGCACAGCGATAAAACGAGAGAGAGCATTTAACAGGAGGTTCTACTTGAGTCTATCAGCGATGCCGACAAGTCAAACAAAATGATTCAAGTTTAAACGTTGTGAAATACTGGTGGAATTAGACTCTATCGAATGGTAGGAATTCGCAGCAGAAAGATTCCGACTTGCGTTAAATTGAATAAACTGAATTCGAAATGTGAATTTCAGTGAAACTGGTGCAGTGATAAAAATTCGAAAAACCTGCTGATATAAATTGCAAACGTCGTCGCGAATTTGAAATCGAAAATCGCATCGAAATGAAGCACCCTCGATAGGTTAGAAAGAAGTGACAGGACTGCGCTGTTGCTGCTGTACATTTACAGCAGAAAGATCGACCAGCTGGAGAAATGAGTGAGTGAAGGAGAGATCTTGTCTGATTAGAGAAGAAAGGGCAGAAGATCATGCGACTGAATAAATCGGGGATATCCCAGACGATTGGGAGATACGAGAATATGTGATGAGGCCAATGAATTTGTGCATCGATTTGCAACGCGAGTTCGAAGACTAATATTGGTGAACGAGTATTTTCGGATACGAAGAATCGTGTAAATCGACTAGACACGAAGGGTAATGTGAGAGGAGATGAAGAGAAAGAGCAAAATGTTGATATCGTCTAGAAATAATCGAGGGGTGGATCGAGAAGTAAACAAAATAAGAGGCTGAATGTGCCGGCTATATGATTTTGTGGCTAGACTAGTGCGTTGACGGGTTGTGGTTGGGAAAACTATAGTTGGGAGCATTGTTCTCTGGTATAGACTACATTCATGGTGTCTATGAAAACTGAGAACACAATGAACGCAGAAATCATTTTGGACTTTGAACCGAAAATTTTTGTAAGATTGTTCACTATAGAAAGAATATGGCCTGAAGAAAGATGGGGTTGCCCTTGATGAGAGAAAGAAAGACTCATTGCTACTTGATAAACGCGTGCGAGTAGGGACAGGGTCACAGAGACATAGAATAGAGTGGGTAGACTAAGCGGCAGCGGGTCAGCTGCATTGTAGGGAGAATGGGTGATCACACGAATCGCATGTGAACTGAAAGCGGGACTGGGACTGGGCTGGGCTTTCCCGACCGCGTTAAGTGCCGTCGCTGCTGCCGCATCGCTCAGAAACACAACAAACACATCACATGAGAGATGGAGAAAAATACGAAATAGTACGAGGTAATGAGAGACTCAAGAAGCAGAAGACACTGATATCGATCGATCTCCCTCCCATTTGCTGCCTGCCAGTCTCTGCCTACAGCAGGCGGCTCTATGTATATCCTCAAGCAAATAAGAGCCAGGAATATCCTCCGAAAGTTTAAGTGCAACACTTTTGAAATCAGCACGTATGAGTAATGGGAAAGTGACTTTTATAGTGGATCTTCAGAAAAATCATATTAGGTAATTTTGCGGGGAGCGATAGTGCGCAATATTACGATGCTGGACTATGTCGTAAATTAAAATTTGAGGCTTATTTGCATCACTTCTGAGGACGAAATGATAGGAAATGCACTCGAAAGACGTTGTTTTTGCCAAGCATAACACGCTAGGTCAAAAATTCAAGTATTCTTCCCATTATTGATGTTATCCACATTATTAGCTGTGAGCCAACTTTCCTTGAAAATCATGTGGCTGAGGACATTTGTGAAAGTGGTTTGATTTCTGGATTAGTCATGGACACACACGATCAAAATTATGTCATTGTTCAAGAATAAGCAAAATGATGCAATCGGGATACTCTTTCTATTTTGTGAACATTTGAAGAACTTTCAAGAAAGCAACACTTATCTTATTTTGTAAAAACATCAACATATCAATAATCACCCACAACATTTTCTAAGTAAATACGCATGAAATCATAAAGGTCACAAGGATAACTTTTCCATGTGAAAATCTTTATCTTGAGCACTTCAAGCTAAATGTCATATTCACGAAGTCAATAGAAGATAATAATTGATAAAATAGTTAGTCAATAATTAAATAAATCATGTACGAATACGAATCATTTGGCAAAATAAGGGCAATGAACCAATGAAATGGATGAACTGAAAAGACTATGCTGCAAACAAGTGCACTGGAATGAATAAGTCTACTCGAATTTAGAAAAACTGAATTTCCATTGCTTTGGAATAATGAAATTCAGGGATTTCTGGCGAGTAATAATATTTGATACTGTCTGTGATAAATGGCAAAATCTATGAGAGCGAAAAGAAAATTGAACTTTGAATGCCACAAAATTTCTATCAAAGAACTGGTGAGCCGAGTAAGAATTTACTTGTTGCGTGATAGAATTTCTCCAAATCGTCAGGGCTGACTCCGACTGGCCAAATTGGTATTGATAACTAAAAGGTTTAAATAAAATGGATGATGCGAAAAAGAATGATTTTGACCTTCCGAGCAATAGTTGTGGTTTCTGGATTCGATGATACAATGATATAGCTGCACTTCTTGCCAAACCGAGTTTGAATTCGCTCGATAACCATCTCCTGAGACGAATGTAATTTTGAAGTAAGATCTTTCGTTTCCCCACTTTTGTGGTTTTCATCGTGCTGTAGATGTTCTCAATTGGCAATGTATGGGCGAGTCCGCTCAGGAGCACTTCACAAACGCCGTATGTCAGATCTTCGTTGCAAATGATCACATTTGCATATTTCTCCACTGAGTTCGCTGATCTGAATTGCAGTGTTGAACGTGCTTTTTATCACGATATGTGATACCTTGAAGATATGAGGTTGAGGCATTTTCTCGCTTGATTCACTCTCCCACCCATCAACATTTCACATTGCCGAATTGCTTCGATGACTTCGCATTTTCTGTCTGCCATGCCGCTTTGTTCAATTAGCCCTAAAATTACTATTTTGGGAACAAATTTTGAGAAAAAAGATACCGTAATTCACTCCATTTTCCGACTTTTGTGCATTATCGGTATAAAGTTGTCGTAGCGCCATATATTTGGCTGCTAATCTTCGGACCAATTCAACGCCGCCTCTTCAACGATGACTATTTGAATGTAATGAACTTGGAAAGATGAGTTACCTGACATCAACCATTGCTCCTTCACCGACAGTTTCTTCGATCGTGGCATCCTCGACGTTGCAAACGTCAGATTCCTTCAAATTATCTACCATTTTTTTCAAGAAAAAAGTCTACCTCGACTGGATCCATTGAAAATGATCGAGAAACAACATTGTCAAGAATTTGGCCCAATAACCTGTAGTACTGTGAAGCTGGGTTTAATTGTAGGGCCTGCAATTCCCCTTAGTTTTCAATAAACTACTGATCTGCTTACTTTTTGAGTGAAATGATCGAGGTATTGCTTGGTGATGGCGCAGATTTCATGAAGTTCCCAGATGAAGACTCGTGCGTATTGAGCATCACCGGGAGACGAGGATGGTTTCTTCTTCTTCGACGACTTGCTTGAGCTCTTCTTATCGGCTTTTAAAGGAAACACTGTCAAATCAGCGGTAGCATCTGCAGATATTGACGCCGCCTGAAATTTTGAAGGTTTGATTGCAAATAGTGAAGTCTTCTTACATTGTAGGCTGCTGTTGACAGTGCATTCGGATAATAACTGTTCCTCATTCCGCTGTAGTATTGCGAGTTGTAAGCGGTGTAGTCCAGGTTGGTCGGATATGAGCCACCTAAAATCTTATGCTAGTTCAAGTGAAAATAGTAAACCCTTCTACCATAATATGCTGCTGCCGACGTTGCTGAACCCAACGCATAAGGAAATGCAGTTGGCGTTCGAAGCGAAGCAGATGCAGCCATTTGTTGATAAGAAAAGGCAGTCGCTGCAGCAGCAGGGTTCGTTGCGGTTCCGTAAACGTTATAGCTACCGTAGGCAGGATTGTAATAGGCGGAATTGCCTGATAAATAGCAAATGAGTTTGAAGATAGTGAGTTTTTCTTACCATAAGCGGCTGCAGCGTCTGAGATGACGAGTGCGGCTCGTTCCGAAGCAGTCATCTGCTTGACTGTGTTGCTTCCGCTCCAGACGCTCGCCACTACGCTGCAAATCGATTCTTGTTTATACTACGGCGATTGTTTTTTCTGCGTTTAGCAAGTCCAGTTTCTTTCGTTCGACCAAAGACGTCAATTTCCTTTGTGGCAAGGAGAAGAAAGAGGAGTGAAGTGGGGATGCTCCCAGGTGAGAAGCAGACCAAAAGAAGAAGAAGAACACAAAGAGACAGGAGCACGCAAATAGAGTGGGAGGGGGACAAGCTGTGACAAAACAGCACAAATATGGACATATGGTTGTG
Source organism: Diploscapter coronatus (assembly GCA_964036155.1). Lineage (NCBI taxonomy): Eukaryota > Metazoa > Nematoda > Chromadorea > Rhabditida > Rhabditidae > Diploscapter > Diploscapter coronatus. The sequence goes on from OZ038423.1 coordinate 43,478,626, forward strand.
GAGCTGGTAGAAATATGAATGGAGAGGATGTGATTGATGGTTCAAGATATTTTGAAGTACGTTTGTAGCCAACCTGTTTGTGTCGGTGTTCGCGAATGGCTCTGGCTTCACCTGAATTTCTTAGGATTAGAATTTTGCGTTGAGAAAGTGATGGATTTTAAATCACTTATTGAACATTCTATTATATCTATATAATATAGTAGAGATGACACATTGCGGAAATCTCTTTAGTATTTAGCTAATTTTTGCCTTATATGATTGAATTGGCTATGAAATGACACCTAAAATAGAAAAAAAAAACGAGTAAATGGTAAGAAAACGGGAAAGGATAAAAAAGAAGGGAAAATATGAAAGAATAGCTATAGTAGAAAAGGGTAGAGATGACCATTATTCCACAATTAATTGGAATTACTGAACGTCAGATGTCAAACCAGCCCTATCAACTCCTGCCACTAGTTGAAAGAAATTATAATTTGTTTTAAATAAAGCGTACCATTTAAAACAATAAACAGATTGATCTGAGCTATGCAGAAAGCTTTACAGATAGAAAAGGCAGAAATAATGAGGCAAGAGTGGGAAGCAAAGGAGGCAGGTGAGCGAGCCCTAAGTCACTGTGGGGGGTCTGACCGAGTACTCCTCAACCAAGCCCAAGCAGACTCCAGGTTAGGCCATTGGCTCTACTGCTCTCTGCTCTGGATGAGGACTAATACCTAATACCCATTGCGCATCATTATGGCTAATCGTTGGCAGTCATCATGAAAACATTGCAGCGAAATATAAGTAAAAATATTGATTTTTTGAGAATAGCTTTTCACCTCAAAACTTACCCGCGGGTAAGTTTTTTCGAAAACAAGAAGAAAAATTACTCGAGGGTAAACCTCCTGATACCCACGGGTAAGTTTTGAGCTGAGTTTGGATAATTGATGAGGAGGTTTTCGTCTAGTACATTTGTATTAGAAGATTTTAGTTTTTCCTCGTATGAAAATTTCACTATGGGTTTGAAATTTTCCCTTTAAAGTTTTTCCCCTACTACCGATTTTATTTGTTCATCGAAAAATCGATTTTGCAAATCCATTGTTGTGGTGTGAATTAAGAACCGTGCGAAGCTTCGAATAAAAGGGCCAAATGAAAAGGTCCGCAAAGCAGCCGCGCTTCTGCGGCGGTATGTACACTGAAAGCTAAAGAGGAAGAGAGGAAATGAAATGGGAAAGGGGGAGCATGAGGACTACGGTAGTTTTGAGGGAAGAGGAGAGAATGCGGAGAGGGGCACACGACTTGCTCGAAATAATCGATCGGGCTGTTGTCGCCGACAGAATCTTTAGTGAGAACTTGGTCGAAATTTTCGTTCAAAATTGAGAGCTGGAATTTGTGTTAGCTTCGCATGGGATTTGATAGGAAGTTCCTGGTGCAGTCCATATGATCTTCTTTGAAGTTTCGAAGATAATCGAATTTTCTATTTTTAAGACGAAAAATCAGAGTAAATGATTTGGGCGCATTGATCCATCCTCTTCTTCCTACCAGCTGGTCATCGGTCGGTAGTCGATAGATGCCGAGAAGAAGATTGGCTTTCACGAATAAAGGCGGCTTACAACTCGCACACTTGGAGCGCGGACACAAAGTAAATATGATTGACCTCGGAATAAGAAGGAAAAACCGTCTGGAATAGGCGACTACCAGAATTGTTAATTACCCCCAGGCTTCTCATCAAAGATGTTCACGAAAAAGCCGGAGAAAATTCTAATGAAAATATTGATGGAAGTGCTCAAGGATTAACATAATGGCCAAAATATTATGAACACCTGCACGAGAAAATAAGTGAAGAAAATGTGATGGAAGAGGGTCAAGAGAGGTATGTATGCTCAATGAAGGAATCACATTTCAATCACAAGCATGCTCATCGCTAATTAGTTGAGCAATCTAATGACCAAAATGCGAAGGCAGTTGTCGTGGGAGTTTGGCTTGGATAGTTTCGAGATTAAAAATTAAGCAGGTATGATTAGAGACGCCAAATGAATTTTCGGAATTGATAATCATGGGAAATTTTTATATCATTGTGATCGGCGAGATTTATTGGAACAGAATGCTCTTTAGATCTTCGAAAGTGGTTCAGTAGAAGCAAAGTTATGTCCATTTTTGTGCAGCACATTTTTTCTGCAGTCGCTTCTCATTTTATTCGATCAGTCATTTCTCACTGTGTTTCGATAGATACAGAATTTGAATTTTATTACTCGAAAAATTCATGTTTTTGCGCAGCTTTGCAGCCTCATTGCAAGATTTCGTTATTCAACTTCACCGCGTGGTAGGCTGTCACTTTTTGCACCATAACAGAAATTTTCGGGGCGTTTTTGCTAACGTTTGGTGAAAAACGGTGAAGCATAGGGTAAGCAAATCGATATCGTAGTTTCCGAATCTGCTGGAAACTATATGGAAAACCGTGCTTTAGTTTCGAGATACGGGAGTTTCGATGTCAAAAAATTATAATTTTTGAAGGTTTCCTGGGAAGTGCTCAACTATAAAGTTTGTCTGAGTAAATGTCCAGCGAATATCACGCAAAAGCAATTTTCCATCGTTATCAATCAGGAAAGAACCCGGCCAGATGGATCGAAAAAGTGTCCGAAAATTTCTAACGCATAATTCGAATGCTAAATTTGGCATGCTGGCATTTCTAGGTATGATATGATCCAGTCTGGCAGAGAATATTCAAAAATGTTGAAAAGAGCAGTAACTTGGAACTTACTTTTCATCATTAGTTCTGATTGAGGAAATTCGTAAGAATTCCTTAGATCGCAGAATTTAACCACGGTTGTTAGAGCACCCAACCACTTGGCAGCTCGGTCGTCTCGTCGAATGGAATACTCGACACAATCGCGTTGCCCCTCCAAAAGGTATCAGTTTATAGGCCCCGACCAGGGAAAGTACGTCCCTATGGAAAGAGAAGACGAGACGGAGAGAGTAGGGTTTCATGAGGGAAAACGGAGCGAAAAAGACGCAGAATTGAGAGACAGACACCGAAATGGAGAAGGAGACGTGCTTAGTAGATGAAACATGATGATTGTCATCGACAGGTCCGACGG